>JAVJIF010000284.1:600000-929911 GCA_038442645.1 Agave tequilana | reverse complement strand
CATGATGTCAAGCACACTTGAACAAACACAAAATCAAACACAAGTCTTATTGCTTAAAATACCCCAATATATCATGAACACATCATGTACTATCATGGGCTTCAAGTGTTACTTTGTCACGCCTTTCAATTATTTCTTCCTGCAATGGAGTTGTAATAATTAATTTGCATGTAAATGTTATAGCTAGTTGGCTATGAATTCCTTGCTCGGTTTGGTTTGAGCAGTATTTGTTGTATGGTCTTAGTTAAACTTAAATTAGTCAATTTGTTGATGTGTGTGGCACTAATTATAGTCGTGCAAGTGATCCAAGAGAGATACAACTCAGAGTCGGCCTTACCACTAGGCAGGTGAGGCAATCGCCTAAGGCCTCACCTAGTGGAGGGGGCTCAATTTACCCATATGATATCATATATCTAGAAAGAAAATGGTGTATAAAACTAATCTCGTTGCACCTTTAATTGCATGCCAATGTGGCATAGTGGTTTGGAGACTTAAACTTAGTGTTGAGGATCTCAGATTTGATTCCCAACGGGTTGTACATTTATTCTCTTTTTTTTTTGTTTTCAAACATTTATGGCCCCCATCAAGATCAGGCCATCAAGGAAGAGCTTTTCTTTTTAACTCTAAAACTTTGAAAAAGAGAAGAATTCACTGCTTCTTGAAGATAAAAAAAACAAAAAATATAATTTCTATTTATTTCATCCTACATCCCCCAACCCCTCCCAAATTTATGTTAAACTCTTTGTTTCCCTTTGAATAAGATATTCTAGGTGATCTCGTCTGCAATTCTCAGCTTTTGGCGTTCGAAAAGTCTTAGCCCTCAAGGTAATCCTCATCTATTTTTTTTTTTCTTTTTTTTCAATAATCTATAATTTTGGAAGTTTCCGAATTGCTTGGTTATTTTTTAATAATTCATAATTTGAAAGTTTCTGAATTACTTCGTTGGTCTTTCAATAACTCATTCCGAATCTGTTACATTTTTGTTCTTTGCACATTTAAAAGTTAAGCATGTAGACAAATTAAGTTATTTAACATCTCTAAATTTTAATTGTTGAGTTCCCAAACCCGAATTAAAGATGAGGTTTGAGCAACAAATTTTAAGAAGAAGAAAAAATATACAATATAAATCAACTTTTACGTAATATAATAAAGACACTTGGTACATCAAATTAAGTTACTACTAGAAGGGCCTTTTTTGAATTTTCGTCTACAGCGTCACCATGTCTTAGAATGGTCTTGATACAACTTAGAAAACTTAGAAAATAAAAAGGATTATTATCTTAGCCTTTTTGGCTATTGTTGTAACAGTGGGCTTCTAATATAAGAGATAGCAAGTATAAGGAGAGATTAAACAGATAGTAATATAAACTAATAGAAATAAAAAAAAAGGACAACACATCAGTATTTAATGTGGTTCGATCAATGTGATCTACATCCACGGGAGAAGACAGCAAGAAGAATCCACTAATCAAAAGGGAAGAATATAAGAGATTACAACTATAATCTCACTCACCCAAGCCTAATGAAACCCAACTCACTAGATCTTAATAAAAGGAAGATAAATGACAAGATAAAGGAGAGGATAATATAATAGTTAGCAACTCTCTCGTTCTCGCTTCCTTGCCTTGAAATCTCATGCAATGTGATGCCTATTTATAAGCAAAACTTCTGAACCCCTTCATCACTTCACTCCGCACATACATTAAATTCATAGGGTGGCTAAATTGATTTCATTAGAGTAACTAACATCTTCATAGGGTGGCTATTGATGACTTTTAGGATGGCTTGAGATTTCATAGGGAGGCTATTGATGACTTTTAGGGTGGTTAGAGATTTCACAGGGTGGCTAATTGATTCGAGAAAAAAGTCTACAAAGATGGCTTGGTTTGTTTCTATTCATGAAAAACATCAACAAATCTCCATCTTACCTTGAATTAATAACAAGTCTCTCTACCTTAATTTGAACTATATCAAGCGTTATTTGGATTCTTACTGTCTATTCTAGCCTCGATGGGCTCAACCTTCACCACTTTGAACACCAAACAATTCAAGACAGTACTCGAACTTGCACGAAGGTACGGATTTTGTCATCATATCTACTGGATTATCTGCAGTACTAATTTTCTTAACTTTGATGACTTTAATTTCTCGAATAAAGTGATACCTGACATCAATGTATTTGGTTCTCTTATGATACATCTAATACTTCGTCAGATGTATAACACTCTGACTGTCACAAAACATCATAGTTACTTCTTGGTGTAAGCCAAAATCTCCAACCAAGCCTCCTAACCAAATAGCTTTTTTTACTGCCTCTGCAATTTTCATATACTCTGCCTCCGTAATAGACAAAGCAACTGTCAATTGTAAAGTCGCCTTCCAAGTAATGGCACTACCTGAAAGAGTGAAAGCATAACCTATCAGAGATCTTCTTCTATCCAAATCGCCCGCAAAATCTGAATCCGAATATCTAGTAATTTTGCAATCAGAATTAGTTTCTTTATCAAAATCAGATCAATATTAGTAGATCCTTCTAAATATCACAAAATTCATTTCACTGCCTGCCAATGGCTTTTTCCTGGTCTGTCCATATATCGACTTAAAGTGTTCGGTCGAGTGCACACCATAGCGTACATAATGCTTCCAACTGTACTGGCATAGGGAACATGAGACATGTACTTCTCCTCTTCATCAGTTTGAGGAGACAAATCTACTGAAAGTCGAAAATGAGCAGCAAGTGGAGTTTTTAGGTTTGGCATCAAGCATGCCAATTCTCTCCAACACCTTCTCGATGTATTTCTTCTGAGATAGGAACAATTTTCCTTCTTGCCTATTCTTGTAAATTTTCATTCGCTGCTCCCAAATCTTTTATCTCAAACTCTTGTTTGAGTTGAGCTTTCAACTTATCAACTTCAGACATGTCTTTAGCTGCAATCAACATGTCATCAACATATAACAACAAATATACAAAAGAACAACCATTAAGCTTCCGATGATAAACACAACGACTATATTTACTTTTAGAGTAACCATACTCAATCATGAAAGTTTCAAATCTCAAATATAATTACCTAGGTGACTGCTTCAAACTATAAAGAGATTTCTTTAACATGTACACATGGTCTTCTTTGCCTTCAATAAAGAATCCTTCTGGTTGATGCATAAAGATCTGCTCTTCAAGCTCGCCATGAAGAAAGGCTATTTTCACATCAAGTTGCTCGAACTCTAGATCGAACCAAGCAATCATGGCTAGCAACACGCGAAAAGAGGTGTGCTTCACAACTAGAGAAAATATTTCATTGAAGTCGACACCCTTTGTCTGATTGTAGCCTTTGGCTACCAAGCGTGCTTTGTATCTTACAAACTCAATACCAGGAATTTCTTCTTTCTTCTTAAAGACTCATTTGCAGCCAACAATTTTCTATCCTCTGTGGCGGCTTCACTAACTCTCATGTTTGATTCTTGTGAAGAAATTCTATTTCTTCAGCTATAGCAACAGTCTATTCTGTAGCTTCATCAGAACTGATAGTCTCATTATAGGTGGAAGACTAAAATCTCAATAGATTCTGCCGCACTTAGAGCATAAGCGATCATATCTGCATAGGCGTATCACTTAGGTGGACGGATCTGCCTTCTTGCTCTCCTGGTGGCAATATTGTACCGTTGCTCTTGTAGTGCATCATCACCCGAAGTTGAACCTTGAGCATCTTTGACTGGTTCAACGCATGTGCTTTCCTGCACTCTTTCTGTAACCTTGCTCTCAAGATCCACCTGCTTGCTTTCTTCCTCTGTAATATTAACAACAGAAATCTTTCTCGGTTGAAGCATGTAATTTTCATAAAAGTAATATACCTACTAATAATAAATTTAGGTGACTTAGGATCAGGACACGACAACCTGTATTCCTTCACCCCAGTAACATAACTAAGAAATATAGCTTTCTTTACCCTAGGTTCAAGCTTACCATCATTTACATAAAAAAAATAGGGTAACCAAATACTCGAAAATGAGAGTAATTAGCAGGGGTATCAGATTATACTTCTTCAAGAGTCTTAAAATTAATAGCTGCAGAGGGAGACCGATTTATCAAATAGCAAGCTGTATTTACTGCCTCAGCCTAAAAATATTTTGACAAACCAGCATTAGAAAGCATACACCAAGCTCTCTCCCACAGTGTCTTGCTCATCCTTTCTGCAACTCCATTCTATGGTGGCGTGTACTGAACTGTATGATGCCGCACAATTCCTTCATTTTTGCAGAATTGATCAAACTCCATAGAACAGAACTCCATTCCATTATCGGTCCTGAGGCGTTTCACCATCTTTCCTGTTTGCTTTTCGATCATAACCTTCCACTGCTTGAAGGTAGCAAACACATTACTCTTATGCTTGAGGGAATTCACCCAAACTTTCTGAAATAATCATCAATTAAAGTCAGAAGATAACTAGCTCCACCTTTCGATAGAACCTAAGAGGGACCCCAAACATCTGAATGGATATAGTCTAAGATGTCTTTACTCCGGTGAACACCTGTACCAAAAGAAACTCTGTGCGGCTTGCCAAAAACACAATATTCATAAAAGTCAAGCTTTCCTATTTTCTGACCACAAAGCAAACCTTACTTACTCAACGCGTGTAGTTCTCTCTCACTCATATATCTTAACCGCATATGCCACAAACGAGTGGTATCTAAGTCTCGTCTTTTGACATTAACACAGCAGCATCACCTGTTACCGTGCTACCTTAAAGGATATAAATGGTATTCACTTTCTTTCCTTTCATCACAACAAAAGAATTTTTGCTAACTCTCGAAACTCCACCTTCAGCTGAAAACTTATAGCCATTGGAGTCAAGAGTGCCCAAAGAAATTAAATTTTTCTTCAAATCCGACACATGCCGAACATAACTCAACGTTCTAACAATACGTCATGTATCCTAATCTTGATTGACCCAATACCAATTGTTTTGCAAGGCATGTTATTTTCCATTAAGATATTACCACCATCAATTGGCTGGTAGGTCATAAACCAGACCATGTGGGAACATATGGGATAAGAACAACCTGAATCAAGAACCCACTCATCTCATGAACGGGCATTAAAGACGGTAACTGAAAGAACCACATGTGTTGTGGAGGATTCTTCTGTAACACTAACAGCCAAAGATATCTCATCTTGAGATTCCTCCTTACATTTCTTTTTTTTTCTTTGTTAGCTTAAAACAATCTTTTTTATAGTGTCCAAACTTATGATAATAGTGACACTCAATATTTTTTCTAACCTAGATTTTGAATCTAAAATTTTCTCGATCTTTCTCTGTACGATCACGGACGAACAAGACTTCAGCTTGATCCTCACTTCCTACTACTGACACTTTTGTCTTAACACCTAAGAATGTAAGGCTGATTTGATATTTTCTAAAGAAAGTGTATCTCTAACATAGAGCATACTATTAACAAAATTTTCAAAGGAAGGAGGTAATGAGCATAACAAGATGAGAGCTTGATCTTCTTCATTAATTCTAACATCAATATTTATTAAATTCATAAGAATTTTATTGAGCTCGTCTAAGTGGTCTTTAATTGGCGTACCTTCCTTCATGCGAAGGGTGAAGAGGCGTTGCTTCAAGTAGAGCTTGTTGGTCAGGGACTTTATCATATACAAGCTCTCTAATTTGAGCCACAAACTGGCGACGGTATCTTCATCGGCAACCTCCCGCAAAACTTTGTTAATTAGATAAAGTTGTATGGCACTATGCGCCTTCATCTCGAGTTCTTCCTTTTCGTCCTCGGACATGGATTCCAACAACTTGTCCTTACCGACAAGAGTTTCAATAAGCCTTGTTGCACCAAGAAAGCCCGCATTTTTACTCTCCACAAACTGAATCTATTTCTCCCGTCGAATTTATCTACTTTGTACTTTGACGAAGTCATCTTGAATCCCACAAGAAAATAACACTAGATCTGATACCAGTTTGTTGTAACAGTAGGCTTCTAATGCAAGAGATGTCAAATATAAAGAGAGATTAAACATTTAACAATATAAGCTAATAGAAACAAAAAAAAGGACAGCACACCAGTATTTAACATGATTCGGTTAATGTGACCTATATCCACTGGAGAAAATAGAAAGAAGAATTCACGAATCAAAAGGGGAGAATATAAGAGATTACAACTCTAATCTCACTCACCAAATGCAATGAAACCCAACTCACTAGAGCTTAACAAAAGAAAGATAAATGACAAGAGAAAGGAGAGAATAATACAATATTTAACAACTCTCTCGTTCTCACTTTCTTGTCTTGAAATCTTATGCAATGTGATGCCTATTTATAGTCAAAACTTCTAAACCCCTTCATCACTTCACCCTACACATACATCAAAATCATAGGGTGGCTGAATTGATTTTCATTAGAGTGGCTAAGATCTTCATAAGGTGGCTATTGATGACTTTTAGGGTGACTAGAGATTTTATTGGTGACTATTGATGACTTTTAGGGTGGCTAATTGATTTTGAGAAAAAAGTCTACAAAAATGTCTTGATTTGTTTCTATTCATTAAAGACATATCAACAGCTATGTATGACGAGCAAGTATAATGCTAAATAATAATTATCTTTTCCATTTACTAGAGCTCTTTTTTCTCCGTTTTGAGTTTTATCTTCAATGGAGCTTTCTTTTTGTAGCCTTCTTCTTTCTCTTGATATCAATTATACACTCACACACACACAAGTATAACTCATACACACACACACACACAAGTATAACTGCTAAATAATAAGAAAAATGGGTCACTGTGATACAGGAAGATGAGATGATTAAGATCCTCATTATTTTCTCTCATTCTGATGATCGTGGTAGTAGTTTGCCGCGTTTTAATGTTCTCTTTTCTCATTTCATTATTTTCTCATTAATGAAACAAAATGAAATTTATTTATCGCAAGAATGACCCAACCATTCCACATAGATGCTCAACACAATCCTTTCATATAGTAATGTTTAGAGTTATTTTCATGTAACAAATGTTACGCGCAGCATTCTTTTTTATTTGAATTAATGCATGCAACAAATACTGAACTTTCTTCGCAACTAACCCAACTCCCAACTCCTTAGCGCAACATGTGCAGTTGATGTTGGAATATCAAATAAAAATGTCTTTTTTGGAAGATGATGAGTCATCATCTTTAATTAGAAAGATTGAAGAGTCATCATTATCAATTTAGAAACGATGAGTCATCATCAATTATGAGTCATCATCAAGTGAGTCATCATCAATTTGTAAGTTGCTATTCTTGAATTTGGAGGTTGCTATTCTTGTAAGTTTTGAAGCCTATAAAAGGCCATACACCTCTTTGTTTTTGTATCAAGCAATAAAGCAAGCAAGCAAGAAAAAAAAGTTGCTCTCCTCTTAAAATTTTAGATTATAGTATATTAGTCCGTAGACTAGTATACAACAATTGGTATCAGAGCCAGTTCAATTTTGTTTCCTCTTCTCCTCATGGCCTCCACCAACAATCTCCTCAATCCACAAGTGCCCAAGTTATTGAAAGATAACTATGAGAGTTGGTCAATTCAGATGAAAGCTCTATTTGGTTCTCAAGAGTTGGGGGAGCTAATCTTTGATGGGTTCAAGGAACCCACACTGGAGGTAGAAGCCGCCTACACCGCCGAAGAGAAGAAGACTCTTAAAGAGCAAAGAAAGAAGGATTGCAAGGCTCGTTTTGTACTCTATCAAGGGTTAGACGAGTCTACCTTCGAGAGAGTTGCCGAAGCAACGACGAGCAAGGAAGCATGGGAAATCCTTGCTACCATCTACAAAGGAGTCGAGCGGGTGAAGCGAATTCACCTTCAAACTTTAAGGGGCGATCTTGAAGCCGCTCAAATGAAAGATGAAGAAAAAATCTCCGATTATTATTCACGATTACTACTAATTGTGAATAAAATGAGGAGAAATGGAGAGAAGATGGAGGACGTCCGAGTGTTGGAGAAATTGCTGCGATCCCTCACATCAAAATTCGAGCACGTGGTGACGGTAATTGAGGAGTCCAAGAATTTGGAGGAGATCTCAATAGAGGAGCTTTGGGATCTCTCCAAGTTCATGAGCAACGCATGCAAAAGAAGACTGGTTCCATAGCCTTGGAACAAGCATTAGAGTCAAAGCTGACTCTAAATGATCGTGGCTCACATAGTAGAGGTCGTGGCAGAGGCAGGGGACGTGGTCCCCAACAACGAACCACTCAAAATCAAGTGGAGTTCCAAAGCTTCAGAGGTTGAGGACGAAGCAATCGGGGAAGATTTACATCTGGACGTGGAAACAATAAGAACGTCCAATGCTACAACTGTCAAAAATTTGGACACTATGCCTTAGATTGCTGGCACAGAACTGAAAATCTTACCAATCTTGCTGAAGCAACAAATGACATGGGTAAGAATTCTACTCTTCTTCTTGCTCATGATGATTCAAGTGTGCAGAATGATGTTTGGTACCTTGACTCGGGTGCTAGCAACCACATGTGCGGGAAGAAAGAACTATTCATGGAACTCGCAGAAGGAGTTCATGGAAGTGTGAGTTTGGGAGAATCTTCAAAACTCTTCGTTGAAGGCAGAGGGAAGATCAAAATCTATCAAAAGGATGGTAAGCCCGAGTATATTTCCGATGTTTATTATATTCCTAATATGAAAAGTAATATTCTCAGCATCGGTCAATTACTCGAAAAAGGATATAAAGTATATATGGAGAACAACCACCTTTGGTTGAAAAATGTAAAAGGAGGTCTTATAGCTTGTATTAAGATGACAAGGAACCACATGTTTCCCTTGCATCTAAACACAAAAGTTGAGAAGTGTTTTCAAGGACTCATAGAGAATGAGTCATGGAGGTGGCATCTTCGCTTCGGTCATCTAAATTTCAGCGGCCTGAAGTTACTATCTACAGCCGGCATGGTACGAGGTTTACCAACAATCGATCCACCAAGTCATACTTGTGAAGTTTTCATAATTGGCAAGCAAACACGACTTCCTTTTTCCAATGGAAAGTCGTGGAGAGCGGAGGCACCATTACAACTTGTTCATACTGACATCTGCGGATCGCTAGATCCCGTCTCTTTAGGAGGTAATAGATATTTTATTACTTTCATTGATGATTTTAGTAGAAAGTTATGGGTATACATTCTTAAAGAAAAATCTGCTGCCTTTACTACCTTTAAGAATTTTAAAGCTTTTGTTGAAGCAGAGAGTGGCTATAAGCTAAAAACTCTCCGATCTGATCGAGGTGGTGAGTACGCCTCAAATATGTTTCAAGAATATTGCAGGGAGCAAGGCATAAAGAGGCAGTTTACTACTGCCTATACACCACAGCAAAATGGCATCGCAGAAAGAAAGAACCACACTATTCTTGACATGACAAGAACCATGCTTAAAGAAAAGGGATTGCCGAAGCAGTTTTGGGCGGAAGCTGTGGCATGTTCAACCTACTTGCTCAACCGGTGCCCGACGAAGCAAGTGAAGGGCAAGACGCCTCAAGAAGCATGGAGCGGTTATACGCCTAATGTCGTACACCTACGAATTTTTAGGTGTGTTGCATATGCTCAAGTACCTGAAGTCAAAAGGAAGAAGCTTGACAATCATGGTGAAAAATGCATTTTCATCGGATATAGCGAGGAGTCGAAGGCATACAAGCTTTACAATTCACTAACTAAGAAACTAGTGGTTAGTAGAGATGTTGTCTTCAATGAAGCTGAAGCATGGAGTTGGAGCAATAAAGAGACTGTCAAAGAGCAACCCATGGTGAATGAATCTGACGAGCCCCTACAAGAGGATCCACCACCAACTACACCACCATCTCCTCAACATGTTATACCGTCTTCTGCAAGAGGTTCTCCATCTTCTGGGGAAGGTAGTAGTAGCGAATCCTCCGTGCAACGAGGTCCAATCAAAATGAGAAGCCTCAGGGAGATCTATGAGCAGATAGAAGAAGATGGAGAAACTAATCTCTTTTATTTATATGCTGATCATGAGCCTCTCACTTTCCAAGAGGCTAAGGAAGAAGATTGTTGGCGATCAGCAATAAAGGAGGAGATGCATGCCATCCAGAAGAACGACACATGGGAGTTGACAACACTTCCACAAAATCACAAGGCGATAGGTGTCAAATGGGTGTACAAGATCAAACGCACAGCAGATGGTGAGGTTGATCGGTACAAGGCGAGGCTTGTGGCGAAAGGCTACAAACAAAAATACGGCATCGACTATGAAGAAGTCTTTACACCAGTTGCTCGATTAGATACGGTGAGATTATTAATTTCACTTGCAGCTCATCACAGGTGGAAGTTATATCATCTAGATGTCAAGTCAGCATTTCTCAATGGTATTCTTGAAGAAGAGGTATATGTACAACAACCAGAAGGTTTTCTGGTAAAAGGGCAAGAAGACAAAGTATATCACCTGAAGAAAGCCTTGTACGGCTTAAAGCAGGCACCACGGGCATGGAATGCCCGAATTGATGGTTATCTTCATCAAAACGGCTTCACTAAATGTCCTTATGAGCATGCCATCTACATGAAGAGGAACCATCAAGGTGAATTTCTAATAATTTGTCTTTATGTTGATGACTTGTTATACACAGGAAGTTGCGATGAGATGCTTGCTGAATTCAAGGAGGCGATGTTCAATGAATTTGAGATGACGGACAATGGATTGATGCCCTACTTTCTTGGTATCGAAGTGAAGCAACAACAAGATGGGATATTTATATCTCAAAAGAAGTACATGAAAGAGATCTTGGAGAAATTCAAGATGAGTAACTGCAACCCAGTAAACACCCCAATAGCCACAGGAATGAAGCTATCAAGAGAAGGAATTGGAGATTTTGTAGACTCGACTCTTTTCAAAAGTCTCGTCGGTAGCCTGAGGTACTTAACGATCACAAGGCCTGATATTGTTTACGGAGTCGGACTTGTGAGTCGCTATATGGAGACACCGAAGGAGTCTCATTGGCTAGCTGCAAAGAGAATTCTAAGGTATATCAAAGGCACACTCAACCTTGGTCTATTTTATACTTATGGTGAAACTGCAGAGTTAGTAGGCTATTCAGATAGCGACTGGGGAGGTGACCAAGATGAGAGGAAAAGCACCACTGGCTATGTCTTCTATCTTGGGTCAACTGCATTTTCATGGACCTCAAAGAAGCAAGGAGTTGTGGCCTTATCTTCATGCGAAGCAGAGTATGTTGCAGCTTCATCTACTGTATGTGAAGCTATTTGGTTGCGGAACATTTTAAAGGAATTGGATCATCCACAAGAAGAAGCAACTGTCATATTTGTGGACAACAAATCAGCCATCCAAATTGCAAAGAACCCTGTACATTATGGGAGGAGCAAACATATAGATACACGGTTTCATTTTCTCAGAGACCATGTAAAGTAGAAAACTGTGGAGCTGGAGTATTGATCGATGGGGAAAACTAGCACTCAAAATGTGTATTTATGAAATCAAATGAAAAGCTCGAATGTGCTTAGTATACCCTCTATACTTCCATTATAGCATTGGCTCAACGGGTCGTATCCACAGGGAAGGGAGGCGATAGAAGCATTAACAGTCTCTAATCACGTCAGATGTTAACAATTCTTCTATGTTGAAAGAATGAAAAAGAATGAGAAAATGAAAACAAGTATGTGGTAGGTGAGGAGAGCGATGAAAACGGCGATGTAAAAACCAAAAGAGAAGTGAAGAAGATGGAACAAGGTAAACTAAGAAGGCGATGAAAACACCGATAGAAAAATGAGAAAAGAATTTGGAAAACGATTTCTAAAACAAAGGTAAAAGAAAACTCATGGCTACTACTACTAAGTACTCCACTAACCATGCTAACCTCTTCGAGATAGTTGCCTCACATTTTGATCCTCGGCCATCACAATCCTTATCTTCAAGAAGCAATACAAAGCATGGCTCATGGATGGTTCATAACAATCACAACATTGCAACAAGAACAAGCTATTACAAGCATCACTCATTACACTACTAGCATGAAATAAAAGAGCATGAAATAAGAGAGTTAGCTTGGTTAGCAAGTTAGCAAGTTAGATGTTAGAACCCATCATCTTTGGCCATCAATGGCTCTTGCAAGAACAAGGCCTTGTAGAGGCAACCCGATTCATGTGGATTATCAAGTAAGTGGTTAGATAGGTTAGTGGTTAGTAGTTAGATTGCCATGAGAAGAAAAACTAGAAACAAAACATCATGTAGAAGATGAAGGAGATTACAATGGAAGAGAAAGGAGGTACCTTTACATAGAGTGTCACTCTCTATTACATCAATCCCTCACTATCTCTCTCTCTATGAATCACTCAGCCCTACTACAATGATCTACAAACAAATGAAAATACAAGAGAAGAGAAATGAAAAGCACCTACACTACACTAAATCTCTCCTAAAATCTGCACCTACTCCTAAAAACGAAGACTCCTCGCGCTCTGGGCAATTGTAGGGGTATTTATAGGCAGAAGAAGGCTCCAGAAGACGAGACGGAGCCACGCGTCGAAAATCGACGCGTGGCTCCCTAGAATTGCCGCGGATTGCCGCGCCTTTGCGGCAATTCCAGGGAGGTGGGTCCCAGATTTTGGTCCGCGCGTTCGTATGGCTTCTAGCTGCTTCCAGATATATCCAATTTCGGGAAATTTCGACCGCAGATCCGTCTGATGTGCGCTAGAGGCTAGGTTCAATGTATCTTCTAGATGATCCCTTACTTGGCCTCCAAGTAATGCGGGATTAATTAGCATGAATTGAGCTGAATTAGCCTCTTATTCCATCTTTGCCCTTGAACTTTGGTTGTACCTGCAATATAGACCAAAACACGTATTAGACCGACTATTTATTCATAAACTGGTGGGAAAATGTGACATAAAAAATGCATAATTGTAGACTAATCACACTCCCACACTTATTCTTTTGCTCGTCCCGAGCAAAACAAAGAAAAGAAAAACTATACTACAAATTTTATTACACCATTTTCGCAGGTGACGCGATTGTGAAAAACACCTAGAGGGGGGGTGAATAGGTGTAAGTGCTAATCTAAGAAACTTAATGCAAACTAAGTGCGCTAAATGCGGAAGCTAATGCAAATTATGCACAAACTAATACAATACAACAAGTGTAGCCGAATTCCCCTTGCGAGGCTCTGGACTAACTCCCTTGATTCCCCTTGAAATGGGTTGAGGCGCTATGTGAAGCTCTTATTGGATGAGTACAAGTTAGGCACACACACACAAGCAATCCAAGCAATATGAAATATGTGCACACACAATCAAGCCAAGCAATCAAGGATAAATTACAATATGAAAGATGCAAGGCAACACAAGCAATGTATATAATATGAATGCTATGAAAGTATGATGCTTTGCACAAATGTAAAGAGAGAGAGTTAGAGAGACAATGGATCAAAACGCAAACACCAAGATTTGTTTCGAGGTTCGAGCACCTTGCTCTACATCCCCGCCTACACCACCGTGTAGGATTTCCCAATCCACTATAAGGAGTACCTAACTCCTCTCTCAACTTACAAAGCCACCGAGGCTACAACAACCACAATCCACAACACCTCTACCGAAGAGGCTCACAAACAACACTATCACCTCACACTTGAGGGATACAACTCAATCACCCGATCACCTCTACCGAAGAGGGATTCACAAATAAAAGGGTGTTTACAACAAACAACCTCAAACTCTTCTCTTTCTTTTCTCTTATCTTTTTCCACAAAAACAAGATCCTAATAGTTTAGGATAGAAGATAGCTCAAGTGTGGAAAACTAGGTGTTTGGAAAACTAGCAACAAAGAAAATCACTTGGAAAATCCTTCCAAAAGATATAGAATGAAAACCAAGACAAATCTCCCAAAATATTCTTTTCTTTGATTTTTCCAAAACCTAAAACAATAAAGATTGAAGAATTAAAGCCCCAAACACTTTTGAAAACTTGTTTTAAAACCTCTAGAAACCAGAAATTTTCTCCTTAAAAAACTTGGCCAAAATCCCCAAAGAGATGGGGTTTATATAGCCCATATACAAAACTAGCCGTTAGGCTGAGCTGGCAGTTTGACAGATTGCCGGTCGACCGGTCCGGTCGACCGCCAACGGTCAGAAATGTGACCGTTGGGCAATAGCGGTCGACCGGCCCGGTCGACCGAAACAAACCGAGAGCAGAGCTCTCAGACCCGGTCGACCGGCTCGGTCGACCGTCCACTGTGCCTAACAGACGTGCACGTCTGTGCACATCGGTCGACCGGCCCGGTCGACCGGCCCTTGGTGCGGTCGACCGTCCCGGTCGACCGACCAGCCTGTCAGCACAAAACCAGGTCAGAAAATTTTGGAAAAATATTTTCTAAAAAATCTTTTATCTCTTTTAAAAATACCATAAAAATTGTTTTATCATTTTATGTTGAAACATAAACATGTGATAAAAATTTCAAGACAATATATCAACATATCAATTCATTTTTGTGTCTTGCCAATTTTATCAAAAACAAAACCTTGTATTTTGTCAAACTTGATTTTTTCAAAACATGAATAGGGATAACAAAATAAGTTTGTTTACCAAGTTAAAGCATGTATGTATAAATAGAAAACATCTACTATACATATAACATATGTAAACTTGTTTTGATCAACTATTCATAAAAACCAAATATCAAATCATAAAATGTGTGTGTTTTGTGTTCACTTGAGCATATCAACTAAACTAAGCTTTACAAATGGATCTAAAACTCTATCTAAGCTAGGATACCTAAGTCTTCTTGACGATCTTCATCTTCAAGTAGACTTGCTCCAAAACTCCGTGATTCTCCAAGTGCAAAGGTATGATCTTTAAGCTTTGGCACCGGAATCACCATGATAAGCTTCTAATCATCTTGTTGAAGCTAATCATCAACTAATATCCTGTTAATGATCTGAAACTTAGAAACACAAGAATATTAGTAAACATAACTACATGAGTGTTGATCATCATCAAAACTAGAGTGGAAGGCCATTGGGCCAACAGATTGCACTGAGCGTGTGCAACAAGCCGTTAAACCTCTAGGTTACCCTAGAGGAGGAGTGTTGTCTCCTGAGGGTTTTCAGCGGATTACACCCACAAAATCCATAAAGAAAGAAGACAAATGTTAGTATTTTGAAAACGCATTTTGAAAGAGAGACATGTTTTCGAACTATTTTTGCAAAAATATAAGTGATCTTAGGTCATAAGTCCACCTATAATCATTCTTCCTTAAACTTAGTCTCCATGCAAGATCTTGTCTTCAATTAAGGTAAGAATTCAAAATTAGATTGAATACTTTATCTTTCATAAAACCTAGATAGTATGCACACCGTGACAGTGAAGATTTCTAGGATTTCAACTCTAACCATAAAGCCATTTATTTATATATATTTATATTTCCCTTTTTTTTATTCTTCCCTTAGTTTAGGCTTTCTAGTTCACCCTTGTAACGAGCCTATAACCGATGACTCCCAAACCAGACGGTCTTAGGGCACCAGATGAGAAAACATCCCTCGGGTTTAAGGTCTCGAGTGAAAAAGGCCACGAAACTAAAGGGGATTATTTATTTCCTTTACCACCGTTAGGCGTGAATAATCATGCTTCTTGAGGTACAATTCTCCAGCTTAATAGGTGATGTTTTATTTATTTTTTTTTCTTTTTTTTTATTTTTTTTATTTATATGGCTTTTTTGGTTTTTGTCTCCATCCCAAGAAATGTGTAAGTGTAAAGTGCATATTATCTAAGGCAAAAAATTCAAGATAAAAATATCTCACCAATTTTTCTTACTTAGCCTATAATTTCAAGCAAGATCTATTATTTCAACTAGGTTTAAGATGTCATAATTAAGGCTTTCTTAATTCCTAAGATACATCTTAATTTTCTTAAAAATAGATCAAAACTTTGTCTCTTATTTCAAAAAGTTTTTAAAGAAAGAGAAAATTCCTATACAAAAGGGAAGATTTCTAAAAGAAGTGTAAAAGAAAGAAAATCTAAAAACTCTAAGTTAGTAAACCCTCCCCCACACTTATCTCATGCATTGTCCTCAATGCATCGTGATATATGTATGCATGAAACAAATAGAGAGGGAAGGAAAAAATTACCTCAAGGTGGTGGTTCCGGTGGCGGTCTGATTGGTCCACGAAAGGCGGCCCAAGCAACTTTGCTTTGGGTTTTGAGGAACCCACCATAGACCTCCATGATACAACCCACTAGAATGATGCATGCATGTGTGAATTTTATTAACAATGTTACCCCATCTAATTTCCAAATTTTCAAAATAATTTCAGAGTCAAATTTATCAAGATCCTTGTCCCAGAATGGAGTATGAAAGATGGAATGATTGATTTGGACTTGGGAAATATGGGAACTAATACCGACTTAGAAAAATGACTTAAATCAAGTAAAGATTCAGGAGTTGAAATCGGTTCAGGAAGTGGGTCCAAATCAAGAAAATGAAGCTCAAGTCCACCATTATTTTCCCATGATGGAATGTGACTTTCTATGAGTAGTGATTCAAGTTCAGGAATGACAGGTATGGGAATCAAAACTAACTCTAAAATGTTGATCAAATTGGGTAACATAACAGGAGTCAATAGTGATTCGGGAATTTGAATAAGATCACAAATTGGAGGATCAAAGTCATATTCCTCATTCAGTTCAATTCCACAAAAATGAGAACTTGCCAATTTATCAATGGGTCTTTCAAAAGTAAGAAATTGGTCAAGTTCAATATGATCATCATAAGAGATTGGTGATTCAATTTCACAATGGATAGGCACTGGATCCAATACTGACTCGGGAAATGAAGTGAAATCAGGTGAAGACACCGGAGTCATAATTGAATCAGGAAGTAAAATTGAATCATCAAGTTGGGGTTCAAGATCATATTCATTGTCAAGTTCTATTTCAGGAAAAGGAAAACTTGCCAAAATGTCAATGGGATTTGAAGTTTGGACAAGTTCAGATGAGTGTGCTGAAATAGATTCTTGATTTCCAAAACTACATGACTCATCGGCTTTAACAGAATGGGTAGTGACATTAGAAATAGGATGAGAATGAAGAGTTTGGATCATCATATCTATGTCACGGTTACGAGCATTTTGAGCCTGAGTCATGAATTCAAGCATCTTTTTATAAGTCATTAGTTCATCGTTTTGTTGAAGAGATGCAGTGTTGTTTTGGAATTGGTGGTGAAATTGTGAGTCCATCAGATTTTGTGATTTTTGTTTGGACTCACGCATACTCATTTCCAAAATTGATGGTCTTTTATTTTGGACAGGTGGAACTGAGTATGAATCTTGAAAATGTTGTGGAATTGGAGAGGCCCTCATTTTCTGAATTTGTTGCTCGGCCTCTTGTAGATTAGCTTCTATACTCCTTTGTAACTCAGATTTTTCTTCAATAGGAGGTGTAGAAAAAGGAGTATAAGAAGCGAAATCGGGGAATGAATATTGTGGATAAGGTGAATATGATGGACAAGGTGGACATGGGGGACAAGGAGGTTGATAATTAAACTCGGGGGACTTGAATCCCCAATTACTCTGTGACGAGTTGAAATTATTTTAGAAATTATAGTTATTAGAATGTGGGTATGGGTTGTATTGATTCGGATAAGGCCAACCCGGTGTATTTGGTTGGTGCATATTAGAAAACGCCGGGTTGGAATTATCCGAATCATATGGAGTTGGTGTGAAATATGGATTCATGTTTGGATTGAAAGAATTGTTATTGTTGAATGCCATTTCACAAAAAATCACAAACAAAAAGAAAAATCAAACAACAAAAAAAAAGAAAAGAAAAATAAAAAACCAAGCCAATAGGAGGGTTGACCTAGACCTAGATGAAATGTCCCTAGGGCCAACGTCTATTCAAATTTTATTAGGGCTTGGGTTGTGTGAGTGGGGAGATGATTTTTGGGCTAAGGAAGGGTGATTAAATCCCACCTTATCTTGTTTGGGTTTTGCCCTTAAATTCAATTTGTGCAAGTGTGCAATATAGATAAGAATATAACACAAAGTGATAAATCAACCACGTGTTTGTCCTATGCTATATGCAATGCCATATGTACATCTCCATCCAAATCACAACAACAGAATAAAATACAGTATATTGGAATTGAATTGATGCGTGCCTAAATGCAAGTGTCTAAGCAGTTTTAAAAGCGTCCAAATACCGTATTTTAGTTCTTTATTTATTTATGGTGTGTAGGCAATCAAAGCAAGAAATATAGCAGCACAAATCAACTAGCTATTACAATTCACACATCCCAGAACAACAACAATTACAACGTTCACAAAATTGCCGCGGGTTCGCGGCACATGCCGCGGTTGCGCGGCAGTTCTTCGGAATCTGGGTCCCTGCTTTCAATAGCAGGGAAAGGCAAAGCTATCTTATGTTCTGCAATGTTAAGAACCTGTAAATATTGCCTGCACACCAAAACAGAGAAGACAATGTTAACAAAAACGTGACATCAAAACCATTCCCTTCCCCGGCAACGGCGCCAAAAATTTGATCGATGGGGAAAACTAGCACTCAAAATGTGTATTTATGAAATCAAATGAAAAGCTCGAATGTGCTTAGTATACCCTCGATACTTCCGTTATAGCATTGGCTCAACGGGTCGTATCCACAGGGAAGGGAGGCGATAGAAGCATTAACAGCCTCTAGTCACGTCAGATGTTAACAATTTTTCTATGTTGAAAGAATGAAAAAGAATGAGAAAATGAAAATAAGTATGTGGTAGGTGAGGAGAGCGATGAAAACGGCGATGTAAAAACCAAAAGAGAAGTGAAGAAGATGGAACAAGGTAAACTAAGAAGGCGATGAAAACACCGATAGAAAAATGAGAAAAGAATTTGGAAAACGATTTCTAAAACAAAGGTAAAAGAAAACTCATGGCTACTAACTACTAAGTACTCCACTAACCATGCTAACCTCTTCGAGATAGTTGCCTCACATTTGATCCTCGGCCATCACAATCCTTATCTTCAAGAAGCAATACAAAGCATGGCTCATGGATGGTTCATAACAATCACAACATTGCAACAAGAACAAGCTATTACAAGCATCACTCATTACACTACTAGCATGAAATAAAAGAGCATGAAATAAGAGAGTTAGCTTGGTTAGCAAGTTAGCAAGTTAGCAAGTTAGATGTTAGAACCCATCATCTTTGGCCATCAATGGCTCTTGCAAGAACAAGGCCTTGTAGAGGCAACCCGATTCATGTGGATTATCAAGTAAGTGGTTAGATAGGTTAGTGGTTAGTAGTTAGATTGCCATGAGAAGAAAAATAGAAACAAAACATCATGTAGAAGATGAAGGAGATTACAATGGAAGAGAAAGGAGGTACCTTTACATAGAGTGTCACTCTCTATTACATCAATCCCTCACTATCTCTCTCTCTATGAATCACTCAGCCCTACTATAATGATCTACAAACAAATGAAAATACAAGAGAAGAGAAATGAAAAGCACCTACACTACACTAAATCTCTCCTAAAATCTGCACCTACTCCTAAAAACGAAGACTCCTCGCGCTCTGGGCAATTGCAGGGGTATTTATAGGCAGAAGAAGGCTCCAGAAGACGAGACGGAGCCACGCGTCAAAAATCGATGCGTGGCTCCCTAGAATTGCCGCGGATTGCCGCGCCTTTGCGGCAATTCCAGGGAGGTGGGTCCCAGATTTTGGTCCGCGCGTTCGTCTGGCTTCTAGCTGCTTCCAGATATATCCAATTTCGGGAAATTTCGACCGCAGATCCGTCTGATGTGCGCTAGAGGCTAGGTTCAATGTATCTTCTAGATGATCCCTTGCTTGGCCTCCAAGTAATGCGGGATTAATTAGCATAAATTGAGCTGAATTAGCCTCTTATTCCATCTTTGCCCTTGAACTTTGGTTGTACCTGCAATATAGACCAAAACACGTATTAGACCGACTATTTATTCATAAACTGGTAGGAAAATGCGACATAAAAATGCATAATTGTAGACTAATCAAGTATTGTCATACCATAGAGCAAGTAGCAGATATTTTCACCAAGGCATTGCCTATTGAACCTTTCAGAAGGCTAAAAGAAATGCTTGGTATGAAAAACATTTTGATTTGAGGGGGTGTGTTGGAATATCAAATAAAAATGTCTTTTTTGGAAGATGATGAGTCATCATCTTAATTAGAAAGATTGAAGAGTCATCATTATCAATTTAGAAACGATGAGTCATCATCAATTAGGAGTCATCATCAAGTGAGTCATCATCAATTTGGAGGTTGCTATTCTTGAATTTGGAGGTTGCTATTCTTTTAAGTTTTGAAGCCTATAAAAGGCCATGTACCTCTTTGTTTTTTGTATCAAGCAATAAAGCAAGCAAGTAAAAAAAAAAAAAGTTGCTCTCCTCTTAAAATTTTAGATTATAGTATATTAGTCCGTAGACTAGTATACAACAGTTGATAAGGTACGATGTTCATGAAGAATTCAACGCACAGAGATTTGAACCATTCTGATTAGCTTCTCTAATTCAAATTGAGATTACTGCAGGGTAAGAAGAGGAGCAAGGAAGGAAAGAAAAAAGAAATTGATAGTTCATTTTAATCCACTAATCTTCATCTAAAATGACAATACATAAGGATTGCACCCTTGATACTGTTCCAACTCTTGTGATATAACTTGCAGGCCCTAAGTATGGAATCTTATCAGATGACGAGGATAAGGAATTAGAGATAATCATCTTTCAACTCATCTAACAATCTTAAGATCATATTAGTATAATACGCAACTAATCACACAACAAGGAGCCAGACAAAAGCATGTAGCCCCCCCAACACCTGCTCATAAACAAGAACCATATCTCTTGCTCATCTGGAACCCTAAAGGCCAGGACAAGGGGACAATTCAAAACATTAGATTCTTTTCTGTCAAGTGAAGCCCACGCACCCACATACACACAAATTCACCCCCCTACATTGTTTTTGTGCAGGGATACTTTTCACATTGTGGCAGTTTTATTCTCTTCCTACAGTGACCTCAAATGGCCTCTACCCTTGCAGCTTCAGCCTGCAGGACCACCCTACCTGACTCCAGGGACCACAAACATTACACCAATCTGCATATAATGCACAAGAGGGGAGCAAGGCAAAACCCTACTCAGATCTAGTGCACACAGTAGCAGCAACATGCATTGCTTGTGGCCACATGAGACACCATCAGTAGAAGAGATGACACACACACACACACACACACACACACACACACACACACGCATACATTCACTCATTCACACGCGCGCGCGCGCACAGAGAGAGAGAGAGAGAGAGAGAGAGAGAGAGAGAGAGAGAGAGAGAGAGGCTCATCTCTCCTCGCTAAATAATAATGGTGTGGTAAAAGGAACCTGATATCATGCCCTTTGCCGCAAAGAGACGAGGGCAATAGTACTACTTGAAGCTGTAAACAAAGACGTTAGGGAAATAAAGAATTGGACGCTGATGCCCTGCGGCAGAGTTCATGTGAAGCATGCCCTGCAAAGTGAAATGGACTGAACTGATTCCTTTGTCGTTTATGAACCAGTTTTATTCTGAATCTCAACTTTTTCCCACATGAAACTTTTGAGAGACGCGGAGCACAGCCTAGTGTGGTCCTTCAAGTGCTCTTGTAAAGGTAATTCACGTAAAATATTTTAGACTTTGTTCCTTTGGTAACAGCCATGGAGCTTATTATATTTGGCTACATGTGAGATAGGAAATTTTAACACTAGAAAGTCGAAACTAAAACATTAGTCTATACAAGAAAAAATAGAAGGTATTTAAGTCAATCAAATACAGCAGTTTCTTTTTGCAAGTGTATATATACACAGCCTACATTTTCTACAACCGTAAAAGACAAGTAAACAAATCCTGGAAAAATGAATTAGAATAATGTTGTATGGAGTTGATCGACATGGAGATCATGTACCTTGCTAGCGCTTTCTCTTTGCTTGAATTAATCTTTGCCAGCAGCGTTACTCAGTTAGTCTCTGTCGCTTATTGCAGTGAAGGGCATGGCGGCATGAGTGTTGTTCCCTGATGACAAAGGGGAAGCACCAGAGTACATCGTAGAGGACGACGTGTAAATCTTGTTGGGCTGGTCGTGGCTTCTAATCTTGAGTTCCATGAAATCAGAGATTAAACCTCGTTTGGTGATTGTCTCAGATTTCACATCTCGGTTGCCTGTTAGCATCTTGAGAACAGTGGACATGCTCGGGCGGAGCTTGGAACCATCTTGTGAACACAGGAGACCAATCTTCAAGAATTTGCACGCCTCTTCAATGTCCAAATCATCGGTGTCTACAATTTTTGCAAGCTCCCCACGTTCACAGTGCACCCACGTCTGCAAGACGAGAAGGCCATGCGTGATATCTGGGGACTGAAGACCATGTCCCGAATTTAGGATTCGGTTGCTAATTAACAAGAAAGTAACGTTCTAATGAATCTAAAAAGACTAATTGCAGGCCATGCAATCTAGCTTTGTGAATGCGCACTAACGAAATTAATGTGTCTAGGCCTTGCTATGTATGAGCTTTTATTATTAGATTTTAATTTCATCTGTCTAGACAAAAACATTATATTAGGGCTTAAGTGTTGAACATTTTGAATTATATGACTTTCATCTGTATAGACAACTGGCTAGCTCATGATATGCTTTTTAATCAAAGAGATTGTCAAATGAAGTTGAGTTTTTTAATGGAAGTTATAGATAACAGTAGTACATTAGTGCCGAGTCAAAAGGTCCATCTTCAATGTGTAAATGAACAACAGGTAGCCAATGCCTGCATCAAATGTTTGGATTTGTAATTTTGTATGCTTTATACAGTACAGATACAAGGAAGAAGCACACTCCTTGTTTGTTATTCATGGTCCTAAAGTCTCAACATTAATGACTTTGGTTGATGACAGCTTTATAGAAAACAATATATCTGTGGGCTCAACTAATTGATTGATTCTTTCACAGCTCTAAATTTACGGGTAAAACTGGAAAGCAGTTATAGCTGAACATCTATTGCTGTCTACAATTAGTAAATGGTTCCAACTACAGGCTTGCAGCCCCAGGTTGTTTGAAATTGTGACAAGCTCATAACGGAGATTGTTCTTTTCAGACTTTGCAAAATCTCCTCATAGGTAAAAATTTTATTCCTGAGGGTTTGAAACAAAATATGCACAAAGGAAGCAGCTTTTGGTGATACCTAGAAAATGATTTTTCCATAACAGTGTGTTTTTCCTTAGAAGGGCTTGCATACTACCTAGTTCTAGATTTCTAAATTTTTTAAAATTGTTAATCAACTACTACCTGAAGAATTCTCCGTTCTGTAAACTATAGAAGCATGAAAAATCTCTTCTGACCTAATTCTCTGAACAAACTAAAGACATTGGTACCGCTAATTTCTAAGAAACTGCCATTTGGTTTAGCATATCTTCCAGTTTCACAGAATGGGTCTATTCTGTTCTTTCATGTTTCTGTAGTATCTTCTAACCTTAATCCTTGAAATAGTTGCAAACAAAAACAGAATGGATAACCTAATAATTCTTGCAAAAATCTGGACAAATGGATAATTTCAACAGTTAACATTGGAGAGAGGTGGACATTAACACCACATTGGGATGTTTGGATGGTGGAGAGGAATGCCAGGAAATGGTCGGAGCTTAACTGTTTATAAGAAATTATTATCACCATAAAAGTTAAAACAATCGGTGCAATAAATATTTACTTACCCTTTCAGGAAGAAACCGTTCTTCATAAGATAATCTTGTGCTAGTGTAACATCTTCCACTGACTATCTCCAGTAAAAGAACACCAAAGCTGTAAATATCCAGCCTTCCGTGTCACAGGTGGCCCCCGTGCTGCATATTCTGGAGCTAAGTAACCTCTATTCAACAAGAAAAGATGAAGGTTAGAAATCTGAGGCCCTAGACAGATTGGAGGCAAAGAAATTAGGATATTCCAGATTCTAGCATTCTGTTGTGCCACAGCTGCTAGATCCCACATTATAAACTGAAGGTATCACACCGACGAAGACAAGTATATGTTTTTAATATTTCATGCTCACAAGTATCAAATATCTTATTTATAGTTGAATACTATAGAATCCAGGATATCACCATATCAGGCCGGGCTTGGACTGCACCAAAGATTATATCCTGAGCCTGTGCCTCCATCACAAGCTCAGTGCACAATAGAACATAGCATCCCAAATAAGTAATTTTGGTTAGGAAGTATAAATATAATCAACCCCAAACCCATACAACCAGACTGATTACATTTCAAGCTTTGTCAATAACCTCCATAACAAACACACGAGTACAAGTCAGACCTTTTTATTTTTTTAAGAACTGGCTCTTGGGCCAGTGAACTAAATCAGACAAAAGGAAAATAGATGGGAAAAGTTTAAAAAAAAAATAAATAAATCATGGAACAAGAAGAATTTGATCAAAACTCACACCGTTCCAGCAGCACGCGTACTGACATGGGTCGTGTTTGGTGGGAGAAGCTTTGCTAACCCAAATCTGAAATTTTACGGGTATGATTCCTGTCAAGAAGAATATTGCTTGCTTTGATATCCCTATGGACGATATGTGGTTGGACTTCCCCGTGAAGGAATGCAAGTCCACGAGCAACACCTATGCAGATTCTGGTTCTTGTTTTCCAGCTGAACTGAATGTTACTGCGATTTGAACCTAAGAAGATACAAACGAGTGGATTTAAGTGAAAAAGAATCAGTGAAAGTTAACTTCAAAGTATTCCTTCAAATAGACTATGTATTGAAAAATCAATCAAGAGCTACAATGCTTACCAAGAAGGGTTTGCGCAAGGCTATTGTTCTCGAGATAATTATAAACTAGTATTCTATGATGTCTTCCACTCAGCAACCATACAATCTAACGAGGTTCTCATGGATTACATCAGAGACTGCATTGAGCTCAGTCAAGAATTCTCGTTTTCCTTGTCTTGATTTGTGAGAGAGGACCTTTACAGCAACGAGTGTCCCATATTTAAGTGATCCCAACATAAATACAGCTTATTAATAGTGATCCTCATATTTAGTGGTGCTGGAGTTCATTCTATAAAAAAAAATACCGTGTACACAGATCCAAAACTTCCTTCACCAACTTAATTGCCAGGGCTAAAATCATTTGTAGCTTTCCTCAATTCATTGTAAGAGTACATCCTAACATTTTCAATGCCAGTGATATCTTTAAAAAAGGATTAATAAAGTCAGTAGACTGCATATAAGACTTATCAGTTTTCAATTATCAAGAAACAAAAGGCTATGTCTAGTTGTCTGCATTGTGGAAACACAATTTACAACAACTGAGATGTACCTTCATCAGTCTGAACACTTTGCTGCCCTGCAGTCATCTTCCCTTTGAACATGCAAGAGAAACAACTCATCACTCTAAAACACTTTAAACTGTCTATGCTGAATGATGTCTTATATGAAATACAGGACAGCTGCAAAATTTGAAGACTTGGTTTTGGCAAATATTCGAATCAAGTTTTCAGGCTACAAAGTTGTGCCTGTTTAACTAGGTATTTCAAATTTAGATCTGGTGACGTTAATATATAAAAACATTTTATTTAGTTTTTGGTCCTTATAGATTAGTAAAGTATCCATGTCAGTATAACTTGTGACATTATCCTTAATTATGCAACGTAAGAAACTCAGACACAAACACACTGATAAGGCAGCAATATGCACAAAAGCACCCAAACAAATTCTACAGTAATACATTATGATGCCATAGGTGTCTACCACGGATACAGCATCCACAACAAACATGTCCGTCCTATATAGATGCGAGTCTATTCAATTACATATATGCAACCACAATCAAACTTTTCTTAATAAGCCCAGTTCTAATTAAAAGCCAACTAATCTATCCACATGAAAACACTGCGTGAATAATGTGTTTCCATAGTTGCTGACTCCTGGACAACAATAAAAGAGTTGTTGACATTGTATATGATCAATTGAAGAAAGAAACAGCTTCCTCTATGCCAAAGGATCCTAATAAACCATGTTATATATTTGTAAAACTCAATATCCTTGTTGCAAAAATTATGTTGATAATGAATAATTAATTATTAGCATCAACATCACGATGCGGTGAAGAAAACTAATAGCCATTTCATATACTAATATCATAATGTCCTTGGAGTAATTCAGTGAACAAGAAGATAACTTTGAAAAGCCATCTGAAACTTGACATTAGACTCCTCCCACAAGTTCAAATTTTCACTTTTTATAGCCCTAGTACCGAAATAGTTTAGCAAAAATTCCCTCAATTTGTTTCTAAATTTCATCCACATTTTCAATGTTTGTGCCATTAGTATCCATACTATTATTAAACTGTGTCTCCTCTTAGGAGCCTACCATTAGCGACATTGTGGAGTAGGCAGTTAAAAGTCTCCTTCTTCTCCAAATATTTCTAAGTTGCACCCTACCACTTTAACAAGGAGAATTCTTCCTCCACATCCCGAATCTCTTCACACTTCTCCAATTCTTTGATCTCTAGCAGTCTCTTATATCTGAATATGACATGTGGGTGATTGATTCCATGAGAATTTCTTTCATGGTTTGAATCTCAGTATCAGTATCGGTCGTACATTTTTTTTATCACACTCAGCATTATCAGAAATATCAATTGTTCCCTCCCGCTCGTACTGGCAAGATCGGAATCCTCGGGGCACATCAGCAACATCTGGCATCAGTCACATTTATCGGTATTAGGAGATATTCTATACCTTGATTTCTTTCTATTGGAGTCCATCTAGCATTCTAGGAGGCAGAACAGACCTGTCATCCCTCAACCTAGCAATATGAATCCTAGTTAATTTTTAGTCCTGGTTGAGCTATCCAGTGTTTCATTATCCACCACTCTTTTATGTTTCAGTTTGCCTCAATTTGTTTACACAAAATCATCTTTATTCAAGTTTTCCACCATCAATGCGAGAATTGTCTGTGAATTGCCTTCTGTTGTGTCACTCTAATTGCATGTCATTTTCCCAAGCTACCTGGCATCAGATCAATACTGAATGTCTTTCCTCAAGTGTACGCCACAATGTTTTGCTAGAAAAGTCACGATGGGTGGGATGAGCCTTAACATATCATCTCTCTATTTTATTTCTTAATTTGATGATGGATAAAGTGCTTACTTGCATCAAGTGCTTATAATGTGATTAATGGAAAGTGTCAATTCTTAAATTTTAAACTCTCAATTTCCACAAGCCAAATAGTACACAAACAATGTATAGTATAAGAGGAACTGATTCAAGCAACATTGAGGAAACTTCCATTTTATCATTTTACTCACCAAGGCATGAGGCAAACTAGTTAGCTACATCCTTCCATGCCTATCAATTTCCCCTTTTAAAAGTAACACGACACAAATTTAAATTGAGATCGAAAATAATACATTAATTAACCTCTTCGTGGGCTTTCTCCTCCAAAAAAGGGAAGTCATAGTTCTCTCCATGGAAACCAGGCATCCCACTTAAATATCAAGTCCCGCTTCCCAAAATACGGTGGAACAGAGACGCGACGAGAGTCGGTGATGTATATACGCGAAGAGAATTACCCAACGTATACACGTTTAGTCTAATGTGATCTAAACAAGTTATATAAACTAACTATAATAATATTAAACCACTGCAATATAACATATAAATTTCTACACAAAGATATATTATTCTATGAATAATCGAATGTAACAACTACTGAGTCCAATATAAAGAGAATCTATGAATCAAAAATATAAGGTAAAGCAAGAAAAAATAACGAGACTGGACAATCAAGCAGAGAGAACTATGACTCCTCGCAATACGTGTGATCCTCTCCAAATACCTGATCAGTAAAATAGAATATATATAGACCTAGATATGCAAATCCAGTAGAGTTAGAAAACTCCCAATGAGTGTGTAAAATGAGTGAAGGTGTATATTACATGTGAGAATATTAGATATTACTATAAAAATATACTAGATAGGAAATAGCATGGATAAGACTGAAATAAGAAAATAGTGTGGCACAATATAGTATTAATTAGTATATCACAAGTATTATGATAACATGCAATACAATCAAGTGAACACACATCAAACTACGATGCCATATGTAAGGTTCAATTCTGTTATTAATTATGTTAGTGAATACCAATTATACATGCAGTAAATACATTCTATACTACGCCTACTACACATGTCGATTGAAGTCTTATGTTACTGAATCTAATTGGTGGAGACATTATCTGTATTTTAAGTGGGTCCTATATATACCCGAGACTACGGCCCAGACTCCTGTGCTGAACCAGGTCGTACCGTTAGGTATTACAGTAACAGTATAACAAAAAATAGTATGGAATGTCAGTCATCCCCGGAAATCATGCAGTTGAACCCTCTTTCGGCTAAGTAACTTATATTTTAGGTCCACTCAAAATATAGACGTCTCGGCCATCAATTTTCCCAATTCCGGTGTAAATTATCTAATATCATGGTTATTTAGATTATCAAGATTTATTTATGTACATATTAGCTAGATAAGTGGGATAATTCGATGATAGTCATAGTAGCAATATCAACAGTGAATCTAGATATCAGTATACAGGGTGTCAGTATAACAGGAGGATGTTACCGTGTAACAATATTTTCCCAGTGATTTTAGTAACATGAACAATATTCTTATCAGGTAAATGTCGTGTACTATAAGTTAAGCTTTTCAAGTAAAATCATGATGTTTATGATCAATAAAAACATGCAGGCATGAAGAGAATAGTCCAGGGCAAAGTATTCAAAACAATATAATTCTTTCTGGGTTTCAAATCGTATTATCTGGAACATTGATCGAGTTGTGAAAGTGATAAGAATTATCGTCGAGTTTTGGGCTAACTGGTTATGTCCACGAGGAGGAATACGATGAAAACTTTTCGGTATTTTTGTTTAAAAAGTAAAGAATGGTGTTGATTTTTTTATATTGAAAAAGAGAATGGAGAGAAGGAAAGTGATTTAAAGAAAAATTTAAAACTTGGAAAAGGCTTTGGAAAAGATGATCTTTTAGAAAATTATTTGAGAGTGATTTGGCTGTGATTTAAATTATGAAAAAGATCCGGGCTCACTAATCTTCTACTCAATTACTTACTTATCTCAAGAACACTTTGGTGTATCATTTTTATCATAAGCAAAAATATTTAGTTTCTTTTAATGTTCAAGTAAAACAAATAAGATGGTTTTGGTTTAAATCTTAAGGCCTTTCTTAATACAACATTAAAAATAGAATGTTAAACCATCAAGTGCGAAGAAGTAAGTATGGAATAAAAATAATTTAAAAATATTTGTGCTTTGAATGCCCAAGTTTAAAAAAGAAACATTCTCATGTGCTTTCAAAAACAAAGTTCAACTCGGGCATTATTATGATTCAAGAAAATTTCTTTCATAAAAATCGATCAAGAGAAAGGAGGTAGAAGAGATTGATTAGTGAGCTCAGAAGATAGTTTAGTTACTCATGATGAAAAAAATAAATAAGAGAATGAAAATCAAACACAGACATACCGAATTGAGTCGAGTTGAATAAGCAAGTTGAATCTCCTTTGATTATCACTTCAAGATGAATTACACGCTCAATTCCACCCTTCTCTCTATGCTGGTCTAAACTAAAAAATAAAGATGAGATACAGCTTCTCAGAACTATCTAACAATACTCCTAAAACTCTAAACATGAATAAGAATTTTAATCCTAATTTTCGCTGCTCTCTTCTCTGTCGAATGCAGTATTTATAAGGAAAAACCAAACGTGGGAGGGCGTACAAAGATAGGGAGAGCAAACGCTCCCCCAACTGATGCAACCAAGCCATATCTTGTTGGTGACACTCTCCGGTTTGGTGATTACCCTTATCTGTTGCTAGTTTTCCCATTTCAGCTCCTGGATTTGACGAAACGACTTTTGATATTTGACTTTAACCGATTGATTTGGGAAGAATCATTTTAACCCATTTTCAGCCTTCCTGATTTGTCATGATCTGTCTTGATTTTCTGATTTCAAATTAATTCTGATTTAAATCAGAATTTAATGGGCTTTTAGGCTCGTTTCTCTTCCCTTTCCTTTAGCAATGGGCCTGCATTTTATAAAGAAAAATAAAACTTTATTAATAAGATTTATTAGATAATAAATATGATAATGTGACAATATATATGCTATATATGTGACCTATCACACCCCCACACTTATCTTTTATTCGCCCTCGAGTAAAACATCAAAAATAACCCTAATCAATTATTAGACCATTTTCGCAGGTCATTCAATTGCACTGAGCATGTGCAATAAGCCGTTAAACTTCTAGGTTATCCCTAGAGGACGAGTTTTATCTCTTGAGGATTTTCAGTGGATTGCACCCACAAAATTCATAAAGAAAAAGAAAAAATGTTAGTATTTTTAAAAAGCATTTTGAAAAGATAAAAAATATTTGAGGTATTGTTGTAAGAGTTCAAGTAATCTATAAGTTATAGGAAAATCGAACTTTTCATTCCTAAACTTAGTCTATATTCAAAAACATGTCATCAAGCACAGTAAGGAGTCAAATTGTATTTCTCATCTAGTGTATTACTTTATCCTAAGTCATATGCACCTTCGTGACCGTGAGGTTTTGACTAAGGGTTCTTTAACTTCAACTCTTATGCCTTATTTATTTATTTTTTTAGTGGTATTATTCCTTAATTTCATTAGGCTTTCTAATCTGCCCATGTAACGAGTTTTTAGTCGTTGACACCCAAACCGGACAGTCTTAAGGCACCAGGTGAGAAAACACCCCTAAGGACTTAAACACTCGAGCAAATAAGGCCACGAAACCTAGGGTTTTTATTTATAAAATGTATCCCTTTTAGGCGTGAATACTTATGCTTCATGAGGCACAAATACCTAACTTAATCAGAGGATTTATTTTTTTTCAAACTTATCTAATCATCTTTTGCATAAATACCAAGGCTTGCTTAGGTCAAAGCACCTAGCTAATTAATAATTAGATTTGCATATATATATATATATATTTCTTCTTTTTTATAAGGCATAAGAATTTTTTTCTTTGAACTCTAAGTGTGTAAGTGTATAGAGTGTGCATATTTCTTCAAGGTAAAGATCAAGACTAAATTACTTTCATCAATTTTCTTCCTAGCCTTGAAAATCAAACAAGTTATCTTATTTTGACCAAGTATAAGAAATCCTAATTATGATTTTCCTATTCCTTAAAATTAACTTAATTTCTTACAAAAAAATATATTAAAATATTGTTTTTTCTTTCAAAAGTTTCATATATATATATATATATATATATATATATATATATATATATATATATAAGTTATATTAGTCATGTTAGAGCCCTCCCCCACACTTATTTCATGCATTGTCCTAAATGTATGAAAGAAATGTATAGATGCATGAAATGAAATGAAAAAGAGGAAAGTTACCGATACACTGGGTCGAAAAGACCCATAACCATTTCATTTACCGGTACCGATTTCAAGAAAGATTTAAGGGGTTGACCATTTATCTTAAAGTTATTTCCATTCTTGGTGTCACTGATCTCTACAGCACAGTGTGGAAACACAGTTTTTACAATGAATGGCCCAGTCCATCTTGATTCTAATTTTCTTGAAAAATGATGAAGCCTAGAATTATTGAGTAAGACTTTTTGTCTAGCGACAAAATTTTTTCTTATGATGTGTTTATCATGAAAAATTTTAACTCTATCTTTAGTGATCTTAGCATTTTCATAGGCCTCATTTCTTAACTCCTCTAATTCGGAAATTTGTAATTTTCGAAGGTCACCGACCTTAGTCAAGTCGAAATTTAGCTGCTTGATTGCCCATAAGGCCCGTGCTCTAACTCAACCAGTAGGTGGAAAGCCTTCCCAAAGACTAACCTATAAGGAGACATCCCTAGAATCGTCTTGAAAGCGGTCATGTAGGCCAATAGGGCATCTACATGATTGGTGGACCAATCTTTCCGGTTTTGGTTCACAGTTTTCTCCAAAATAAGCTTGATTTGTCTATTGGAAACCTCAACCTACCCGCTGGTATAAGGATGATAAGGTGTGAAAAACTTGTGAGTTATGGCATACTTTCGCATAAGAGCTTTAAATGATCTATTGCAAAAGTGAGTACCATTATCACTGATGATAGCACGAGGGGTTCCAAAGTGTGAGAAAATGTTCTCTCTTAAAAACTTTTTGATAACTTTGTTATCATTAGTTCTACTAGGAATGGCTTTTATCCACTTGGACACATAGTTCATATCAACCAATATGTATTGGTTTCCAAATGAATTAGAAAATGGACCCATAAAGTCGATGTCCCAAACATCAAAGAGTTCTATCTCTAGAATTGGGCTGAGGGGCATCATATCTTGTTTTGAGATCCTTCCTACTATCTGACATCTAGGACACGTCTTGTAAAATTCATAAGCATCTTTGAACAAAGTGGGCCAATAAAACCCACTTTGCAGCACCTTTTCAGCAGTCTTGCGGGGATCAAAGTGTAACCGCATGCAAGTTCGTGACAGAAGGATAAAACACTCTTAATCTCTTCATCGGAAATGCATCTCATAATAATTTGGTCAGAATAGTACTGTTTGGGGTAAATTCTTTATTTGATCATAAAGAAAGTTACAACGGATCAATTATCTGATTACAAGAGAGTGGAGATATTCAAGCTCAAATCTCCCCTTTATTTAATGTCGGGTTCTCAATGTAGCGATAGAAAGTGAATCTTATTTTTCGTTGACCGGGTGAACGTCACGACCTCTTGGAAATCTTCTCTTTGGATGGTGGGCGAAGTAACACAGCTTATGTCCAAAAAAATCTCAAAGAGACTTTAGGCAAGAACCAACTTGAGCTCAGCAAGTTGTTAGAAGAGTTTTTCTCCTTTGTATTTCTCAGCTGGAGATTCTTGTCTTTCTAAGGCTTACAACCGAAGTTCTTCTAACCAAAATTTTCTGACCCCTCTTCCATAGCAAACTGAGTTATTTATAGAGGTTTCAAGGGTAAAAGTATCCCTAAAAACACTCCATCATGAGGGTTAACTCCCTCATTACGTGGGCAGTTATAACCGAGGTGCGGGCTTTGTGCCTCACGTTTTATCGTTGAGGTAATGCTTGAGAAACGCGAACTTTAAGTTCTTGGTTAAGCTTTATGTGAGGCGCGGGCTTCGGGCTCTACGTCTGGGTATTACATGAATGCCTGAGACGCAAGTTCCAAGCTCTGCGTCTTGGCTATTGCAGTGAGACAGAGACGCGGTTTTCAACCCTTGCGTCTTGGTACTACAGTGGTACTGAGATGCGACTTTCGAGCTCTGCGTCTTGGTTATTAAGACGCGGGTTTCAACCTTCGCGTCTTGGTGCTGCGCTAGTGGCTATGCTGCCTTGTGTCTGAAATTTAGACCCTACTTTCTGATGATTTTGACCCTGGTGATTTTTGGACAGTCTACAGAACCCCCTCCAAAGTTTTCAATATTTTACGGTTGACTGGGACGGATTTTGAAATACTTTAGACTTTGGTCGAGTTCATAATTCTCATGATTGGACTGACAATCATTTGAGATGCCTGAGCTTGATTCTATCTGGAATATGGTCTTCGTGAGTGTACTATAAAACCCTTTGAAGCCGCCAGAGGTGATCATCGTGAGTGTCCAGATACACAGTCCAGACCTCCTCAGTGTTCTGAGCTGGTTGTTGGTGTACTGTTGAATCAGGAGTAAACAATCGTCTGCTTGTACCCAGTGTACTGTTAAATTGATTACAGAAGTGAAGACTGAATGCAAGTCTTGTAGACGCGGAGGTCATGCCGCTTCAGAGACGCAGACCCCATTCGAAATGGGGACACATCTATTACCTTGCCGAAGAAACGCGGCCTCTGAAGGGACGTGATCTTTGAAGTGAAGACGCAGCTCTCACCCTGTTGACCAGACGCGGCTTTTACTTTGCTGAAGAAACGCGGCCTTTGAAGGGACACAGCTTTGTTAAATGCGAGTCCTGCATTCTGGGCGCGTTGCCACATGTCTGGTGATTGGTCGCTAATGTTGCATATTTAAGTGTCATATTTTCATACTTATTATAGAATAAAAGCCTGCATTGTCCTAATTAATTGTTTAATTTATTTGCAGGCCCATTCTTTAAGGAGATGAAGAGAAATGAGCCCAAAGCCCACCAAATTCTGAATTAAATCAGAATTAATTTAAACTCAATGAATCAGGGCAAAATCAAGAGGTTGAAAACTGGTTGAGAAGAATCCTCTCAGAATCGATTGGTTGAAGCAAGTTTGATTCAGATTTTGACTGGATACATTTTATTATTCGAATCATAACTTTTGCTAAAGAATCTCAATTCTGATGATTCAAGATGATCCAGAAAGCAGACTGACAGAGCTATAACACTTATGTTGATCATTATTTCTAATTCTGTCATTTGATATGTGATATTCAGCAATCAACACGCCAACAAACTGCAGATCAGAACTGAATATCCACCTCAAATCAAGTTTGAAGATAAGGGAGTTCAAAAATTGCCAGATTTACTTATCTTCATACTCCTCTACCCTCTCCATTTCTCCTATAAATACCTGCACTCCAAAGCAAAAGGGAGGCCAATGCATATTAGAATTTAGCCTAGTTTTAATTCTTTGTAGTTTAGGTTTTTCTTTTCTTGTTATGTAATTTGTATGTAACTTAGGGTAGAAGAAGATTCATGTAAGTAAGAGAGAGGGGCTGATGTTGAGAGTGACACCGACGATGTACCCTACTCCTTTCTTTCATTGTCTCAGCAAGTAATAAAGGTAAATGCTTTGTTTTCTATTCTGCTTTACTTTACATTTGTTTTGCTTTCCTCTTCCTCTTCTACTTTACCTTGGTTGTATTTGTTGAGTGTACATGTGAATTCCAAAGCAAGTATAACTAAGCTACGTGAGAGCCAGCGATAGTTTATGAAGACGTTCTCCTCTTCCAAGATCCGCATCACTTCGTTCTTATGCTTGACGATATAATGTGCACGGGGACCGAGCTCGAGTTTATGATCTATGCGTTGAACGCCTCCGAAGCAAAAAGGTAGAACTTGCAAAAAGGTTTCCAAGTAAGTCATCAATCAACCTAGGTAAGTATCTCTTCACTTTTCTTTCTTTCTTTTCTTTCTTAGTTTAGATCACCAACAACTTCTTCCAAATCGTTTTCATTCTTCTTTCCACTTCATTGTACATAGTCGCTTTCTTTTGTTTTCTAAATTTTCCACCTTCTTCATCTTCCATTTTCTTCTAACTTTAATATAACTTTCTTTTTCATTTTCATAACTTTAAAACAGAGAAGAACTTTCGCTTATTTTCTTAACGATTTCAATAAAGAACTGTAAAGCTTCCATCGCAAACCCTCCTTGTGGATCACGACCCGCATAGCCACTTGCTATAGCGGAAGAATTGAGCACTTGCACATATTCTTTCTTAAGTTCTATAATCTCGTATTTTTTGTGCAGGTTTGGCCTCAATCATCTGGCAGAGTTGAGGGGACATCTTTCCTTTAACGCGTGAAATTCGCATCCATTTAAGACGCATGCCACGCGTCGGGCGAGGATTAGGCCTCGAGACCCGCGCCACGTATCTCTACGGATCACTGTGCCTATAAAAGACAACAGTCTTTCAAGAATCATCATTAGACTCTTCTTCTTCTTCTTCGCTGAGCTTCGTATTGAGGGTTAAGAAAAGCTTAGAGCTTTCTCCGTTTTTCTTCATCTGTGACACCAATTTCACGGTTGCAATGGCACCAAAGATAAAACATGCTGCCTTATCCTCGAGCGCTGCTGCTTCCGAGGCTCAAATAGGTGGTCCTCCCATGCAGGAGGCCCCCATTTCAGGTAATAAAACAGCATCTGAATTGGTTTCTGCCATTGAAGAGGCTTAAAGAGTTCTCTTAACTCTTAAATCTCTTTTGAATGTGAATCGCCAATGCGAGGCTCATGCCCGTGTTTGATTTTCAGACGCGGCTCTTGCATTAGTAGGCAAGACGCGGGTTTGACGACCTTCGCGTCTTCGCTTCATCAGCTTGAGTCCGCATCTGCCTGTTGAACGTGGGCCTCGTTGAGCCTTGCGTTTTAAACTCAATACTCAGAATTTCTCTAAGTGAGGAAGGTTCAGACGCGGACTTCATGTGATCCTCGCGTCTTTAAGGTCAGGTGCGGGTTTCACTGAGTCTCGCGTCTGAGTCTGACACTTAGAAAAATTTCTAAGTTATGGATTTGAAATGCGGGCTTCATGCAAGCCTCACATTTTTTGAGTCTAGACGCAGATTTTTCTGACTTCTGCATCTGGATTCACTCTCGCGTTTGAGCTTCAAACACTTAGCCATTTTCTTTTAGATTTTTGACTAAGTGCCGTCTTCGTTTCAGTGCGATATTCTTCTGGCTCTCTATCCAAGAAGTGTCACTTTAGGCACGTAGGTGGCACTGATCGTAATCTGACCTTCGCGCTTCAGAGGACTACTCCTGTGACTACTGGTAAGTCAAAGGAGCAAAAGGAGAGGTTCACCAAGGCCAGTATGTTGACCCTTTGGGAGATTATTTCTGATGGGCTGTTCGAGTCGGATTCCCGTACTCCGCTAAGGAAGCCTGCCTTCTTCTTTGGTGACGTCATTGAAAAGGATGATAGGATTTTGTATGACAGAGATTATAAGTGGCTACGCCAGATAGGGAACAGGAGGTTCTTCCTTCCCAACATGGAGAGGATGTATCCCTTGTCCTATCTTCAGCATATGTCTGTTCATCGCATGATGGAGTGGGATCTTCCCGGTTTATCTCCGGTGTGTCTCTCGGCAAATTAGGTACAAAGACCATACCCTGCTGGTTATGGGAAAGATATATTCGGTTTATTTTTCGAGTTAGTCAGGCCTGAGTATTTGAAAGGAGAAACCCTTCAGCTTGTCGCCACCTTCATCAATCAGTTCTTGAAAGTTAGGGGTGATTTTCCTGTCGACTTTCGTCCGCTTGGATGGGTCCATTCTACCGACAAGTCATGGTGGGGTAGAATGGTTGGATTTGTTCTTGTCGAGCTCGGGGCTCTGGAGAAATAAGTGAGGTTATACCATTCGGTTAGGGCCAGGCAGTATAGCCTCCCGCAGAGTTTTCATAATTTTTATGGGAACATTATAATCCTCTGACGGGCACATTTTTTACTCCAGTCGGAGAGATAGGGCTCGTCTTCATGAGCTATATAAAGTTTCGGGGCTAGTTATGGGAGATGCCCCTTATGAAGAATACATCCCGACTTCTGAGGAGTTTCACCTCTTGAGAAAAGAGGACCCTCAGGTGTACGAGATATACTGGAAAGTGTTGTGCCAGTTTCACATCTGTGGGCAGATATCCTCCTGGAGGAATAGGGGTGTTAAGCCTATCTATTCAAGGGCATAAATAAAAAAGATAGGCCGTGACTAGTTTGGCCCCTTGCACTGATAAGAAAATTGCTGAGAGGATTAATACCTCTACAATCTCCTACACCACCGAGTCGAACGAGGAGACTTTCAAACCTGATACAATTTTTAAAAGTTTTCATCACCAGGCCTGAATTCCCATTTTTGACCGGGCTCTATTGGTGGGCTTCCTCGTGTTATGGCTGAAGCGTTGTGTGGTGTCAACGCAGTCGCATGAAGTAATCGTTGCCGATGTGGTGCACCCGGCAGTCTTGCTTGCCTACGGGAAGTTTATCGCCCTCCTTCTGGTGATGGTAGCTAGAATTCAGAGCGGATTACGTGCACTGATCAAAAGCCTGTGCCAAGTGGAGGCCATTGTAGACTCTTAGGGCAGGCCGGTGGTAGATTCAGAGAGAAGGCCGGAAGTGAAGACTCCTAACCCCAGGATCGAGCTTCCATATACGTACCTGATGGCTTGGTATGTTATGCATTGCCCTTCACTGATGACAGCGGTGCATCCCTCCGAACGCTTCGTTTCCTTCGTGCAGATGCTAGAGAATTCGAGCTGGTCTTGCTACTATATATTCTTTGTTCGAAATTCATTTTGAGCAGTTCGAATTATCAGCTCGATCGTTGCTTCCCCAAGATTTTCAGTGCATCCTACGGGGATAAGTTTGCTGACCTTGTGGGACCAGATGACTTCACAAGGCTGCCATCTGGAGTCTTCTGGTGGCTGATCAATATTCGGCCTGGATATCTGATCCTTCGGCAAGGTGACTCATGTACGATCGAGCCTTACGCGCCCAGTCGTTTTGCCTGACAGTTCGACTATGATCAATTATATGTCGGCAACCCTAATACTGGCCTCCGCTTCAGTGGAAACCTGTTTGAAGATGCTCGGGCATGGTACTGCAGTGTAGCTAGAGGGATAAGAGCTGTTTTTAGTCTACCTCACCGGACGCCCAATTGTTATACCAGCCTCAGTTTCTGCACGTGGTACTTTCTTGCTAGTAGGGTACCTGGCTTCAGAATAAATACATCTTACATCAAGAGTATCAAGGCATCTTATAAAGCCAAGCTAGATTCCAATAAACGTATGCGAGGTATGTCCGAGTACCAGGAGGCCGAGAGGGAAATAGGAGGGGAGGCAAGGATGGAGCCGAGGAGGGAGGTTAGTCGAACAAGGGCAGCAGCTGCAGAGCTGGAGCCTCGGATAGTAGCGCCTAAAGAGCAACCTACTAGAAAAAGTCGGCAAATCGTGGCCAAACGTTCTCGTGGCTCTGCTTCCAAGGGTGAGCCTAGCCCAAAGAAGGCCAGGAGGGAATCTGAGGCTGAAGCTTTGATGCCCGAAGTAGTTCCTCCTGATGTTGAAGAGCATGAGGGGAAAAAGAAGAGGAGGAGGAAGTTCCCGTCCTTCACTCCCGAGGTCTGCGCAGTAGGGGTCTCATGATCCTAGAGGAGGGAGAGCTCGCGAGTGAACCTGTCATGAGATTCCGGGAGTCTCGACTCAACCTGGACCTTCTTCAGCTCATGGAAGAAAGGTGGAGGTACAATAACCTAGGTCTCCCTGTGTATTAATACCCACCTCGTGGGCTATCGAACCCAGCCCTACTACCAGGGTACTCAATGGTAAAGCCTCGATTGTTGAGACCTCCTGTATTAAGTTATCGTCTTAATCGTCTGAAGAGCATGGATATTACTCTGGCGAGGAAGTTGATTTTGGCAATGAACCCGCTCTTCCTGACATAAGAAAATTCTCGCATATCTCAGAGGAAGATATACAGGGGTACATTTCTGCGATGGTTCGCTGATAGCAGGGATTGTCGCTACTGAAGGTATTTCCTTTGTCCTCCTGAACTAGTTCTCCATCAAGTTAGAAATGATTTCTAACATTTTCTTTTGACTTTCTTCTACAGGGCTGGCTGCCGGTAGTGAAGCCATAACTTCTCTCATACTGAGGAGATGATCCAGGAGCTGGCGCAGCAGGAGGGTCTTGAAGCTCCCGCTACCGAGATGCCTTATGAGGGTGCAATCGCCGAGGTCGGGGAGCCCTCATCCCTAAGTGGCTTATTCAGGGATTTGTCATCTTCAGATCCTCAACTTGATAAGAGAAAACTGACGTGTTGAATATTCTTCTTTTCATTATTACCACTGACATTTAATATTGTAGTTTGCAGAGAGTGATTGAGCTTGAACCAGCACAAAAATACAGTATTTCAAAACTTCAAAATAGATATGTGCAAATGCTCAATTCTACCGCGATAGCAAGTGGCTATGCGGGTCGTGATCTACAAGGAGGGAATAGCGATGGAAGCTTTTTAGTAAGATCTCTTTTATGCTACCATTATTGGTTAAAGTTCTTCTTTAGTTTCTTAAAAAGAAAAGAAAAATAAATTACAATGAAGTTAGGCAGAAAGTGAGAGATTGGGAAGATGGAGAATTCAGGATTGGATATGTACAAAGAAATAGAAAAGGAGTGATGAAAGAAGTGGGTGTTGGTGATCTAAACTAAAGAAATAAAAGAAAAGAAAGAAGATTAAAGAAATACTTACCTAGTTTGGTTGATGACTTACCTGGAACCCTTGCATGTTCTACCTTACTTCGGAGGCGTTCAACGCATAAGCCATAGGATCGAGCTCAGTCCCCAGTCGCATTACATCATCAAGACGAACAAGAATGAAATAATACGGAGTCTTGAGGAGGAGAACATCATCATGAATTATCGTTGGCACTCACACAAACATTGTTATTGTCACGCCCCGCTTCCCAAAATACATGGAAATAGGGTCGCGACGAAGGTCGGCGACGTATATACGCGAAGAGAATACCCCACGCATACACGCTAAGCCTAAAGTAACCTGAACAAGCTATATATCTAAACCAAGATCAATCACTAATCACTGCAATATCTCATATAAACATCCACACATGATATCATATGAACAGTACAGAAATAGAGAGTGAATCTGATATGCATGAATCAAGAAACATATAGGAACATGAATAAAAAGAGGTAAGAATACCAGAATAAAAGGGAGAGGCCCAAGCTCCTTGCAAAGCGTACTGTCTCATCGAACTCCTGCACATTAGAAACAATCATCCAATATCTGGACGTGCAAATCCAGGGTCGTCAGAACGCGACCATGGTGAGTGTGTGTGTAAAGGGGAAAGAGCTCGTGCAGAAGAAACAATGTGCATAAATAGTAATCAAAACAACTGCAGATATAAGAGACCATATAACAAATAAATAACAGAACTGTAATAAACATGATAACAACACGAATAAAGATAGGCAACAACTGATCAATAGTAAGCAAGCAACTGATGTCACAATAGGTAACCTATCACATGTCACTAGGCTGGTATCCAAGTCTGATCACAAGTCTGGTCCTGGTTATAATAATCTGGTCCTGGTTACAATCATGTATACAGTCATGTGATTATAGTCGGTCACAATATGCTATAAATAATTTATTATCATTTATTATGTCAGCGAACACCACTTGCCACATGCAGTAGACGCATCACATACTACGCCTACCACACGTGTCAATCAGGGTCCTAAGTTATTGAAATTAGTGGAAGAGACTTTGTCCATGCTTTAGGTGGGTTCCGTACATACCTGAAACCACGGCCCAATCACCTGGCGCTGAACCAGGTCCTACCGCTAGGTAGTCAATAACAATAACATATGTCAATACAATGACAATATGAACAATACGGGATGTCAGTCATCCCCCGGAACCCTGCAGTGGAACCGTATCTCGGCTGCGCAACCTGTATCCTAGGTCCACCCAAAATACAGACGATGTCTCCTCCATCAATTTCCCCAATCCCAGTGTAAGTTGTCAATTTACATTATTATTTATAACAATCAATCTCCATGTCATTTCGATTACTGGGACGATACTGTAACAGTAACAATATCAATGTAACAATAACAATGTGAACAATATTACCGTATAAACGGTAGAACAATAGAACAATGAAAGTGTTACGGTCCAACAATATTTTCCCAGTAACTTTCAATAACATGGATTATACAGTAACAGTCCTGATACTGCTCAATAGACAGTCTTAACTAAAACTGATCCTAATCTCATCTATCCCTACTGAAAAGATATCAGAACTGATCTATCGACTCATAGTCTCAATAACAATCACTATGAACATCAAACATTGAATCCAAGTCCAAGTATCCGATACAGTAATCACCATCATAATAACTCAATCTCTATTAACTGAAGTAATCCAGTCTCTAACATCATAACAAGTCCACATCAATGTCTGAAAGAATCATCAACTAAGTTATCATCGATAAAAGAATATCAAGTCTGGAAAGTACTCTACTTGAAATATATCATCTCATCTTAATGCAGATCGGGTTTTATCATAAAGTATGTAAATCCAATGCCACCTATAACTCAAGTTCAGTCCAACTCACAGTCCAACTCTGAATAAGTCCATGTACTGATCCAATTGTCATAATCTTTTAGTAAAGTAAGATCATATCTGATATGTCCTCAAATACCCGAATAAATTCTTAACTGATTTATCACCAAGTATGGAATATCAAGTTTGATAATTGTTCAGATAAAATATAGATTGTAAACTACAATCACGAACCAATCCAACATAAGATCAGTCTAGTGTATAGTCCAAGTTCCTCCACATTTAGTTCCCGTCCGAAATAGTAATCATCTATTCATGAAATGATATAACTCTGATATCTCAATGTCCAGATACTCGATCTAATTTACATCTGATGCTCAAATATGAACTAATCAATCCAATCAATAGATCGAGTTGAGTTACAGTCTAAAAGGTACCAATACAAGGCCTAAGCCAACAACGACGAACAAACTGACACTGATACACACTCCTATCAAAAACACAGATAAGTGAACAATCCATAATGTCTCATGAATGATACAACAAGTCAAGCTGGTAAAACATAACAGAAACTCACATGAAATAATATGAATAATATACAATAACGATAAAGAAGAAATTGACATAAGAACAAACACTCACATGAAATAACGAGGTTTTGGATCCGAATCGCTGTTTGGTCTTCACTGCACGAACAGGTACTGGTCTACGAATCATCCTATGGATCGGTCTTCGAATCTCCTCTGTGTCGGGTCCACAACGGCATGAATCCGAATCGTGTCCGGCTCTCCTGAAGCTGGGTTCGGATCTCACCGAACAAATCCAAAATGCTGTAACATGCAACCGAACACATAAATAAATATAAATGCATGCTAGACACACTCCTGAGCACACCGACACATACGTGTACACCCACGTACACATACATTCACAAGCATACGCAACAATACATATATATAAACATGCCTACATATTATATACTTACATATATACTAATGCATAATTACACATATACCCATTCACATTAATTTAATGTAAACATATCCAATTTAATTAAGTCCCATTTATTAATCACTAAATATACACATAAATGATTAAAGAATAAATTCATGCATAAATATATACCATGCATAAATATCCAAATTAATAAATATCTATTATTAACTATAATTACCTATACATATTAATTAATTAACATACATGCATTCATATACATCATGCATACACATGCATGCATCCAAACTTGCAAAGACACTCACGCACACATATACAAACACACAATTAAATAACTTCTCAATTATTACACAAATGCCATTATACATGTAAATAAAGCTAACCTCGGTGCATCTTGCGGCGTACCGATGGAGACTCCGACGGAGGCGTACGGGGCCGCGGAGAGTGTCATTGGATAGAGCAACTCGCCGTGAAGGGCGTGGGGTGCGTTCGCGCTCGCCGACGGTGATCCATGGCGACCCGCGGAGAGCCCGAAAATGGTTCGGCGTAAGGATTTTGCCGCACATGAAATAAAACACACATATGAATTAATAAACTTACATAATTAATCTACAACACCCAAACACACATGAAATTATACAATGGAGAAAGAGATGTGAAGGGGCTCACGGCTGACTTGGTGGGAATGCACATGGCCTTTGCACAACCGCATAAAGGTTGCTTTGGATTAGACCAAAGTCCAAGCTTCTCCACTAATCTTTGATTACTGGATAAAGGCAAACCATATCCTGACGAGTGGCTGCAGCAGCTTGGGTGTTGGTGAGGCCAGTCGGAGGTAGGCTGCCATGTGGAGGCGGGTCTGGTCCCTGCCGGATGTGCCTAGGCGCTGCTGCGCACACAGGAGAGGAGGAGGGCGGCCAAGAAGCATCCAATGGTTGGGTGGAGCACGGCCATGCTATGCTTGCACATGAGCAAGGATCTCGCGGCAAGGTGAAGACCACGGGCTTGGATGAGGTGCGGCTGTGCGGCATGGAGGAGGCTATGGCGGGTGCTCGAGCGGGCTGCTGCTGCGCCAATGGATGGGGCGGCTGTGAGTTTAGGGAGGAGAAGAGATTAGTTTAGGATTAGGATATGGTGGAGATTTAGGGGGTTAGTTAGGATTTAGATTAGATTGGATTTGGGTTGTTAGGATTAGATATGGATAATGGGTTTCGGGTATGGACAACGGTTGCGGGTTAGGCTCCAATGATAAATATAGGGTATTGGGTTTGAGGGTAGTGGGCATAAGCTAACGGGTTGGGATCCAATAGATGAATGGGTGTTGGGTTTAGGCTAGCGGGTATGGGTTAGGATCAAAACGGGTAGATGGGTAACCAAGATACAAGGGAATAAGGCATGAATAGAAATCAAGGGAAGAGGAATACACCACCACAAAATAGTAATCCAACATTAGCAATAATATTACATGACCAACTAATAATAATAATAGATAACAGTAACAATAGCAACACTAATAGTATTAATAATAATCACAAGAAAGAAATTAATAAATTAAGTTGATAAAATAATTTGTAAATTAAAATCAATACTTCAGGAAAACAAGGATACAGTATAATTAGATAGGGGATATTACAGTTATACTAATGCTTCTGGATTCACTTGCATGCTCATCAAAACCAAAAGAGGTAAAGTAGAAAGAAGAAGAAGAAAACAAAAGTAAAGACGAACATAAAAAAAATTACCTTTTATTGCTTGCAGAAACGATGGAAGAAAGGAGGAGGGTACATCGGTGTCACTCTCAACATAAGCCTCTCTCTCTTACTTACATGAATCTCAATCTAACCTAAGCTTACATACAAATTAAAATTACATAAAAAGAAAACAAAAACCTATACTACAAAGAGTGAAAAACTGGACTAATTCCTATCTCTGCATGGTCGTCCCATTTGCTCTGCTGAAACTAGTATTTATAGGGAAAAACCAAAAGGGGGGAATCCCGGGAAGATTGGGGGAGCAAACACTCCCCCAACTGACGTAACAAGGCCGCGGAAACGTGGCTTGGGCCGCGTTTCCGCAGCCCTGGTGTGGCCAGGTGGCCACACCCAATTGGTGGAGATCCCCGGTTTGATGATTTGCCCATATCTTCTACTGGTTTTCTCATTTCAGCTTTAGGATTTGACGAAACAGCCTTTGATTGTTGGCTTCAACCGCTTGATTCAGGGAGGATTCTTCTCAACCGGTTTTCAACCTCTTGATATGCCAAGATTTAGCCCTGATTCCTTGATTTCGAATTTCTTCTGAATTAAATCAGAGTTTGGTGGGCTTTTGGGCTTGTTTCTCTTTCTTTTCTTTTAGCAATTGGGCCTACATTAATCAAAGAAGAAGAAGACTTATTAATATGATTTATTAGCTAAAAAGTATGGTAAGGTGACAATGTATATGCAATATATGTGACTAATCACACCCCCACACTTATCTTTTGCTCGTCCTCGAGCAAAACAACTAAACTATACTAAGGATTATTAGACCACTTTCGCAGGTCACTCGATTGCACTGAGCATGTGCAACAAGCCGTTAAACCTCTAGGTTTCCCCTAGAGGACGAGTTTTGTCTCGTGAGGGTTTTCAGTGGATTACACCCACAAAATCCATAAAGAAAGAGAAACAAAGAGTTAGTATTTTCGAAAAGCATTTTGAAAGAGAAAAATATTTTAAATATAATTGTAAGACTTAAGTAATCTATAAGTTATAGGAAAATTGAATTTTTCATTCTTAAACTTAGTCTCTATTCAAAAATTTGTTATCAATCAAAGTAAGGAGTCAAATTGTACTTCTCATTTAGTCTATTACTTTACCCTAAGTCATATGCACCTTGTGATCGTGAAAATTTTGACTGAGGGTTCATTAACTCTAACTCTTATGCCTTATTTATTTATATATATTTTTGTGGTATTATTCCTTAGTTCTATTAGGCTTTCTAATCTGCCCATGTAACGAGCCTTTAATCGATGACTCCCAAACCAAACGGTCTTAGGGCACTAGGTGAGAAAACACCCCAAGGACTTAAGGACTCGAGCAAATAAGGCCACAAAACTAAGGATTTTATTATTGGAACCCCTTTTAGGCGTAAATACTTATGCTTTATTAGGCACAAATACCCAGCTTAATCAGAGGATTTTTATATATATATTTTTCTCAAACTTATCTAATCATCTTTCGCCTAAATACTAAGGCTTGCTTAGGCCAAAGAACCTAGCTAATCAATAATTAGATTCGTTCATCTTTCATAGATATTTTTTTTCTTTTTTTTCTTTTTTTATATATAAGGCATAAGAATCTTTGTTTTTGAACTCTAAGTGTATAAGTGTATGAAGTATGCATATTTCATTAAGGTAAAGATCAAGACTAAATTACTTTGACAAATTATCTTCTTAACCCTAAAAATCAAACAAATAATCTTATTTTGACCAAATTTAAGAAATCCTAATTTTGATTTTCCTATTCCTTAAAATTGACTTAATTTCTTACAAAAATATGTCAAAATATTGTTTCTATTTTCAAAAAGTTTTTAAAAGTAAAGAAATTTTTTTAATAAAAAGAAAAAACCTAAGTTATGTTAGACCCACTCCCACACCTATCTCATGCATTATCCTCAATGTATGAATTAATGCATAGATGCATGAAAAAGAAGAAAGGGAAGGAAAATGTTATCTTAAGGTGGTGGTTCCGGTGGTGGTCTGATTGGTCCACAAAATGCGGCCCAATTGATTTTTCGTGGGGTTCGGAGGAACCCACTAGAAATTTCTCTAATATAACCCACTAAAATGATATATGCATGAATGATTTTTATTAAATATTTGACCCTATCTAATTTCTAAATTCCATAATTAATTTTGGAGTCAAATTTGTCAACCGCCTTGTCCCAAAATGGATTGTGAAAAGATAGAATGATTGACTTGGACTCAGGAAGTACAGGAACTAATACCGACTCAGGAAGGTGACTTAAGTCAAGTAAAGGTTCATGAGTCGAAATTGGTTCAGGGAGTGGGTCCAAGTCAAGAAGTTGAAACTCAAGTCCACATTTATTTTCCAACAATGAAATGTGACTTAATATTGGTGATTTAAGTTCAAGAATGATAGGTGTGGGAATCAAAACTGACTCTAAAATATTACTCAAGTCCGGTAACAAAACAGGAGTCAATATTGATTTGAGAATATGAACTAGATCACAGATTTGAGAATCTAGGTCACATTTCTCATTGAGTTCAATGTCATAAAAATGAGAACTTGCCAATTTATCAATGGGACTTTCAAAATTATAAAATTGGTCAAGTTCAATATGATGATCATCAAAGATGGGCGATTCAATTTCATTATGAATTTGCACAGGATCCAATGTTGACTCAGAAAAAAGATTGAAATCGGGTGAAGACACTGGAGTCATAATTGAATCAGGAAGTAGAATTGAATCACTAAGTTGAGGTTCATGATCATATTCATTTTCAAGTTCAATTTCAGGAAAGGGATAACTTGCCAAACTATCAATGTCACTTTCAAATTTTAGAGTTTGGGCAAGTTCAAATGATTGTGCTGAAATGGAACCTTGTGTTCCAAAACAAAATGACTTTTCGGCTCTAACAGAATGGTTACCGACATCAGAACTGGCCAAACGGTGAGAACGTAGAGATTGGACTATCATATCTATGTCGTGATTACGAGCGTTTTGAGACTGAGTCATGGCTTCAAGCATCTTTTCATAGTTGATAGGTTCATCGTTTTGTTGCGATTGGTCTTGAAAAGATGAAGTGTTGTTTTGGAATTGGTGATAAAATTATGAGTCCATCAGATTTTGTAATTATTGTTTGGACTCACGCATACTCATTTTCAAAATTGATGATTTTTTATTTTGGACTGGTGGAACTGAGTATGAATCTTGGAAATATTGTGGATAAGGTGGATAAGGAGGATAAGTTGGTTGAAAATTGGACTCGGGGGAGGTGAATCCCCACTGACTCTGTGAAGAGTTGAAATTATTCTGAAAATTATGGTTATAAGATTGGGGGCATGGGTTATATTGATTCGGATAAGACCAATCCGGCACACTATGTTGGTTAAAGTTATGATATGCCGAGTTGGTAATATCTGAAAAAGAGGTTGGTGTATAATATGGATTACTATTAAAATTGGAAAAATTATTGTTATAAGCCATATCACACAGGAAAATACAAACAAAGAAACAAATAAGCAAATAAAGGAAAAAAATTCTAAACTAAGTTAGGGTAGACCTATGACCTAGACGACTCCTAACTGGTTAGACTGTCCACGGGAGGTATAATGCAGACTTTGACCATAAGCTAATCAGCCAGGTCAGGGCAAGATTAGTGGGAGGTTATCCGTCAAAGACGTTCCTTAATTAAGTAACCACCAACCTTCGGACTTTCGGCCCTTAATCCCTTCCTAGACACTAATTTGGCAGGAGTCAAATTCTAACACCTTTCCCCCTTAGGATAATCTCCTAATTGAGTCCTAGATGTCCCTAAGGCCAACGTCTACTCATTTTTAGTTAGGCTTGGGTTAGTGAGTGAAGAGATTGTTTGTGGGCTAAGGGAGGGTAATGACTTCCCCTCCTTATCTTGTTTATAGGACAAGCCCTTAAGTCAATTTAGTGCAGTGTACAAGTATATAGAAAAAGTAACATTCAAGCAATTTTTAATACAAGAATGAACCTTATACTAAATGCTATGCACACATACCTTGGCTCCAGCACTCTTCAACAATAAATAGAAAATGAAATGAAATAGACACGTGCCTAAATGCAAAGTCTAAATCATTTTTAGCATTTATAATCAACTTTTTACTGTTGTTTTAAAAATGTATATACAGTGAGTCAAACAAGAAGATAAATGCTACAGAAATTCAGATTTTTAATTCAGCCAACCTGCAAAAATACATGTTAGTAGTTCACTCAGTTTTGCCACTAAAATGTAGCAAATCTGAGGGCTTCTTAGCTCTGCTTTCTTAAGCAGAGTTCAAGGTCACTTATATGTCCACTGCAGCAAGAATTCCTTGTTGTTAAATCTGTACAAAAACAAAGAAGAAAGTTAACCAAAAAAATGTTAACTTTTAAAGAGAGTAACTTACCGTCCCTCCCTGGCAACGGCGCCAAAAATTGATTGAGCTTGAACCTGCACAAAAATACAGTATTTCAGAACTTCAAAATAGAGATGTGCAAGTGCTCAATTCAACCGCGATAGTAAGTGGCTATGCGGGTCGTGATCCATAAGGAGGACTAGCGATGGAAGCTTTTTAGTAAGATCTCTTTTATGCTACCATTATTGGTTAAAGTTCTTCTTTAGTTTCTTAAAAAGAAAAGAAAAATAAATTACAATGAAGTTAGGCAGAAAGTGAGAGATTGGGAAGATGGAGAATTCAGGATTGGATATGTACAAAGAAATGGAAAAGGAGTGATGAAAGAAGTGGGTGTTGGTGATCTAAACTAAAGAAATAAAAGAAAAGAAAGAAGATTAAAGAAATACTTACCTAGTTTGGTTGATGACTTACCTGGAACCCTTGCATGTTCTACCTTGCTTCGGAGGCGTTCAACACATAAGCCATAGGATCGAGCTCAGTCCCCAGTCGCTTTACATCATCAAGACGAACAAGAATGAAATGATACGGAGTCTTGAGGAGGAGGAGTCTTGAGGAGGAGAACATCATCATGAATTATCGTTGGCACTCACACAAACATTGTTATACTGATGTTTCTGGATTCACTTGCATGCTCATCAAAACCAAAAGAGGTAAAGTAGAAAGAAGAAGAAGAAAACAAAAGTAAAGACGAACATAAAAAAATTACCTTTTATTGCTTGCAGAAATGATGGAAGAAAGGAGGAGGGTACATCGGTGTCACTCTCAACATAAGCCTCTCTCTCTTACTTACATAAATCTCAATCTAACCTAAGCTTACATACAAATTAAAATTACATAAAAAGAAAACAAAAACCTATACTACAAAGAGTGAAAAACTGGACTAATTCCTATCTCTGCATGGTCGTCCCATTTTGCTCTGCTGAAACTAGTATTTATAGGGCAAAACCAAAAGGGGGGAATCCCGGGAAGATTGGGGGAGCAAACACTCCCCCAACTGACGTAACAAGGCCGCGGAAACGCGGCTTGGGCCGCGTTTCCGCGGCCCTGGTGTGGCCAGGTGGCCACACCCAATTGGTGGAGATCCCCGGTTTGATGATTTGCCCATATCTTCTGCTGGTTTTCTCATTTCAGCTTCAGGATTTGACGAAACAGCCTTTGATTGTTGGCTTCAACCGCTTGATTCAGGGAAGATTCTTCTCAACCGGTTTTCAACCTCTTGATATGCCAAGATTTAGCCCTGATTCCTTGATTTCGAATTTCTTCTGAATTAAATCAGAGTTTGGTGGGCTTTTGGGCTTGTTTCTCTTTCTTTTCTTTTAGCAATTGGGCCTACATTAAACAAAGAAGAAGAAGACTTATTAATATGATTTATTAGCTAAAAAGTATGATAAGGTGACAATGTATATGCAATATATGTGACTAATCAGAGAGCACTGGGGTAGCTCAAGTAAAGGATCCTGCGGCAGGCATTGGCGCAGAAGATAACACAATTCAAACTTCAGCCAGTGAACCCAGTGCCGTAGAGTTTGCTGTTGCTTCTATTGCAGTGGAAGCTGCTACAACAATAACTGTCCCGGAGGTATAGGCGATGACCTCAGTGTCGGACGAGCGTGTTTTCGGCCTCACCCCTGCACAAGTTGAATTAGTTCCCGTCTCTCGTTCTGTCATGAAAAGGGGGTCCGGGAGTGCATCAGTAGGGTTGCCTCCAGTTACTGACATCATGAAAGAACTAGCGCGTCAAATGGTGCAACAATTTTTTGCTTCCATGAAGTCTTGTATCAACTTAGTCCTTTCTGGGGGCAGTTCCTTTGAGTTTGCCCGGATGCTTCTTGAGAATCAGATCGAGAACATTAGTCACACTGGATGCCCTTTGCAGGTTAGAGCGTATCTGGTGCTAATCGAACAACTGAGGAGCTGTCTGAAGGAGCTAAAGGCCTTGGAGAATACTAGCTCAATGGATGAGGTTCGGTCGACACTCAGTAAGCTCCTCGCCGCTCAGGAACACGAGCGAAAGGATATGGAGGAGCAAATAGTTGAAGAAGCCCGTCATCTCCAGCACTTCCACGCCAACTACCAAAGACTGGTGGGCGGTTCAAAGGAATATGAAATCGTCATCCAAAGTGCAGAGCAAGTTATCGCCACTGCCCGGATTACTATTGCTAGGGTGCAAGTCTTGATTGAAGCCAATGAGCAGAAACTTGCTGTTGCCAGAGAAAAACTGGAAGGGCTGAAAACTGCTAAGACTTAGGTTCAAGAAAATCTTGCTGCTCATGTCTTTAGGTTGGAGTCTCTTCAGGCACAAATGGTTACGAAGAGATTTTTGTCAGAGGAAGAGTTGCGGGTCCAAGCTTTGGCGGAAGCTAAAAGGGCACGTCAGCACGAGATGCAGCTCCTCCGGGAACAAATCCATTGTTTGACGAAGAAGGATTATTAGCCTTCTTCTCCTTTTTGTATCGCCCTATTTTTTTATAACACTTTATTTGTCAAATAAGAGTGCTTATGTTACTTTTATCATTTTTGAGTCAAATAATAAAAGTTCTCAAATTCTTGTCTCGTCTTTATCCTTTCAGACTCTTTGCTGCCTGGATGAACTCAGCTTTCATAATCACACTCCTTGACTATTTGTGGAAATGTAGTCCTTAGTCGTTTTGATAGGGTACGACCATGAATAATAAACTCAGGCTGCACTGAGTTCTTGATCGAGACGCGGCTCTCATTTGTAGTAGAGACGCAGATATGAGAAACACGACTCTGAACCATTGGTGGAGACACAGTTCTGGCTCATCAAGAAAGACGCGCGAATCTAAGCTATTTGGCAGGGACGCGGATCTGGCTCAAGAGGTGTGACTCTGGCCCCCTGAGAGGACGCGGCTCTGAGACGCAAACCTGCATTCTCGATAAAGGAGACGATGCCTTCGGGTTTGTGAAAGGACGTGGACTTATGGACGCGGCCCTTGAGTCCATGTAAGAATGCGAACTTCAAGACGCAACTCTGAATTATTGTGTAACGCGGCTCTGGATCACTAAGAGGACATGGCTCTGGATCGCTTAATGAGACGCGACTGTGGTTCTATATGAAAGGATGCGGCCTTTAATTATGTGCAAGGACGTGGACTTTGGGACGCGGCCTTCATTTCTTATACATAGACGTGAACTCCAGGACGCGGCTTCTAAGGTGTCATATGCTATTCGTCTTAAAGATCTTGTTGGATCTTTTAATGCCAAGTCAGCATTGACGGTTGGGGACTTATGTCATTTGATGTTTCCTGAAGTGGCAATCCACGTGTCAGCTCCTTATTGGACTTGATACTCGTGCAGGTATTTAAAACCGATGGCTTTGATTTTTATGCCATTAATTACAAGCCTTATGGCTTACTTATAAATAGGCCTCACCCCCTTAACAGTCCATTATTTAGACTGTTTCCCTTTGAGAGCATGCGCTATGAAGACCTTCGTCTTGATTTGTCTATCTTCCCTTCAAGGGGATGTGTTCCAATGAACAGTAAGAGCTCAAAGCTTCCATGTTTTCCTTTAATCTTCTCCAAAGATTATCACTGTCAAGTGATTTTAAGATCAAAAAGCATTGCTTTAAATACTTTTACAGCCGCACCTTGGTGAACAAAGTCCAACTTCTAGAGAATTCTTCCCCGGGTAGGAACTGTTTGTCGCTATGAAATACTCAATCCCACTTAGCTTCTGTTTTCCTGTTCATTGAAGAAATTCGATCTCTTGATCTTCTCTTGAAATCTGATTGATGCGCCCATGTTCGGTAGACGCGTCTTTCAGACTTCTTGATGAAGAGCGAGCTGACTGACTTTAACCTCTAAGTCACAAGTTCTTCGAACGCGAGTGTGATAAACTCTGTCTTTAGATCTTAAAATGCGAGCTTTGTATATGAAGCTCGCGTTTAGGGTTCTTGACTTAGAGAAATCCAGCTCTTTTGAGACCTCTGGACGTGATGTGGCGACCCCTGCATCTCAAATACGGGTGTGGTGAACTCTGCGTCCGAATTTCCTCGCGTCTTATATCTTGGACGCAGGTCTAGAATGAGACTGCGTTCGGATCCATATTCTCTGCACTGGATAACTCCACGTCTGGAGTTCATGACCTCAGTCTCGCGTTTGCACCTCAGATTTTCTGTTCCTGTCTTCGCAGAATTTTAACCTTTTGATTTTTTATTTCTTGCAGGTTTTGGCAGTCTCAATCAATCTTTTGCACCTTCGCTGGGCTCATGGGAGAATATTTTGACTGGCAAGCCTGTTCGTATAGGCTGTCTAAAAATCGTTAAGACAAGTCGTCAAAAGCAGAGTCCCAAACTCCAGGCGCGAGGGTCGAAACCCGCGTCTCAGCCGCACCAAGGCGCGAGGGTCGAAACCCGCGTCTCAGCCGCACCAAGGCGCGTGGGTCGAAACCCGCGTCTCAGCAGCTCCAAGGCGCGCGGATCGAAACCCGCGCCTCATTTGTAACCGTCCCAGTTATGGGGCCAATCACGGTCCACATAACGGGAAAAGTTAACCCCCATTATGGAGTGTTTTTAGGAGGCACGTACGCCCCTGAAACCTCTATAAATAGCCCCATTGCTATGGAGAAGGGGTCGGATTTTCTGAGAGAAGAACTCTGAGAGAAAAGAGCTTGATTTTAGAGCTTCCAGAAAGGAGGAAAGAGAGTCCAACTCTTCAAACAACTTGCTGCGTACAAGTTAGTCTTTGTCGCAATCTCTTTGAGAGATTTGGTCGACAGAGCTGTGTTACTCCGTCAACCACCCGAAGAGAAGAGCCCCAGAAGATCTCAACATTCACCCGGTCAACGGAGAACAAGATTCACTCTCCACCGCCACTTGAAGAACCCATCCTTAAACAAAGGGAGGATTCAAGACTCAACATCCTCCCTCCCTTGTAGTCGGAAAACTGTTTTGTTGTAACCTTTCAATTGATTTAAGGAAATTTTACACCGAATTCATTTCCGTGAGCATACAAGAGATGGCGACTCCGCTGGGGACTATATTTGTTACTGACGAACAAATCGTGGCGCAAAGTGACGTCCTCTATAAGGGGAAGATGGTCGAATCGCTTGTCGTCGAGTTCGACCAGGTAAAGTATGAAGAGTTTCTCTCTTCCAGCTCCAAGAGCCCAAAGACCCGCGTCTGCCGCAGGGTCTCTACGGGGACTTGCCCCAAAACCCGCTCTGAGACTCTCTCAGGCGCGGCTGCTGTGAAGGGTGTTGCGGCCAACTGCGCCAAGTGTAACACACGCGCCAACGTCTCTCAGGAGACCCGCGTGGCCTCAGGCGCAGCTGCTGTAAAGGATGTCGCGGCCAACCGCGCCATACGAGACACACGCGCCAACGTCTCTCAAGAGACCCGCGTGGTCAAGCCCTCTGGTGTCCGGCCAGTTCACCCTCTCCCTCAGCACCAGGTCGTCGTTGGTTTCTCTCCACCTCCACGACGCAACCGAAACGCGGAACGCCGACAGAGGAGGCGTGCGCGTCAGCTGCAAGTTGGAACTTCTGATCGTCCAACTGAGGCAGGTCGCAAGGTTCAAACTGGCGTCTCAGTTGCGCCGTATCCAGCACGCGAAGTCCACGTTTGGCGGCCCAAACGCGAGACTCCCCAAGTTAGCTCCTCTAAAGCTCCACTCACCAGACGCCAAGACGAAGCTTGCGCGCCTCATCAAGCACAAGAAGCGCGCGCCTCTAGGCGTAGGGCCCAGCAGCCTGCTCTCTCTCAAGCGTCTCTACTCCGACGCACCAATCAGCAACGCGACAGTCGCGTCTCTTCTCAGCAGAGACGCCAGACACGCGTCCTAAAGCTGCGACGCGAGAACTGCGTCTCTGAATCCTGCGTCCAAGCTGTACAGCGCAAGGATGCCTCCCGCCCTCAAAGTTGCGAGGCTAATCTCTTCGATCCCCTTCCCGCGGATCTAAGGGATTACTTGACGAAGAAAAGAAGTGTTAATCAAATCACTTCATCATGTTGCTGCCAACGGCTCATCTCTATGCTCTCTGAGTGTCGTTGTGATTCAGGTGTGAACCAGCAGTCTTTAGTTAGACAGCTGACCCTGATTCCCTCATCAGCCAAAAGAAGACGCTCTCACAAGCGGAGGATCTTCTCTGACACTGAGTATCCAGAGCTCACTGCAAATATGGCGAGCAGGAGCAAGGGAAAACAACCTGCAGTTGTAGGCTGTCCAAAAGTTACTGGAGGACAAGCCATTGAAAAGCAAAGTTTCAAGCTCTAGCGCGAGGGACTAACACCCGCGTCTCAGCATCAAGGCGCGTTGGCTCGACACCCGCGTCTCAGCATCAAGGCACGTTGGCTCGACACCCGCGTCTCAGCATCAAGGCGCGTTGGCTCGATACCCGCGTCTCAGCCTCAAGACGCAAAGGTCTAAAACCCGCGTCTCAGTTATAACCGCCTTGGTTAAGGGACCAATCACTGCCTACACATAAGGGAAATTAGCCCCCATCGTGGCGTGTCTTTAGCAGGCACGTAGGTTAGTTACCGCCCATGTAGCGGGGAAGTTGGCCCTCATTGTGGAGCGTTTTTAGGGGGCACGTTCACCCCTAGTACCTCTATAAATAGCCCTGTTTGCTATGAAGAGGGGGAAGGAGATCAGAGAATCAATCGGACGAAGAGAGACAGAGGGCGACACAGAGAGAAAAGAAGCAGATCAACTCTTCAGCAAGTTCGCTGCGTACGAGCTAGCTTTCGCCTACCTTCTCTTTTAGAGTTTTGGTAGACAGAGCTGTGTCACTCTTTCTACTGGCCGAAGAGGAGATCCCTGAAGGACGGTCATCTGGTCAACGGAGAACAAGATTCACTCTCCACCGCCACACAAAGAACCCAGCCTTAAACAAAGGGGGGATTCAAGATTCAATATTCTCCCTCCCTTGTAACCGGAAGGAACAGTTTTTGTTGTAATCCTTTTCATTTGATTCAAGGAAAACTTTTACTGCAATTCCTGTCTTCTCCTTTTCTGGGTCATACAAGAGATGGCGACTCCGCTGGGGACTACTTTCATTACTGACGAACAGGTAGTGGCGCAAGATGACGTCCACCATAAGGGGAAGATGGTCGAATCGCTCGTTGTCGAGTTCGACCAGGCGAAATACGAAGAGTTTCTCTCTTCCGGCTCCAAGAGCCCAAAGACCCGCGTCTGCCGCCGGGTCTCGACGGGGAATGGCCTCGAGGCCCAATCTGTGGCTTTCTCGAGCTCCCCTGCTGCCGACTGTGCCAAGCAAGGTACCCGCACCAACGCCTCTCAGAAGGCCCGCGTGGTCCCAGGCACATCTGCCTTTGCGACCAACCGCGTCGCACAGAACACCTGCGTCAGCGTCTCTCAGGAGACCCGCGTGGTCAAAGTCCCTGGTGTCCAGCATCAGGATGTCGTTGGTCTCTCTCCACCTCCTCGACGCAATCGAAACGCTGAGCGTCGACAGAGGAGACGTGCGCGTCAGCTGCAAGTTGGAACCGTTGGTTGTCCAACTGAGGCTGGATGCGACGTACAATCTCGCGCCTTGCCCGCGCCACGTCCAGTACGTGAAGTCCGCGTTTGGCGCGCCAAACGCGAGATTCCTTCAGTTAGGTCCTCTGAGGACCAACTCACCAAACGCCAAGATGAGACCTCTGCGCCTCGTCAAGCGCAAGAGGCACAAGCCCATAGGCGTGGGGCCCAACAGCCCATCCTCTCTCAAGTGTCTTTGCTCCGACACACCAAACAGCAACACGACAGGCGCGCTTTGTCTCAACAGAGACGCCAGACGTGCGCTGAACAGCTGCGGCGCAAGAACCGCGTCTCTGATGCCTGCGTCCAGGCTGTACAGCACATGGATGCCTCTCGTCTTCGACGTTGCGAGGCTAATCTTTTCAATCCCCCTCCCATGGATTTGAGGGATTATCTGACGAAGAAAAGAAGTGCCAATCAGGCCACTTCGTCGTGTTGCTGCCAACGGCTCATCCATATGCTCTCTGAGTGCCGTTGCGGATCAAGCGTACACCAGCAGTCTTTAGTCAGACAGCTGACCCTGATTCCTCCGTCAGCTAAAAGAAGACGCTCCCACAGAAGGAGAACCTTCTCTGACGTTGAGTACCCGGAGCTCACTGCGAATATGACAAGCAGGAGCAAGGAAAAACAACTTGCAGTCAGCTCAGACGAGTCCGAGTCTGACTCTGAACCGGAAGGGGTGTATCGACACACTCGCACCCGGACTGGGGCCATTCCTCCAATTGACTATAATGCCTTAGCCCATGGCATTAATGATTCTCACTCCGCCGTAGCGGAATCAAGGGCTTCAAACTCTTCCGTCGAGAAGGAGACCTCCGCCTACATGACAGGCACTCCTGAGGAGACGACTAAACGTTTGGAGCAAATCCAGAAGGCACAAATGGATATGATTCTTTCTCAGCAGGAATCTATCAACTCCCTCAAGCAGGCGATTGCACAGCTGCTCAAAGACAGGAAGAGGTCCCCTCCTAAAAAGTCAAAGGGCAAAGGGAAAAGGGGAGAAAGCTCATCTTCCGAACCTTCTGGGGAGACGCGGCGATCTACTTCCGGCTCGTCCAAGTCCTCGTCGCAAGTAAAAGGCGACTAAGACCAGGGAAAGGCTCATGTTAAAAGAATGAGTCAACTGGAGCGACGCCTCGAGGCCTTTGCCAATCGCATCCCTGGCTGCCTCCTTAGCTCTTCCAGCTGGAGCAATAGAGAAGATATTCGTCTACAGCCACGACCTGTATTGCCCGAGAAATGCTCTCGAGGACTATCAGGAGTCAACGGGAGGTCGTCACCGCGAAGAAGCACTTGAAGCATCAACCGGTCCAGAGCTTAGAGACTGGCGATTCTCCTACATTGATTTCATCTTATACGGCATTCTGCCTGAAGACACCAGAGAGGCGGCTGCCATTAGAAGGAAAGCCCCCAAATTCTATTATAATGCGATTACGCGAACATTGTATCGTCAATCGCATGACGGGATCTTGCTCCGGTGCCTCTCACCAAAGGAGGTTCAAGAGGTATTGAAAGAAGCCCACGACGGTATGTGTGGAGCCCATCAACCTGGCCCAAAACTGGCACATCGACTCCAAAGATTGGGTTACTACTGGCCCAAGATGATTGCCGATGCCGTCACTTATGCCAAGAGATGTCACGCCTGCCAAGTGCACGGCGATTTCATCCATCAAGCACCAGGGTACCTCCACTCTACGGCCTCTATCTGGCCATTTGAAATGTGGGGCATGGACGTGGTTGGTCCTATCAGCCCACCATCATCAAAAGGACATCGGTTTTTTTTTGGCAATAACCGATTACTTCTCTAAGTGGGCTGAGGCCATTCCCTTGAAGGAAGTCAAGTCGTCGAACGTGATCAAGTTCGTGAAACACCACGTTATTTACCGTTTCGGTGTACCTCGGCGAATTGTCCATGACAATGGGCCTCAGTTCATCAGCCAGGCTTTCCAGAGATTCTGCGCTAAGTTCAGAATCCAGAGTGTGTTCTCAACGGCATACTATCCTGCCGCTAATGGCCTCGCGGAAGCTTTCAACAAGACTATTGGCAAGCTTCTCAAAAAGTTCGTCTCGAAAAGTCAACGAGACTGGGACGACAAGTTGGGTGAATGCTTATGGGCTTACCGCACAACTGTGTGAACCCCAACTAAAGTTACGCCATTTTCTCTGGTCTATGAGTGTGAATCCGTGCTCCCACTAGAGATCCAAATTCTATCTCTACGCGTCGCCTTGACAGCGGAGATGACAACAGAGGAGAAGTATCGACAGCGACTCCAGGAACTGGAAGCCTTAGATGATAAACGTCTGCAGGCCCAACAGCAAATCGAGCTCTACCAAGCTCGAATTACCAGAGCCTTCAACAAGAAAGTTAAAGTGCGAACTTTCAAGAAAGGCGATCTTGTCTTAGCCGTCAGAAGACCCATGGTAATGACGCACAAGACAAAAGGAAAATTCCAACCCAAATGGGAAGGACCATTTGTAGTAGAGTCAGTCTACTCAAATGGGTCATATCGCCTCATAACCTCGAATGGCGATACACTCATGATGCCGATCAATGGCAGGTTCCTGAAGAAATACTATCCTTAGATGGTATTCTTCCGCTGATCAAGTTAAAAATACACCTCTGATCAAAATAAGAAGAGCTTCTTCAATAATATCCGACGCCTCCGACGGCTAAGGATAGAGGAAAATGTTGGCTTTTAAGTCCAACATAAGTCTTCGACAACTCATCATGCTGAGGGGAATAGCATGGCTAGCCCAACTCAAACGGTAGTTGGTAAAGGCACCTCAAACCCGTTGACAGCTGAGGATTTGCTAAAAATCCTAAGGGACACGTTCCCATTTGATCCGACGCCTCCGACGGCTAAGGATAGAGGAAAATATTGGCTTTTAAGTCCAACATAAGTCTTCGACAACTCATCATGCTGAGAGGAATAGCATGGCTAGCCCAACTCAAACGGTAGTTGGTAAAGGCACCTCAAATCCGTTGATAGCTGAGGGTTTGCTAAAAATCCTAAAGTGGACTTGGCTCCACTCTTTCCTCCAAAATCCCCTACCAATTCTCATCCACAGAATGGTAGGTCTACAAAATACAACCATTACTAAGTTAACACTATACCTCTGGTAATGGAAACTTTTCAATATTCCTTGTCGAGTACAAGTTTTGTTTGTCAACTCTACACGGAGTATCAAATTTTCAAATTTGCCAAGTTAACACTATACCTCTGGCACTTCAAATTTTCACTTGTCAATTCTCACCAATAGAATGACAGGCCCTCAAATTACTCTTATCATGAGTCAATCTTTGTCAAGTTAATATCACACCTCTGACAAATTACTGTTAAAGTTTAACACCACACCTCTAAACAGTAATCAAGTTTCTGCCAGGTTTAATATTACACCTCTGACAGTCACTTTTCTTCAGACTTCCACACCGAAGCTGAAATGGATGATGCTAAGTTAACACCACACCTCTAGCATCCAAGTCATTGCTAAGTTCAACAATACACCTATGGCCATGACTTTCCCTCGGACTTCCTTATGCAAGCCGAGATGACCAATGCTAAGTTTAACATTACACCTCTAGCATTACCCTCACTGTCAAGTTAAACATTACACCTATGACAGTGACGCTTCTGAGTTAAGTTAATATCACACCTCTGACTCACATCCTTGTCAAGTTAACATTACACTTCTGACAAGACCACTTTCAACCCGTTAAGTTAATATCACACCTCTGACGGTAACAAACTTTCCTAGATTCCCCACGAGTCTAGTCCCACTTGTTATTCTCTTCAACAGAATAACAAGTCTACCTACAAAAAACATTGTTAGGTTAATACTACACCATCAACAGTGTTTCCATCAAATCCCCAGTTGAGCTCAATCAAGTTAACCCCAAACACTTGATAAAAGTTCACCCTCCCTGGGGTACCAATTCTACTTGTCACTTTCTCTTATAAAGTGGCAGGTCCATTAAAAAATTTCATCTCTGTCAAGTTAATATTACACCTCTGACAGTATCATGAGAGTTCCTGAAATAGGATCTTTCTCCACACAGTTTGACTTATTAAAATTACCATCATAATTTTGATAAAGTCAAAGACTCTTTGCTTCTATGCGTCTAACTGAAGACAAAAAGTTCAAGACAATGAAAGAGGCAAAAAGAAAAGTGTCACTTTTATTTATGAAAGTGATAAAAAAACGCTCTCTTATACAATAAGATTGAGTTTTACGGTCAAAACGCTCTCTTACAATAAGATGGAGTGTTACAATTAAGGAGTACAAAGAAGTCCCTCTCTCTCTCAGAGGTTGCACTCACTCCTTGAAGCCGCATCTGATTCCAAGTACAGGATGGTGCATGATGTAAACATCGAAAGAGCCCTAGCTGACTAAGCTAAGAGCAATGGTATTCTGCAACCCTTCGTTCATGAGCATCTCTTTCCCCAGCAGGCCATCCAGCAGACATGGAAAGTCCTCGATGTCACTTCTAGAATGGGAGAGGAAGAGGATCCTATCTGCCGCCGTGTCCACCGTAACCTCCTCGCCGCCATACTTATCCTGACCATCTCTTGCCAGCAGGCATGATTGGTGCAGTGGACCTGAAAAGACCTTGGCGAGAGTCGATTCCTCGTCAGGGACATAATATATTCCCTTGTGGACGACGAGGACCATAATATATTCCCTTGTGGATGAACATCGAACAAGTTCGCCGTCCGATATATTCTCCCACGGACTTAGCGAACATGAAGAAGAATGACCAAGCCTATCTGTAAAAAAGCAAACAGGGAATCAGACAATTCAGAGCTTAGTACACTTCAACAGAAGAAAACTAAGTCACAGACGCGGCTATTTTCAAAGGCCGCAGACGCGGGAATGATCCGCGCAGCGAGCCAGAGTCCTGCGACAATAAAAACAGACGCGAGCGAGACTGTGATACACACAGAATGCAAACGCGACTTAACTCCACATCCGCGTCTAAGATACAAGGTGCGCAGAGAGTCAGACGCCGAAAATTGCATCTCTTTGTTGGAGGAACAGGAGTTGCAAAATCCGGGTCTGAAGCCTTCAACCCGAGTTGGAATTCATCCAAGTCAGTGGCCTTAAAACGCGAGCTTCATGAGTAAAGCCGCGGCCAAGTACCAAAGACTTCTGTACTCGCGTCCAAGGAAGTTTAAGTCGGCGGCGCAAATTCCAGAAGAGGAATGCACCAACCACGACTTCACAAGAAGGTCCAGATGATATCTCTTTAAGGGGTATACTGAAATTCAAACTTGATTGGATCTAAAATGTCATGGTAAGTGGGCATGGCATACCCGCAGAAGCCTCTGTTAAGAGTTGAACTATCTGCGTTGAGACGCGGACGTGAAAAGTGCTCAAAGAGACGCTTCCTGCCATTGAAATCACTTGACAGTGGTATTCCATTGAAGAGACCAAACAGAAGCATGAAAGCTCTGGGTCATCTTCATCCACAGAGGCACCTTCATCCATGGAGGCAAACCCCTGATAGGGTCCTTGAAGGGAGAAGGCAGAGTCCCTCAGAGTACTCGTTCTCAAACAGAGCACGGTCTAAGCAGCCGCTGTTAAAGAGAGGGGGTGAGTCCTATTTATAGGCAACTCCTGATAACAGTCATTAATGGTTCATTAATTAAAACCGCCGGCCTTAATGACCGCACGACCGTCAAAGCCCAATGGGAGGCTGACGCGTGGAACGTCGCTTCGGGAAGCATCGCAGGCGCTGATCTCAAACTGTCAGCGCCGGTTTTGCATTAAAGGGCATTAACGCCCAAGTCCAATGGAAAACCGACGCGTGGACAACTGCTTCGGGAAACAACGGATGACCCGATTTCCCAATCGTCAGCAAAGACTTGACGTTCAATGGTCAGCGAAGACTTGACGGTCAAAGATCTCCTAAAATCTTTTAAGTCAGGCTGCATTAAACGCAGATAGGAAAGTCGCGTCCAAAGAACCGCGTCTCCTTTCTCAGATTGAAAGACATCCACCCGCGTTCCAGAAGAATGCCTGCGTCGCGTCCCTTCAGCAAACAATGATGCATCCCTCGCGTCTGCTCTATCTGCGTCTTTCTCAGCAAGACAAATTCGCGTTTCACTCTGTGATTGACGCTGTGTCTCATCAAAAGGACTTAGTGAAATCTAAGTTCCTATGGAATGATGACCGCGTCTCACCCTGTGATTGACGCTGCGTCTCATCAAAAGGACTTAGTTCTATCTAAGCTCCTATGGACGGATGATCGCGTCTCACTCTATGGATCAATGCCGCGTCTCATCAAGAAGACTTAGAGTCGACGCCGCGTCTCATTGAAAGAACTTAGTCTTACCTAAGTTCAGTATTCACAGCCAGTGATCAGGGAGTTGAATTCATCCACAGCTAAACAAAGAAGATGGAACAAAAACTTCAAAAACTTTTATTATATCGAAAATAGTAAAAGTGGATACAAACACTCTAATAGAGTGTCCTCTTCTTTACAAAAAAAAGGGGAAGAAGGGGAAAAGGCTAAAAGTCTTGATCCGGCAAAGAACGGATACGCTCCCTGAGACGATGCATCTCGTGCTGACGTGCCTTCTCAGCCTCCATCATGGCTTGGACCCGCAGCTCCTCTTCAGATAAAAAGGGTTTTGCAGCCAGCTGTGCTCGCAGAGATTCCAACCTGGAGGAATGAATGGTCTGGCTTTCTTCAGCTCGTGCCTTCGCAGCTTGTTGCTCCTCCAGCCTCTTCCGGACGGTGGAAGCGTCCTCTCATTATCCGCGATCATGGCTTCCGCCTTAGCGATGGCAGACCGAGCATTGGTAATGGCGAGCTCTGCGTTTTGCCGGATGAACTCGGATTCCATTGAATCGTCAGCCAGTTTCTGACATTCAGCTTGGGAACGCTCGAGATTGCGGACCTCTTCAGCAACTTGTGCTTCCACCTCCTGTCGCTCTTGTTCCTGGGTGGTTAGGAGCCTAGTCAAGATGACCTGGGCTTCTTGAGAAGAACTAGCATTGTCCAAAGACTTCAGCTCTTTCAGGTCACTTCCCAATCGCTCCACCAACAGCAGACACGACTTGGCAAGCGAGGAGCCTCCGGTTAATTCGATGTTACCGGCCATGTATCCAAGAAACGTCCGGGCAAAGTCAAAAGAGCTACGCCCAGACAGGATAAAATCGATGCACGATCGCATCGTGTCAAGGAACTGTTGCACCGTTTTGCGTGTCAGGAAATCCATGGTATCATCACCCGAGGTACTCCCCGACCCCCTTTCTATCATGAGGAAAGGGGTGCAAGCCGGCTCTTTTTGCGCGAGAGTCGTGCTGACAGTCGATACGGCAAGAGCGAGACTGGCCACTGGCGCTTCCGGAGGTGTTATCTCTGCAGGAACCTCCACAGCTAATGATGGAGTAGTAAGCGCAACCTCCTCAGAAGCTTCAACCGAGACCTGAGCTGTGTGGCCTTTTGGAAGGGTACCGACCGTCGGACTCTCCACCTGAGCCCCCTCAGTTCCCTCTGCAAGTTATCGCGACATTAGCCACAAAGGAGAAAAGCGAAACATTTAAAATATCAGAACTTCCTTACCATCTGGGAGGTCCAGAGATGTCGAATCCTTGGACGAATCCTGCGGAGTGGAAGTCTCCCTGGCTTCAATAGTAACCTCTTCACCCTGCAGAGTGGGTTCTTCCCCAGCCTTAGGGGTTGCCTCCTCTTCCGGCAAAATGGAAGGCTCCCCAATTTCAGTAGTTGCCCTCTCTGGAGTTATCTCGGCAACTGAAGCCTCGACTCCTTCGGACTGGGTCAGCTCTTTTACCGTCTCCTCGATATGCGAGGAGATTACAGCTTCAATGTCCCCGGCCAACCCTACAGCATAAAAGAAGAATGTTAAAACATCCTCTTCAAAATGAAAAGGGAAATTAGGTCAAAAGGTGAAAAGAGTACCTTCAGCGGGAATAATCGCCAGCTGTGATACCGTTGATGGCTCACCCCCGTATATTTCTTCCTCTGAGATGTGGGAGAACTTACTCGGATCAGGAAGAGCGGGTTCATCGCCGTAGTCGACCTCGTCTTCAAAATCGCTTTCCCCTGAGAGTGAGGAAGACGATAGCGCCACGCGCGAGACTTCTGCAGCCGGAGCCTTGCCACCAATTACCCCAGTGGTAGGACTGGGGTCAACTGCCCGAGGACTGGAGATGAAGACACAAGGCGACCCAGATTGCTGTGTCTCATCTCTCCCTTCATGAGCAAGTAAAAACCCGGGTTGAACTAAAATCCCCGAAATATCGACATCTCCTCCACTCATGATGTCGACCTCTAGCTGCTCATCCTCGTCAGCGGTGGTGGCTCTGTCAACGAGCTCCCCTTCCTCCGCAGACCTACGGTCTCTGCTGCTTGACCTAGGGGCACGGACTAAATGAACATCCTCTTCAGCTATATCTTCTTCCCTCGGTACCTCAACGACAGCAGGGATGTCTTCGGATCGGGAGACTTCGGTTGTCAAGTCTCTCCGAACCTTCTTGGGAGCAGGTTCAGCAGTTGAAGCAGAGCGTTGACGACGCTTGCTTACCGCCTGTCGAGTCTTTGTTGCTCGTGGCTCCGCCCTTGCTGCTTGCGGCTCCTCCCTTGTTGGTCGCGGCTCCGCCCTTATTGCTCGTGGCTCCCTTCCCGATCTTCTCCCGACCTCCTTCTGGGCCTTCAGGTACTGGTCGGTGAGTTTCGAGTGTTTACCAGACTCTGACCTTGCCTCGAGATTTGCATTGATGCTCTCAATACATGAAGACGCCGGAACAAAGTCTGATGTCTGGATGGCTTGGAAATACCAAGTGCAGAAGCTGAAGCTCATACGGCACTTGGACCCCTCGATAGGTAGACGGAAAGTTTCTCCCGTCCCTCCGGCCACACTGTAGTACCAAGCCCGAGCACCTTCGAACAAGTTCCCTTCGAAGGCGAGTCGAGCATTGGGATTCCCGACGTAGAGTTGATCGTAGCCGAACTGTCGAGCGAAACGATTCGGCATGTACGGCTCGATGGTGCATGAAGTCCCTTGCCGGAAAAGCACATATCCGGGCCGAATATTGATCAACCACCAGAAGACTCCCGCGGACAACCTCGTGAAGCCATCTGGGCCCGCGAAATCAGTAAATAGATCCCCAAAAGATGCACCAGAGATCTCGGGGAAGCAGCGATTGAGCTGGTAATTCGCAGAATCTGAAAGTCGCTTCCGGACGTAATATATATAAAGATCACGCCAGCTCGAATCCTCCAACCGCTATACAAAAGGGACGGAACTCTCCCTCCAACGCACCGTCGTCATCAGAGAAGGGCAGTGCATCACGTACCAAGCCATGAGGTACGTATAAGGCAGCTCGATTCGAGGGTTGGGGCGCTTCACCGTCGGATTCCCCTCTGAGTCAACATACGGCTTGCCGTGGGAGTCGACAGTTTTCGGTGCTCTCGCAGAAACTCTTGGTTAGCGCCCGCAACCCGCTCTGAATGCCAGCCGCCACGGTCGGGAGAAGGGCTATAGGGTTTCCATGAGCCAGGAGCACCGCCGGGTACACCACGTCAGCAACAATAGCTTCATGTGGCAGCGTGGGCACCACACAACGCTTCAGCCACAGTATCAAGAAGCCTGCCAACAGTGCCCTATCGGAGATAGGGGTCCGGGCTTGATGGTGGAAGCTTTCAAAAACCAGGTCAGGATCGAAACCGTCCTCGTTCGAAACCGTGGTGTAGAAGCCTTCAGAAGCCTTGTCGATCCTGTCTTCAATCTCCCTGTCGGAACTGGGAGCCAGTCGGGTTATCAGATTGTCTTTATTATTGAAATCGTTGAATAAGTAACTGGCCCAAGACAGTTGCTTGACTCCCTGCGACCTCCAGGCGGTTATCTGACCGCAAATGTGGAAGTGACACATCACTTCCCAGTAAGTCTCGTACACCCGAGGAAACTCTTTCTTTAAGAGGTGGAGCTCCTCAGTGGTCGGGACATATTCCTCATAGGGAATGTCCCCTGTTGCCAGCCCCGAGACCTCATGTAGCTCGTGCAGTGCAAGGCCCATCTCTCCGACCGGGGTAAAGAATGTCCCCGTCAGAGGATTGTAGCGCTCCAGGATCCCGAAAAAGTTATGAGAGCCTGGTGGGATACCCCACTGTACGGCCCTGACCGCCAGGTACAGTCCCACACGCTTTAGCAGATCCCCAAGATCGGTGAGGACGAAACCCACCATCCTGCCCCACCAGTAGTTCTCCGTGGAATGGACCCACCCGGGCGAACGGAACCCGACCGGATAATCACCCTCCGCTTCCATGAACGCGTTGAGGAAGGTAGTGCCAAGTTGTGGTATCTCTCCAACCGGAACCTCAGACTTGCGCGACCCAGGGAATAGGCCGAGAACCGACCTGTCATGGCTATCATGACGGTGTACTTTATGGGAACCCAAATCACCGAGAGTAATCTCAGGGACATATCGAGAAATGTCCCATTCCATCTTCCGAGGGACGGACATGTGCTAGAAGTAGGACATCGGGAACATCCTCTCCATGTCCGGAAGAAAGAATCTTCCACCCTTTATCTGACGGAGCCATTTATAAGTTCCGTCATACACACGATAGCCGCCGTCGTTGATACGATCTCCGAAGAAGAAGGCAGGCTTCTCCAGCTTGACGTGAGCATCCGTTGTGAATGCTGCATCGGTCATAAGTACCCGAAGAGTTCTCATGTCAACATTAGAGAGCCTCTCCCTGCGATCCTGCGACTGGTCAGCAGTCACAGGGACAGTCCTTCGTAGCACAAAGGTCAAGTCCCGGTCAGCCCCACCTACATGTTCAAAGTGGCGCGTCATGGCGAGTGAGGCAGAAGGATGGGGCACTGCAAAAGAAAAGGACACTTAGTTAGATACTTTATTAGAAGCAAAAAAAATGCTAAGTGTTCATAACCCAGACGCAGAAGAGATACTGGACGCAGGAATTATCAAATTCGCGTCCAGACCTGCGAAACCGCGTCCAAACGCAGAAGGGATACTGGACGCAGGAATTATCAAACCCGCGTCCAGACCTGCAGGATCCGCATCTCCACCACCAGAAGGTCATGGAATGTCCTTGATGTCACTTCTGGGGTGCGAAAAGAAGGGAGTTATCCACCTTAACCCTTCCATCACCACAACCGCCAGAAGTTAAGGAGGGTAACTTCCTTCCTTTCACACCCCCAGATTTCTAATTGCTTGGACTCAGGTGCCAGATTCATCAAAATCGACAGTTGATGAAACAGAACGCAAGAATCAAATCCGCGTTCTGCAAACCAAGTCCGCGTCTGAACCCTTCACAATTAGAAATATTCTAAGTGAAGAATCCGAAATGCAGGACCCAATGGCGCGAGGGTCCAAACCAGCGCCTCGGTTATCAACTCAAAGACTGCATCTGAGACCGCGTCTGAGAATCAAACACGAGTTATATTTTGTGTTAAGGATTCTTAGGGTTCTATGAGCTTCCGTTAATGGCAAAATCCACGCCTAAAAGGCATTATACCTGAGAAAGCGACATCCTGCGCAGAGGAAGCGCCCCTCTGGACCTCGACGACAGTCGCCCGTGAAGAAGAGGCGGTTGGCTTGTTCTTGGGTGCCATCTTTAATTCCAGTAAAAGGAGATGAATAGTTCAAAAGTCCAGTAATAGAGATGAACAGTTCAACAGAGGAAGAAGAGAACTCTCTTTCTTGAGCAAGTGCGTTCGGAGAAGAAAAGATGTCTCTCTGACTGTTGCCTTTTATAGGCACAAGGATTCGCGAAGATACGCGGCGTGTGGCCCAATAAAAGCTGCAGCGAATCATCACATGACGCGTGGAACAAATCATCGCGAAGATCATGCGTCACGACTCCGCAGCGAGTCATCATTTGACACGTGGCGCGGTTCAGTTAATGAACCGGGAAGTCCGCGCGCCAAAAGGTGAAATCCTGCCGGTTCCCCAGGCCAGCTGGCGGCGTAATCATGACACGGCACAGATTCGCACCCAAGGGACGCACCTCTTCGATGGACATGCCCCGTCAGCATCTCCATAAATGCATTCGAAAGGTCGCGTCTCTCTACGAAGTCCGCGTCCGACCCAGCGGGCCCAACACCGCGTCTGCCTCATGGAAGATCGGGCGCGTTTCCATTGCCAAAGGACGCACCCTACAGAAATCACGTCTTTAAAGCAGTACCATCTCGGCCTTTCGAAAAGAACCTGCGTTCGGCCTCCTGCTTCTGCAAAATCAGTTCAACAGTACACTGACGCAAGCAGACGACCAACCACTCCTGGCTTAAAGCACACCCGTGACAGACTAAAAGCAATCGGGGAGGTTTAGACTGTGCATCTAGACACTCAACATGATCAACTCTGGTGGCTTCAAGGAGTTCAAACAGTACACTCACGAAGACCAACTCCAGATAAAATCAAACCCGGAGCACTAACAGTCCAGTCATGAAAGCAAATATGGCTAAAATCCAAAGTATTTCGAAATCCGTCCCAGTTAACTGCGGAATATCGAAAACTTTGGAGGGGGTTCTGTAGGCTGTCCAAAAGTTACTGGAGGACAAGCCATTGAAAAGTAAAGTTTCAAGCTCTAGACGCGAGGGACTAACACCCGCGTCTCAGCATCAAGGCGCGTTGGCTCGACACCCGTGTCTCAGCATCAAGGCGCGTTGGCTCGACACCCGCGTCTCAGCATCAAGGCGCGTTGGCTCGACACCCGCGTCTCAGCATCAAGGCGCGTTGGCTCGACACCCGCGTCTCAGCATCAAGGCGCGTTGGCTCGACACCCGCGTCTCAGCCTCAAGACGCAAAGGTCTAAAACCCGCGTCTCAGTTATAACCGCCTTGGTTAAGGGACCAATCACTGCCTACACGTAAGGGAAATCAGCCCCCATCGTGGCGTGTCTTTAGCAGGCACGTGGGTTAGTTACCGCCCATGTAGCGGGGAAGTTGGCCCTCATTATGGAGCGTTTTTAGGGGGCACGTTCACCCCTGGTACCTCTATAAATAGCCCTGTTTGCTATGAAGAGGGGGAAGGAGATCAGAGAATCAATCGGACGAAGAGAGACAGAGGGCGACACAGAGAGAAAAGAAGCAGATCAACTCTTCAGCAAGTTCGCTGCGTACGAGCTAGCTTTCGCCTACCTTCTCTTTTAGAGTTTTGGTAGACAGAGATGTGTCACTCTTTCTACCGGCCGAAGAGGAGATCCCTGAAGGACGGTCATCTGGTCAACGGAGAACAAGATTCACTCTCCACCGCCACACGAAGAACCCAGCCTTAAACAAAGGGGGGATTCAAGATTCAATATTCTCCCTCCCTTGTAACCGGAAGGAACAGTTTTTGTTGTAATCCTTTTCATTTGATTCAAGGAAAACTTTTATTGCAATTCATGTCTTCTCCTTTTCCGGGTCATACAGCAGTCAGTTCCGATGAGTCTGACACTGAACCGGAAGGAGTGTACCGACACACTCGTACTCGGACCGGGGCCATTCCCCCGATTGACTACAATGCCCTAACCCGGGGCATTGAGATTAATGACTCGCACTCTGCCATTGCAGAGTCACAGGCTTCAAACTCTTCTATAGAGAAAGAGGCCTTCATATATATGACTAGCACTCCTGAGGAGACCGCCAGGCGCTTGGAGCAGCAAGCCTAGGTCCAGAAGGAACAATTCGAGATGATTCGTGCTCAGCAAGAATCTATCGACACCCTCAAGCAGATGCTCGCACAGTTGCTCGAAGACAAGAGGAAGTCAACCAACAAAGCCTCCTCTAAGATGTCTAAAGGCAAGCGAAAAGGGGGGAAAGCTCATCTTCTGTGCACATAGAGGAGGAAGAGCAACCTACTTCTGGTTCATCTAAATCCTCGTCGCAGGAAAAGGATGACCGAGACCAGGGAAAGGTTCATTCTAAAAGAATGAATCAGTTGGAGCAACGTCTTGAGGCCCTTACCAACCGGAAAGGCCTCCAAGAAGCAGGATTGATCCGGCCATATCCGGCCGAGTGGGACTTAGTTCCGTACCCACCCAAGTTCAAGGCTCCGACCCTCCAAGCGTTTGATGGGAAAGGTTCACCGAACCAACATATCTACTACTTTAAATCCCAAACAGGGAATGTAATAGATAACGATGCTATCTTGGCGCGCTTATTCATTGGCACCCTGAAAGGGCTCGCCTTTGAATGGTTCATGAAGCTCCCAGAAGGCTCCATCAAGAACTGGGGTGATTTGGAGAAGCTTTTATTAACACGCTTCTTCGAAGATGACTCGGAAGTCACAATGCCCACCCTTTTGGCTACTAAACAGCGAAAGGGAGAGTCTGTCAAATCTTTCGTGGAAAGATTTCAGAATGTGGCACTCCAATGTCCAAGCGGTATGACCCAGGTCACCCTGGTGGAAACATATGCCACAATCTCCAAACCTCACTCCTTACTCAAATAGGAGTTGCTGAAAGCCGCACCTGGAAGCAATTGGTCCAACAAGGTGAACATGCTGAGGAGATTGTCGCCCGCGTCAGAGCGGAAGAAGGTAAGCCCAGGCCAGAGAGGTCAACAAGGCGTACGCCCGACACATCCCTCCAAGCCAAACGGAAGGACAACTTGGCGACAGAAACCAAATCTTCTGTCAAACCTCAACCGGTTAAAGGGAGTGGCTCTTCAAGCCAACCACGCGCTAACAAGCAGTATTCCTTCAAGGATGAACATGTCGACTCCCTCTTCAAATTACTCAACAAGAGCAATCGACTGAAACTTCCTGAAGCTAGGCGCCCTGAAGAAGTCGGTAAAACCGATAATCCCAACTACTGCATGTATCACAAGATGTTGGGACACCCCACCAAGAGCTGTTACGTCTTCAAGGACATCCTTCAGGCTCTGATTGACGCGGAGGTATTAAAACTCCATCTAGAGCAGAAGAAAGTGGCGGCCAATATGACGTCATTCCTCCAGTTTGGGAGGCAACCTCCAACACCCTCTGGAGTAGTCCTTATCCCAAGAGGAGAATTGAGAATGGTCAACACAGACCCTCACCAACAGCGAGAGAAGGGCCTAGTACCTGTCCCCACACCTCAAGGAGAAATCATGTGGGTTCACCCCGACCTTGTTGATGGCCAGCAATGGACTACTGTGACCAACAGGAAGTCCAAAGGCAAAGCAAAGGCCACATCCTGTAATGTGGTATGCGCCTCTTCGCGGGAAGCAGAGACTGATATTCCCTCGCTGACCGATTCGGAAGAGGAAACAATAGTTCTGGCCACAGAACCCAGTCAACTGGTGGCGGAAACCCGTTCAGGGCAGTCATATTTGAAAAAGTATGACGAAATGGCGGTAACTCCTCCAAGACCCGCTGCAGAGCCAGCCAAGCCCTCCACAAAGCAACCTGTGGAGAAACAGAAGGAGCTTCGGTTTTTCAGAGTTCTCTCAAAAGACCTAGCAGAAGGATCCACAGCACCTTACCGCTTTGATGTCCTGGCTCAACTAGCCAACATCCCGGCGCGGATTACGCTTTATGAGCTTCTCAGGTTATCAAAGTCGACCAGAGAAGCTCTACAAGAAGCTCTGGCTAATGCTGAGGTCTTCATGACCCAGGTGCCGAGCGGGCCAAAGGAGGAAGATGTAGAGGATTGCCTCCACGCCTCCCAAAATATTCCTGCATCACCTTCACGGCAGATGATATGCAAGTCAAAGGGAAACACGATCGACCCCTTTACTTCGCAGGGTATATTGGATCATCTGAGGTGAACCGCATTCAGGTAGATCCTGGGTCCGCGTTGAGCATTATGCCTCGCCGAGTCATGCAACATCTCGGGATTCCTACTCACCGTTTGAGCGCTACCCAGACTACTATTTACGAGTTCAATGCCAATAGTACCCGTCCAATAGGGAAGGTCAAGCTCAAATGCCAGATCGGAGATCTGAAGTCGGAAGTGACATGCTACGTCATCGACGCTGACACTTCCTACAATCTACTGCTAGGACGACCTTGGATTCATCGCAATTCTATCTTTCCCTCTACTCTCCACCAGGTCATGAAATACATTGATGAGAGTGGAAAAGTGCGAACGTTGATTGCCGAAAGGCATCCGTTCAAGGGAGTCGAGAATTATTTCACAGGTTCCCTCCTGTACCAGGACTCTGTGGAAGCAGATGAAATCCCGCAACCAGAGGAACCAGACTCTGGCAATGAAGCCGACACCGAGCTGGAAGAAGAAGAGTGCATGTGGGAGCTAGATCCACCTGTAACGAGCACTAATAAGCTCGATATTGATAATACCACCGACGATGTTGGCGGATGGTATATTAATGAAGAATTAGATTTGGCGTATTTCTCTATATTTGCTTCTGATTCAGTGCCGTCAGACACTAGCACTGATGTGGATGATGATCTCTGGTCGGCAATGGATGCTTTGGTATCATTGCATGTGCCAGTGAAATCATCATTCGAGACATGTCGAAATGTCGGTGATGCGCAAGAAGTTGTATTCATGGTTCCAGCAAGACGGAAGGCCAAAGACCAATCCTTTTCGGACGAATTGAATCCGAACCGATGACCCATGAAGAATCAGAAGGCGAACAGGAATCCCCTCAGTTCGGTCATTATGAACCAAAGGCACTCACAATGATGAAAAACATGGGGTATGATCTGACAAGCGGACCAGGGTTGAACTTCGGCAAAGGAAGGAGAACGCTACTTCGACCCTTTGTGCCGAAAGGAAAAGCACCTGATTATTATCATCAGACTCGCAGGGGTTTAGGCTATGTGTCAACACCGATCCCGTCAGCTTCTGAGTCTGAAGAGTCATTATGCCATGATTACTCATCGGGCACATCATCATGGGAATCAGATGCTAGTGTTGGCAACATCTTCAGAGAACTTTCAGTGAATATGGTTTCAACAAGCCACCTGGAAGACGGAGATGAAGAAATGATACAATCTGATACAGATCCTTGGATCCAACACTTGAACAATCTTTGGGATACTCGCTTTGAACAGCGCGAGCCACCCACAGAAGGTAAGGTTGTCCAAATCAATCTAGGAGATGAGGCTAATCCTAAGCCATCTTTATAAGCGACGGCCTGTCACCTTTAGAGAAAAAGAGTCTAATATCTCTTGTGCAAGAATATATAGATGTCTTCGCCTGAAATTACGAGGATATGCCTGGACTTGGTCCTCGAGTGGCTATGCACCGCCTCAACATCAATTCGGACGTAAAGCCTGTCAAACAACAACAGCGACGATTCCGCCCAGAGATAATGGAGGCGATTCAATCAGAAGTCAGAAAGCTTATAGATTCTGGCTTCTTCAGGGAAGAACAATATCCCGACTGGGTAGCCAACATCGTCCCGTTGCCAAGAAGAACGGAAAGATCTGAATCTGCATCGATTTTCGTGATCTGAACGAGGCCTGTCCCAAGGACGAATTCCCACTGCCAATCACAGATGTCATGATTGACAATACATGTAGATTCGAACGAATGTCCTTCATGGACGGATTCTCAGGATATAATCAAATCAAAATGTATCCTGATGACGAAAAGCACACCTCCTTCAGAACACCACTAGGGGTCTACTGCTACACCGTCATGCCCTTCGGACTGAAGAATGCAGGGGCAACATATCAAAGGGCCATGAATGCCATTTTCCATCAGCAAACGCGCAAAACAGTAAAATGTTATGTTGATGACATTGCAGTAAAAAGCCGCGCTAAAGGTGATCACATATCTGACCTGAAGGCTGTCTTTGGTATCATGCGGACTCATCAATTGAAGATGAACCCCACCAAGTCCTTCCTGGGGGTGGCTAGTGGCAAATTCCTAGGATTTGTTGTAACCTCCACGGGAATTCATTTGGACCCGGAAAAGGTTCGCGCTATCCAGGAGATGCAACCTCCGAGAAATCTCAAGGAACTCAGGGGATTGCAAGGACGATTGGCGTACATCCGCAGATTTATCTCAAATCTCTCCGGAAGATGCCAACCCTTCGCTAAACTAATGAAGAAGGGTGTTTCGTTCATTTGGGACGACGCTTTCCAGCAAGCGTTTGAGGAGATCAAGCAATACCTCACCCAACCACCAGTCCTTGCAGCTCCGATATCCGGAAAACCTTTCCTGGTATACGTCCGAGCAATGGATCATTCTTTGGGAGCTCTACTAGCTCAGAATGATGATCAAGGACGAGAGCAAGCGATCTACTATCTGAGTAGAACAATGATCGGAGCCGAACATCAGTACAACCCGATCGAGAAGGAATGTTTGGCACTGGTGTTCGCCATTCAGAAAATGCGACACTATCTGGTAGGCCAAACTATAAATGTCATATCAAAAGTCAACCCCTTGAGGTTACTCATGACTAAGCCTTCATCATTGAACGGCCGGTTGGCAAAATGGGCCATATTGCTATCCCAATATGAGATGCACTTTTTACCACAAAAGGCCATTAAAGGAAAAGCGGTGGCGGATTTCCTAGCTGAGCACCCAGATCCGAGGACAGCCAAAGTCTACGAGGATCTCCCAGATGAAGTCGCCGAAGTCTGCCTCACTCAGACATCGTTCGAAAGACAAGTGTGGCAACTTTTCTTTGACGGTGCATCCAGAACGAGCCCAAAAGGACACATAGTAGCGGGGGTAGGAGTAGTACTCGTCTCGTCACAGAATTATGTGGTTCCCCGAGCTGTCTCGCTAACTGAACCTTGCTCCAACAATGTAGCGGAGTACAACTCCCTCTTGATTGGGATGCAACTCGCCGATGAGATTGGCGTTAAAAATCTCGAGGCGTACGGTGACTCCAAACTCATCGTTAGCCAGGTTCGCGGGGAGTACGAAGTCAGACATGAAGACCTAGTACCCTATTACAATGCAACTGTCCACATGGCTGGGAAGTTTACAAATTTCTACATCGGCCATGTATCACGCAAGCAAAATGCGCATGCAGACACACTGGCATCTCTCGCTGCCTCTTTAGCTCTACCAGCTGGAACAGTGGAGAAGATATTTGTCCACAGCCACGACCTGTATTGCCCGAGAATTGCTCCTGAGGATTACCAGGAACCAACAGGAGATTCTCAAAATAAAGAAGCGCTGGAATTGTCAATCGGTTCAGAGCCTAGAGACTGGCGATTCCCTACATTGATTATATCTTGTATGGCATCCTGCCTGAAGACACCAAAGAAGCGGCTGCCATTCGAAGGAAAGCCCCCAAATACTACTATAATGCAATTACGCGAACACTGTATCGTCGATCGCATGACGGGATCTTGCTTCGCTGCCTTTCACAAAAGGAGGCACAGGAGGTATTGAAAGAAGCCCATGACGGCATGTGTGGAGCCCATCAACCTGGCCCAAAACTTGCATACCGACTCCAAAGGCTGGGATATTATTGGCTCAAGATGATTGCTGACGCCGTCACCTATGCCAAAAGATATCACGCTGTACGCGCCGGAAAAAAGGGAAAGAAGTCTTTACTGTAAAATTTTCCTTGAATCAGATGAAAAAATTACAACAAAATTACTTTTTCCTTCCAGTTACAAGGGAGGGAGGATGTTGAGTCTTGAATCCTCCCTTTGTTTAATGCTGGGTTCTTCGTGTGGCGATGGAGAGTGAGTCTTGTTCTCCGTTGACCGGATGACCGTCGGGACCGTCGGGGGATCTTCTCTCTGGGTGGTAGAAAGAGTAACACAGCTCTGTCTACCAAAACTCTCAAAGAGAAGGTAGGCGAAGAGCAGCTCGTACGCAGCAAGCTTGACGAAGAGTCTTCTCTCTCTCTTTATTGATGATCTCCTCTTTGATGCCTGATCCTTCTTTTTTTTTACCGCCCCCCTCTTCTGATTGCCGATTGCCTTGACCTCATAGCAAACGAGGCTATTTATAGAGGTCTTAGGGGGTGAACGTGCCCCCTGAAAACGCTCCACAATGAGGGGCCACTTCCCGCTACTTGTGCGGTGACTGGCCCCGTAATCCGGGTGGTTACAACTGAGGCGCGGGTTTAGACCCACGCGCCTTGTTGCTGAGACGCGGGTGTCGAGCCAACGCGCCTTGATGCTGAGACGCGGGTGTCGAGCCAACGCGCCTTGATGCTGAGACGCGGGTGTCGAGCCAACGCGCCTTGATGCTGAGACGCGGGTGTCGAGCCAATGCGTCTAGAACTTGAGACTCTGCTTTTATTGGCTTGTCTTTTAGTGACTTTTAGACAGCCTACAGAACCCCCTCCAAAGTTTTCGATATTCCGCAATTAACTGGAACGGATTTCGAAATACTTTGGACTCTAGCTGAATTCACCTTCATGACTGGACTGTTGATGCTCCGGGTTCGATCTTATCTGGAGTTGGTCTTCATGAGTGTACTGTTGAACTCTTTGAAACCACCAGAGTTGATCGTGTCGAGTGTCTAGATACACAGTCTAAACCTCCCCGATTGCTTTTTAAGTCTGTCGTGGGTGTGCTTTAAGCCAAGAGTGGTTGGTCTTCTGCTTGTGCCAGTGTACTGTTGAACTGATTTGCAGAAGCAGGAGGCCGAACGCAGATTCCTTTTGAAAAGCAGAGATGGCACTGCTTTAAAGACGCGACTTCCATAGGGTGCGTCTTTTGGCAATGGAAACGCGACTGATCTTCCATAAGGCAGACGCGATGTTAGGCCCGCTTGGACGGACGCGGACTTAGGAAAGACGCACCTCTAATAAAGACGCGATTTTCTGAGCGCAACGCGACTTTCTGGGTGCATTTATGGTGGTGCTGACGGGGCACGACCATCGAAGAGGCGTGTCCGTTGGGTGCGAATCTGTGCCATGTCATGATTGCGCTGCCAGTTGGCCTGGGGGACCGGCGGGACTTCACCTTTTGGCGCGCGGGTCATGATTGCGCTGCCAGTTGGCCTGGGGAACCGGCGGGATTTTCACCTTTTGGCGCGCGGGGCTTCTTGGTTCATTAAATGATTCGCTTCACGTGTCAAGCGATGACTCGCTGCAGGGCTATGGTGCGCGATCTTCGCTGCAGATAAATTGATTTGCTCCACGCGTCAAGCGATGACTCGCTGCAGAACTAATCGAGCCACGCGCCGCGTATCTTCGCGAATCCTTGTGCTATAAAAGGCAACAGTTGGAGAGAGATCTCTTCTTCTCCGAACGCACTTGCTTAGAGAATTAAGAAAGAGAATTTTTCTTCTCTGTTCATCTCTTGAACTATTCAACTCCGTTACTGGATTTTTGAACGGTTCATCTCCATTACTAGCGATGGCACCCAAGACCAAGCCAACCGCATCGTCCTCAAAGGCGACCGTCGCCGAGGCCTAAAGGGGCGCTTCCTCTGCGCAGGGCGTTATTTTTCGAGGTAAAATGCCATTTAGGTTAAACTTCACCATTACTGGAAGTTTGAGGAACCCTAAAAGACATCTTTTTAGAGGAGAACCATTAACACAGGATATGAACCGGTTTGATTCTCAGACGCGGTCTCAGACGCAGTCTTTGAGTTGATAACCAAGGCGCGGGTTTGACGTCCTGGTGCCAGTGGGCTCTGCACTTCGGATCCTTCACTTAGAATATTTCTAATTGTGAAGGGTTCGGACGCGGTCTTGGTTTGCAGAACGCGGATTTGATCCTTGCGTTCTGTGCCATCAGCTGCCGATTTTGATGAATCTGGCACCTGAGTCCAAGCACTTAGAATTAGAAATTTTTGTAAGTCTTGGTTTGCAGAACGCGGATTTGATCCTTGCGTTTCTTTCACCTTGACGCGGATTTGTAGGTCTGGACGCGGATTTGATAATTCTTGCGTCCAGTATCTCTTCTGCGTTTGAACTGCAGACACTTGGTATTTTTTCTTCTTATTTCGGATAAGATGTCTGATCAAGTGCCTTTTTCTTTTGCAGTGCCACACCCTACTGCCCCACTCGCCAAGACTCGCTATTTTGGACATGTCCGTAATTTGACCTTTGTGCTGCAAAGGACTGTACCTGTGACTGCTGACCGGTCGCAGGAGCGCAAGAAAAGGCTTTCTGATGTTGACAGGACAACCCTTCGGGCGCTTATGACTGATGCAGCATTCCAAACGGATGCTCACGTCAAGCTAGAGAAGCCTGCCTTCTTCTTCGGAGATCGTATTGGCGATGGCGGCTATTCCACGTATGATGGAAATTATAGATGGCTCTGTCAGATAGGGGATAGAAGATTCTTTCTTCCAGACATGGAGAGGATGTTCCCGCTGTCTTACCTCCAGCACATGTCCATCCCGCGGAAGATGAAATGGGACGTTTCCCGCTACGTCCCTGAGGTTACCCTCGGTGACTTGGGCTCCCAGAGGGTATACCGTCATGACAGTCATGATAGGGCGGTTCTCGGCCTGTTCCCCGGGTCGCGCAAGTCTGATCTCCCAGTCGGGGAGATACCAAAACTCGGCACTACTTTCCTCAACTCGTTCATGCAAGTAGAGGGTGATTATCCGGTCGAGTTTCGCGCGCCCGATTGGGTTCATACCACTGAGAAGTATTGGTGGTACAGGATGGTGAGCTTCGTCCTTGCCAATCTTGGAGATTTGCTGGAGCATGTGGGGCTGTATTCAGCAGTCAGGGCCGTGCAGTGGGGAATCCAGCCGAGTTCTCAGAACTTCTTCGGGATCCTGGAGCGTTACAATCCTTTGACGGGGACATTCTTCACCCCGGTCGGAGAGATGGGCCTTGCCCTGCACGAGTTGCATGAGGTCTCGGGGCTGGCAACAGGGGATTCTCCTTATGAGGAATATATCCCAACCACTGAGGAGCTCAACCTTATGAAGGAAAGGTCTCCTCAAATGTACGAGACTTATTGGGAAGTGTTATGCCACTTCCATATTTGCGGCCAGCTAACCACTTTGAGGTCGGGAGGAGTCAAGCAACTGTCTTGGGCCAGCTACTTGTTTAACGGTGTCAACAAGAAAGACCATCCGGTCACCCGACTGGTTCCCAGCTCCGACGAGGAGATTGAAGACAGGATCACCCAGGCTCCTGAAGGCTTCTACACCACAGTTTCGAACGAGGACGGTTCGAACCTGATATGGTTTTCGAAAGCTTTCATAATCAAGCCCGGATTCCTATCTTCGATCGAGCACTGTTAGCGGGCTTCTTGATGCTGTGGTTGAAGCGTTATGTGGTGCCCACGCTGCCACACGAAGTCATTGTCGCCGATGTAGTGTATCCGGCGGTGCTCCTGGCCTATGGTAGACCCGTAGCCCTTCTCCCGGCCATGGCGGCTGGCATTCAGAGCGGGTTGCGGGCGTTAACCCACTGCTTCTGTGAGGCGGGAAAGGCTGTCGACTCCCAGGGGAAGCCGATCGTTGATGCAGAGGGGAAGCTGACGGTGAAACGCCCCAACCCTCGGGTCGAGTTGCCATACACATACCTGATGGCTTGGTATGTGATGCACTGTCCTTCCTTGATGACGCCGGTGCCCTGGAGTGAGGGTTTTGTCCCTTTCGTGCAGCGGTTGGAGAGTTCGGACTGGCGTAATTCTTACATATATTACGTCCGGAAATGCATTTCAGATGCTACGAACTACCAGCTGAACCGCTGCTTCCCCGAGATCCCTGGTGCATCTTTCGGGGATCTATTTATTGATTCTGCGGGCCCAGATGACTTCACGAAGCTGTCCGCGGGAGTCTTCTGGTGGTTGGTCAATATCCGGCCCGGGTATGTGCTCTTCCGACAAGGGACTTCATGCACGATCGAGCCGTATATGCCGAGTCGTTTTGCCCGTCAGTTCGGCTATGATCAACTCTACGTTGGCAATCCCAATGCCCAACTCGCCTTCGACGGGAATTTGTTCGAAGGTGCTCGGGCTTGGTATTACAGCGTGGCCGGAGGGACAGAAGCAACTTTCCGCTTGCCTATCGAAGGGCCAAAATGTCGTATGAGCTTCAGCTTCTGCACCTGGTACTTCCAGGTCAACCAGACACCATACTTTGTTCCGGAGTATTCATGCATTGAGAGTATCAATGCAAATCTCGAAGCAAAGTCGGGATCCGGGAAACGCTCGCGAGGTGTTGAGCAGTATCTGAAGGCTCTGAGGGAGGTCGGGAGAAGGTCAGGGGAGGAGCCGCGAGCAACAAGGGCGGAGTCGCGACCAACAAGTGCGGAGCCTCGACCAACTAGGGCGGAGCCGCGACCAGCCAGGGCTCGACAGGCGGTGGGCAAGCGTCGTCAAGGCTCTACTTCCACTACTGAGCCTGCCCCAAAGAAGGTTCGGAGAGGCTTGACGGCGGCAGTTTCTCTATCTGCGGACATCCCTTCTGGTGTTGGGGAGCCGGGGGAGGAAGAGGTGGACAAGGATGACACTCCCTTAGTCCATGCCCACAGGTTACACCGCAGGAGCCTCAGGATTGCAGAGGAAGGGGAGCCTGCGGACAGGCCCACCGCCACTGACGAGACCGAGGAGCTCGAGGTCGATATAATGAGCGGATGCGATGTTGAGATTCCGGGGATCTCAGCTCAGCCTGAGTCTTCCTCAGCTCAGAGGAGGGATGAGGTACAACAGCCCAGGTCTCCTTCTGTCTTCGTCTCCAGTCCTCGGATGGTTGACCCCAGTCCTACCACTGGGGTGCTTAGAGGCAAGGCTCCGGCTACCGAGGCCACTCACGTTGAACTGTCGTCTTCCTTATCCGCCACGGAAAGCGACTTTGAGGATGAGGTCGACTATGGTGACGAACCCGTTCCTCTTGATCCGAGCAAATTCTCACATATCTCGGAGGAGGAAATACGTGGGTGTGAGCCGGCGACGACGTCACCACCAGCGGTTGCTCCTGCTGAAGGTACTCTTTTCACCTTCTGACCTGATCTCCCTTTTCATTTTGAAGAGGAGGTCTTAACATTCTCCTTTTATGCTGCAGGATTGGCTGAGGATACCGAGGCTGCAACCTCCTCGCATATCGAGGAGATGGTGCAAGAGTTGACCCAACCGGAGGGAGTCGAGACTCTAGCCGCCAGGATGCCTCCAGAGAAGGCATCGACTGAAACCGGGGAGACTTCCACTCCGCGGGATGATGAGGCAACCACTGAAGCCAGGGAGGCTTCTACTCTGCAGGGTTCGATGCCTCCATAGAAGGCAACGACTGAAACCGGGGAGACTTCCACTCCGCGAGATGATGAGGCAACCACTGAAGCCAGGGAGGCTTCTACTCTGCAAGGTTCGCCCAAGGATTCGACATTTCTGGATTTCCAGCTTGGTAAGGAAGTTTTGATGTCTTGACTGTTCCTCTCTTCACCATTATGGCTAATGTTGAAATAATTTGCAGAGAGAACTGAGGGGGCCCAGGTAGAGAGTCTGGCGATTAGTGTCCCTCCAGAAGGCCATACGGCTCAAGCCTCCGCTGAGGTTTTTGAGGAGGCCGAGCTCACTACCCTGTCGTCAAATGTGGCGGTTCTTGCAGAGGTGGTACCCCCAGAAGCGCCAGTGGCTGCTCTTGTTCCTGCCGTATCCGTGGTCAGCTCGACTCTTGCGCCAACAAGGGGATCGGGGAGCACTTCAGATGATGATATCTTGGAGCTTTTGACACGCCAGGCGGTGCAGCAGTTCCTTAGCTCGATGCGAACATGCATCGACTTTGTCCTGACTAGGGGTAGCTCCCTTGAGTTCGCCCAGATGTTTCTCGGGAACCAGGTCGAGAACATCAAATTGGCCGGAGGCCCTTCGCTAGCTCAGGCAAGTCAGCTGCTGGTGGATCAGTTGGGACAGCACCTGAGGGAGCTTCGATCCCTGGAGGACGATGCCGGTTCATTTCATGAAGCCCAAGAAGCGCTGAATAGGCTCCTTGTCGCTCAAGAGCAGGAGCGAAAAGAGGTGGAGGAAAAAATAGCCGATAACACTCGCCTTCTTGAACGTGTCCAGGCTGATCACCAAAGGCTGGCGATTGAGTCCGAGGAGTCAGAGACGATCATACAGGCTGCAAAGCAGGCTATACTTGACTCTCAGGCTGTTATAGCCAGAGCTGAGGCCATGATCATCTTCAACGAACAGAGGCTTGCTACCTCTAAAAAGAGGTTAGCAGAGTTAGAGGTTGCCAAGGCGCAAGCTGAAGCGGACCTCTCTGTTCGTTCGTCCGAGCTGGAATCCCTCCGAGTGCAAGCGCAGGGATTTTTGTCTGAAATGGATCTGCGGGCCCGAGCTCTCATGGAGGTTGAGAAGGCGCGCCAACATAAGATACATCGCCTTAGAGAGCAAATCCGTTCTTTGGCGGACCAAGACTTGTAGCCTTTTCTTTTTCCTTTTTTTTTAGAAAAGGACACTCTGTTCACTAAGAGTGTTTTGTATTAACTTTTATCATTTTTGATATAATAAAAGTCTTTGAAGTTTTTTGGTTCCACCTCCTTTGCTGCCTTGCTGTGGATGAATTCGACCTTTTGATCACAATCTTTGATTAACTGACTATGAATGCTGAACTTAGGTGAGACTAAGTTCTTTAAATGAAACGCGACGTTCAACCCATAGGACCTTAGGCAGGACTAAGTCCTTTTGACGAGACGCGGCATTGGTTCATAGGGACTTAGGTGGAACTGAGTCCTTTTGATGAGACGCAGCGTCAATCCATAGGGAGACGCGGTCATCATTTCATAAGAACTCAGATAAAACTAAGTCCTTTTTGATGAGACGCGGCATTGATCCATGGGGACAAACGCGGCTTTGAGTAACGCGAATTTGTCCTGTCAATGAAGACGCGACTTGAGCGGATGCGAGGGACGCAGCCTTGTGTATTTTCCACTAATCTCGGAATGGACTAAGTACTTTCCCTTAGAAAGGGCCCCGTTTGCTGAAGGGACGCGACTTCGAGTCACGTGGACGTTCCTCTAAAATGCGGGTGAACGCCTTCCAATTTGAGAAAGGGGACGTGGATTCTTGGACGCGGCTTTCCCATCTGCGTTTAATGCAGCCGGACGCGGTTTTCCCATCTGCGTTTAATGCAGCTTGACTTAAAGATTTTACGAGATCTTTGACCGTCAAGTCTTCACTGACGATTGAACGTCAAGTCTTCGCTGACGATTGGGAGACCGGGTCATCCGTTGTTTCCCGAAACAGTTGTCCACGCGTCGGTTTTTCATTAGACTTGGGCGTTAATGCCCTTTAATGCAAAACCGGCGCTGACGGTTTGAGATCAGCGCCTGCGACGCTTCCCGAAGCGACGTTCCACGCGTCAGCCTCCCATTGGGCTTTGACGGTCGTGCGGTCATTAAGGCCGGCGGTTTTAATTAATGAACCATTAATGACCGTTATCAGGAGTTGCCTATAAATAGGACTCACCCCCTCTCTTTAACAGCGGCTGCTTAGACCGTGCTCTGTTTGAGAGCGAGTACTCTGAGGGACTCTGCCTTCTTCCTTCAAGGACTCTATCAGGGGTTTGCCTCCATGGATGAAGGTACCTCTGTGGATGAAGATGACCCAGAGCTTTCATGCTTCTGTTTGGTCTCTTCAATGGATTACCACTGTCAAGTGATTTCAATGGCAGGAAGCGTCTCTTTGAGCACTTTTTACGTCCGCGGCTCAACGCAGATAGTTCAACTCTTAACAGAGGCTTCTGCGGGTATGCCATGCCCACTTACCATGACATTTTGGATCCAACCAAGTTTGAATTTTAGTATACCTCTTAAAGAGATATCATCTGGACCTTCTTGTGAAGTCGTGGTTGGTGCATTCCTCTTCTGGAATTTGCGCCCTCGACTTGAATTTCCTAGATGCGAGTACAGAAGTCTTTGGTACTTGGCCGCGGCTTTACTCATGAAGCTCGCGTTTTAAGGCCACTGACTTGGATGAATTCCAACTCGGGTTGAAGGCTTCAGACCCGGATCTTGCAACTCCTGTTCCCCCAACAGAGAGATGGCAATTTTCGGCGTCTGATTCTCTGCGCACCTTGTATCTTAGACGCGGATGTGGTGTTAAGTCGCGTTTGCATTCTGTGTGTATCACAGTCTCGCTCGCGTCTGTTTTTATTGTCGCAGGACTCTGGCTCGCTGCGCGGATTATTCCCACGTCTGCGGCCTCTGAAAATAGCCGCGTCTGTGACTTAGTTTTCTTCTGTTGAAGTGTACTAAGCTCTAAATTGTCTGATTCCCTGTTTGCTTTTTTGCAGGTAGGCTTGGTCATTCTTCTTCATGTTCGCTAAGTCCGTGGGAGAATATATCGGACGGCGAACTTGTCGATGTTCGTCCACAAGGGAATATATTATGGTCCTCGTCGTCCACAAGGGAATATATTATGGTCCTCGTCGTCCACAAGGGAATATATTATGTCCCTGATGAGGACTCGACTCTCGCCAAGGTCTCTTCAGATCCACTGCACCAATCATGCCTGCTGGCAAGATATGGTCAGGGTAAGTATGGCGGCGAGGAGGTTACGGTGGACACGGCGGCAGATAGGATCCTCTTCCTCTCCCATTCCAAAAGTGACATCGAGGACTTTCCATGTCTGCTGGATGGCCTGCTGGGGAAAGGGATGCTCATGAACGAAGGGTTGCAGGACTTTCTGCTGCCACCGGACCTCAAGAACTGTAAGATCACCTAGAGGGGGGGTGAATAGGTGATGGCTAATCTAATGGTCACTTATGAACAAATAATGCGGAATTAAATCTAAGATGACCAAATTAAACTTCTTTTAATTAAACACTTATGTATAACACAAGAGTGTTGCCGAATTCCCCTTACGAGGCTCTGGACAAGCTCCTCTAGATTCCCCTTGAATGGGTTGAGGTGCCGCGTTGGCTCTCTTGGTTGAATACTAGTGTTAACAAGCAATCCCACGCAAGTATATAACAATATAAGCACAAGGGTATATCAAGCATGTAAAGTAAAGACAATGTAAGTAATGCAAGATATAAAAGAGACTAAGTGAGAAAGAGAGCAAGAGTGAGCAATCGCAAACACAAGGGTATGTTTCGAGGTTCGAGCACACTTGCTCTACATCCCCGCCTTCGACACACGAAGGATTTCCTCTATGCACGATCCAACCGGATCTCTCCTTGGTGCCGCAACACCTACAAGCCCTCGGACTCCCAAAGTCCTTACACACCACAAGCCCACCGGCTCGTCGAGGCCGCACCTCGTACAACAAGTCCGCACCCGAACTCAAAACACCGCGAGCACACTTGCCCGCTTCCTCAAATACAAAGAAAGATCTTGGTGATCTAAACACTTGATCACCTAACAAAATTCTCACTACAACACTCTCCTATAGGATAGATATAACAATGGATGCTCAAGTGTAGTGTGAGAAAAGTAAGGATTAGAAAGGTGGAGGAAAACTCAAGGAATCACAATTTATACTCTTGATAAATTCTTCCCTTTTGATTGGAAGTATTTGCACTCAAATATGTGGAGAAAACTCTATTAAAAGGATGGGAAAAACTGGCTTTGAAATCTCCAAAATCTTGGCTCAAAACAATGACAAAACCCCTTTTATAGAGGCCAGAAAAATCTGACCGTTGGGCTCTGTCAGAGCTTCCGGTCGACCGGCAACGGTCAAAATCCGACCTTTGCAGCCTCCGGTCGACCGGCTCGGTCGACCGAGCACTTGGAGCAGAGAATTCCTTCTCTGTCGGTCGACCGGTGCGGTCGACCGAAGTTTCCCGAGAGCAAGCTCTCTGGAGCGGTCGACCGGCCCGGTCGGCCGATCCTCCAGTGCACACTGGCGTGCACGTCTGTGCATGTCCGGTCGACCGACCCGGTCGACCGGCCACTGTCAGTTCTGAAAAATCAGAACTGCCAGAACCAGAAAAATGGGATTAAAGATTGGTCTTTTAACTTAATAAAAATCCCAGAAATTCACAGTAAATCCAGAAAAATAGTTTCAATCAAAATAAAAACTGTTTTTCTAAAAATATGTTTTTCTAAAACTTGTTTTTCCATAACTTCACAAAATACAAAACAAGATATTTTTGAACTTATAAAGCAAAGTGTGTTTGGATATGATCCACCACACAATCAAGATGAAATATCTAGTTTTTGACATAAAGCACTAAACTTGTTTTGGTTAAAGGATATGTATATAAGAAATTACCAAAACCCAAAGTAGATATTTTGTCATAAGGAAAATCTCATCAAATACAAAAACAAGATATACTTTTAAAGCATAGTGTGTATGGATATGATCCACTACACAAATAAGATGAATATCTAGTTTTTGACATAAGGCTCTAAACTTGGTTTTGAAAGATATGTATATAGGTAACATCAAAAACCAAGACATGTATTTTGTCCAATGAAAATCTTTTTACCAAAAGAAAGAGTCTTTTCTAACTAAAAATTCTTTTATGAAAAGACAATTAAATCTCAAGAGTGTGTGTGTGATATGACTTGAGCAATCCACCAACTATCTATCCTTTACATTTTTTTCTAAAACAAAAACAAAATCTTATACCTAGACACAAGTCTTCATCTTCTTGAAGTCTTCACTTGAAGGCTTCTCATCTTCTTGACTTGGTCCAAGCTTGATCCAAAGCTCCTTGGATCACCCCGTGCTAGCTCCAAATCTTGACATTTAATCCTTTGTTGAGCTTTACACCTGCTAAGATCTTGATAAAGAATCTGTCACTAATTAAACAAGATCATTAGCAAATATAACTACATGAGTTGATCATCATCAAAACTAGAGTGATAGGCCTTTGGGCCAACAATCTCCCCCTTTTTGATGATGACAAAACTCATGAAGTTATATATGCATGGATTAAAGTAAAGCTTCAAAGAAGCTCCCCTTAACTCATGCATATCAAATAAGCAATAGATAAGGCAATGAAGCACATGACATGTACAAAACATAACAAAACATATATGCATAACTAACAAGGAAGACAACTACTTCTCCTCCTTAAGCAATGAAAACATGCATATATACTCAAATACTTCTCCCCTTTTTGTCAATCATCAACAAAGGGGTCAAAGTAAAAACAAATCAAATAAAATTTTCTCCCCCTTTTTGTCAAAAGCAAAGAAATCAAGAAGGGGGTATACAAATCAACCAATAAAATTTATATGCTATATAAATTCATGAAGAGGAAGACGTTAAGTTAGCTTCCCTACAATGTGTATTGCATGAAAGAGGGATGTGAAGCCCTAATTCACACAACACAACTATGTAATGCATAGAAGGAGATGTGAAGCTCCCCCTACACACGTGTACCATATAAAGAAGAGATGTTAAGCTCCTCAATACACAATATACTCAACATGAATCTATATGTAAGAGAGATGTTAAGCTCTCCTTGCATATAGGCAATACAAGTTCATATCAAATATAATTTTTTTTTTAAAACCAAAATCTTGATAAGCAAACATATAGTATATAATATACGTGTGTAAATCAAGCACAAAAGATCACATATATGTATGAAAAGATATATCAATTGAAGTAGATGCATACATACATGAAAGAACAAAATATGAGTATACACAATAAGAGGTCATATTGATACCAATTGAAAATATCCAATGATACCAATTGTAAGATTAAGCTTAAGTGTATATATCATAAAATCTACCACATGAAGAATTCGAACTAGTTAAATGAAGGTGTTTAACAACTAGTACGAAATCCTTCAATCAAGGAATAAGTCACAAGTTTTTCATGAAATACCAATGAAACACAAGGCACTAAAAAGCACTCTATCCATAAGGTCCATATCAAAAAGAAGTGAGTGTGATAGTGTTATGTGGAACATGGTATCATGAAAAATAGCAATAAAACTCAATATTCCTTAAAATTTTGAAATCATGAAATCCATCACAAAAATTTTATTGAAAAATTACAAAATTTTTATTAAAAACAAAAATTTATATTTCAAGATATATGTATGTTTTGGCAAGACAAACATATACATGAAATGAAAGCACATGATCATAGCATAAATCCAAAATGGGAATACAAGTTTAAAATGTAATAATCATCAAAACTTAGGCTATACTAACACACCTAATGGGCACAAATAAGCATTCAAACCCAATCATATATAGATTTATTTGTGATCCATAATGTGTAAAAGTATAAATCCTAGTGTTGACAAAAGCTACTATTTAAACTACCATTCCATTCAATGAAGCATCAAAGTAATTTATCCAAATTATTGTAAAGTAGGATCATGTGTAAATCTCAAAAGCTATTTGAAGAATAAATAACTAGTATAAATTATTTTTGAAAAACTAGTTAAAGATCCTTCAAATACATTAAATCAAATGTTTTTCATGAACAATATTAAATACATAAAAGTTCAAGCACTCATAGTCTATAAAGCTCAACATTATCTATTTTCTTAAAAGATGAGTGTTCAAAGGTTATGTAAATGGTATTTTCATGAAAATAGAAAGTAAAGCATGAATCTCATGAAAATCTTATTTTTCATCTTAAAACAAATCATATATTTTTCATAAAGCAATACTAAATACACAAAGATTTAATCACTCATGGTCTATAAGCTCAAAATATTTTGTATCATAAAGATGAGTGTTCAAAGGATCATGTAAATAGTATTTTTATGAAAGTAGTCATTCAAGCTCAAAAAGATCATAAATCACATTTTGTTTTACACATGTTTTAATCTTTAATACAAATCAAAAACATGAAAAATCATCATTTTTTTATTATTTATTTAAAATACTAATCTTCATGGTATATGTATGATTTATCCAATTCTAACAATATGCATACATATCCCAAATCTAAAAGAGTCCAATATATATTGCATGAAGGCAAATGACTCAAGGGTATACATGTATATTTATTAGATTTGAATTAAACACACATATACATGAAGTAAAATCAAAGATAGGCATAACAAGTATAAATGACCGAATCATCAAAACTAGCCTATACACATGCATATAGTGGACACAAATGAGCATGAAGTTCAAATATATATGAGTCAATTGTAGTTCACTATTTGTACATGTATAATACAAGTTTTGATAGAAACTACACTTAAACTAGTATATACCACATGAAACACCAAAAATATCTTAAAATATAACATGCTATGAATATTATGAATGAACAAGCATGTACATAAATGAAATAGGAGTTTAGAAATTGTTACCAACTCCAAAGCTCCTAGCATGGTGGTTGATCCACCAAAGCTCCTTGATAGCGATGCAACCCAAAAGTATGTCCATCATGTCCAAGTGCATCCACTACCAAGGTACCATCCCTCTCACGTTTTGTGAGAGCCCTCACCTACATCACAAGCAAAAGGTGAGGGTTTTGGTACCCATATTTTCTTGGGTCGTTTGGGGTTAGCTTTATTATAAGGAACCCAAAATCCTTTAGACATAGCAAAATATAAGTTATGCTTCTTATCAAAACAATATTTTGCTAAATGGCCTTTGCGACCACAATGTGTACAAGTGTACACCCTATCATGATGCTTATGAGTGTGATTGTGATCGTGGTGTGCAACATAAGCATGAGCATGATGTGTATGTGCATGAGCATGGGGAACTTATTTCTTTTGAAACAAAGATTCCAACTTAGAATGATTGAATGCACATGTGCTCAAATTAGAGCTCAAATTTTCTATCTTATTTTTCAAATTCTTAATCTCATTAGTTGTGGCATGTAAAGCATGATGAGATAAAGAATCATTTTTCTTTTTCTTTTGTGAAACAAAATCCTTTTCTTTTTCACAAATTTTTCTTTTCAAAGATTTATTTTCTTGAAAAACAACTTCTTTTTGTTTTTCCACCAAATCAATCTTATTTTTCAAATCATTGTTTCCTTTACATAAATTATTTAATTTAGACATAAGGGAAACATTCTCATTTTTCAAAAACTCATTTTCTTTTCTAAGCATGCCATTTTATTTTCTAATGAATCTTTATCATTAAGCATGGCATCAAAATTCTTTTTCAAAATTTTATTATCCTTTTCTAAACATGCAATGTTACTTCTAAAAGAGTCATGTTCTACATGCATGCAATCAAGTTCCTTTTTTAAATTTTTATTTTCTTTTTAATCATGTCATATTTTTCAAGCACAAGATGACAAAAGGTAGCAAGCTCATCATATGACATGTCTACATCCTCATCATCGGATTCGGTGTTTACCTCAAGGGGTTATCCCCTTGGACCATATAGCATACGTTGGAGATGTCTCTTCCAACGTCCGAATCGCTCCCCGCATAGTATAGGTCCTTTTCGCCAAGGGAGGTGATGATGTTCCAAGCTACAAAAGCCGATTCAACATTAGAAACCCTAGATAAATAATCATCATTTAGGGTTGACTTGATAGCATGAAGGGCTTTTGCATTAGCCGCAATATTCTTACCATTTAAGCAATATTCTTTATTAGTTGTGGCAAGATATACACTAAGGCCAAGTCCTTTGAGGAACAAAGACATCTTAACCTTCCAAATTTGGATGTTAAGAATGTCAAAGGTGGGTGGTGACATGAAGTCCATAGTGTGTGTACAAATCTTGTGATTAGCCTAAAAGAGGATCTTTAACTCTTAGGTTGTTTGACCCAATATCAAGAGCACTAGCTCTGATACCAATTGTAAGATCACCTAGAGGGGGGTGAATAGGTGATGGCTAATCTAATGGTCACTTATGAACAAATAATGCGGAATTAAATCTAAGATGACCAAATTAAACTTCTTTTAATTAAACACTTATGTATAACACAAGAGTGTTGCCGAATTCCCCTTGCGAGGCTCTGGACAAGCTCCTCTAGATTCCCCTTGAATGGGTTGAGGTGCCGCGTTGGCTCTCTTGGTTGAATACTAGTGTTAACAAGTAATCCCACGCAAGTATATAACAATATAAGCACAAGGGTATATCAAGCATGTAAAGTAAAGACAATGTAAGTAATGCAAGATATAAAAGAGACTAAGTGAGAAAGAGAGCAAGAGTGAGCAATCGCAAACACAAGGGTATGTTTCGAGGTTCGAGCACACTTGCTCTACATCCCCGCCTTCGACACACGAAGGATTTCCTCTATGCACGATCCAACCGGATCTCTCCTTGGTGCCGCAACACCTACAAGCCCTCGGACTCCCAAAGTCCCTTACACACCACAAGCCCACCGGCTCGTCGAGGCCGCACCTCGTACAACAAGTCCGCACCCGAACTCAAAACACCGCGAGCACACTTGCCCGCTTCCTCAATACAAAGAAAGATCTTGGTGATCTAAACACTTGATCACCTAACAAAATTCTCACTACAACACTCTCCTATAGGATAGATATAACAATGGATGCTCAAGTGTAGTGTGAGAAAAGTAAGGATTAGAAAGGTGGAGGAAAACTCAAGGAATCACAATTTATACTCTTGATAAATTCTTCCCTTTTGATTGGAAGTATTTGCACTCAAATATGTGGAGAAAACTCTGTTAAAAGGATGGGAAAAACTGGCTTTGAAATCTCCAAAAATCTTGGCTCAAAACAATGACAAAACCCCCTTTTATAGAGGCCAGAAAAATCTGACCGTTGGGCTCTGTCAGAGCTTCCGGTCGACCGGCAACGGTCAAAATCCGACCGTTGCAGCCTCCGGTCGACCGGCTCGGTCGACCGAGCACTTGGAGCAGAGAATTCCTTCTCTGTCGGTCGACCGGTGCGGTCGACCGAAGTTTCCCGAGAGCAAGCTCTCTGGAGCGGTCGACCGGCCCGGTCGGCCGATCCTCCAGTGCACACTGGCGTGCACGTCTGTGCATGTCCGGTCGACCGACCCGGTCGACCGGCCACTGTCAGTTCTGAAAAATCAGAACTGCCAGAACCAGAAAAATGGGATTAAAGATTGGTCTTTTAACTTAATAAAAATCCCAGAAATTCACAGTAAATCCAGAAAAATAGTTTCAATCAAAATAAAAACTGTTTTTCTAAAAATATGTTTTTCTAAAACTTGTTTTTCCATAACTTCACAAAATACAAAAACAGATATTTTTGAACTTATAAAGCAAAGTGTGTATGGATATGATCCACCACACAATCAAGATGAAATATCTAGTTTTTGACATAAAGCACTAAACTTGTTTTGGTTAAAGGATATATATATAAGAAATTACCAAAACCCAAAGTAGATATTTTGTCATAAGGAAAATCTCATCAAATACAAAAACAAGATATACTTTTAAAGCATAGTGTGTATGGATATGATCCACTACACAAATAAGATGAATATCTAGTTTTTGACATAAGGCTCTAAACTTGGTTTTGAAAGATATGTATATAGGTAACATCAAAAACCAAGACATGTATTTTGTCCAATGAAAAATCTTTTTACCAAAAAGAAAGAGTCTTTTCTAACTAAAAATTCTTTTATGAAAAGACAATTAAATCTCAAGAGTGTGTGTGTGATATGACTTGAGCAATCCACCAACTATCTATCCTTTACATTTTTTTCTAAAACAAAAACAAAATCTTATACCTAGACACAAGTTTTCATCTTCTTGAAGTCTTCACTTGAAGGCTTCTCATCTTCTTGACTTGGTCCAAGCTTGATCCAAAGCTCCTTGGATCACCCCGTGCTAGCTCCAAATCTTGACATTTAATCCTTTGTTGAGCTTTGCACCTACTAAGATCTTGATAAAGAATCTGTCACTAATTAAACAAGATCATTAGCAAATATAACTACATGAGTTGATCATCATCAAAACTTGAGTGATAGGCCTTTGGGCCAACAAGAACACCATTGCTCTTAGCTTAGTCAGCTAGGGCTCTTTCGATGTTTACATCATGCACCATCCTGTACTTGGAATCAGATGCGGCTTCAAGGAGTGAGTGCAACCTCTGAGAGAGAGAGGGACTTCTTTGTACTCCTTAATTGTAACACTCCATCTTATTGTAAGAGAGCGTTTTGACTGTAACACACAATCTTATTGTATAAGAGAGCGTTCTTGTATCACTTTCATATGCCTAGAAATAAATAAAAGTGACACTTCTCTTTTTGCCTCTTTCATTGTCTTGAACTTTTTGTCTTCAGTTAGACACATAGAAGCAAAGAGTCTTTGACTTTGTCAAAATTATGATGGTAATTTTAATAAGTCAAACTTTGTGGAGAAAGATCCTATTTGAGGAACTCTCATGATACTGTCAGAGGTGTAATATTGACTTGACAGAGATAAAATTTTTTATGGACCTGCCACTTTATAAGAGAAAGTGACAAGTAGAATTGGTACCCCCAGGGAGGGTGAACTTTTATCAAGTGTTTGGGATTAACTTGATTGAGCTCAACTGGGGATTTGATGGAAACACTGTTGATGGTGTAGTATTAACCTAACAATATTTTTTAGGTAGACTTGTTATTCTGTTGAAGAGAATAACAAGTGGGACTAGACTCGTAGGGAATCTAGGAAAGTTTATTACCGTCAGAGGTGTGATATTAACTTAACGGGTTGAAAGTGGTCTTGTCAGAAGTGTAATGTTAACTTGACAAGGATGTGAGTCAGAGGTGTGATATTAACTTAACTCAGAAGTGTCACTGTCATAGGTGTAATGTTTAACTTGACGGTGAGGGTAATGCTAGAGGTGTAATGTTGAACTTAGCATTGGTCATCTCGGCTTGCATAAGGAAGTCCGAGGGAAAGTCATGGCCATAGGTGTATTGTTGAACTTAGCAATGACTTGGATGCGAGAGGTGTGGTGTTAACTTAGCATCATCCATTCAGCTTCGATATGGAAGTCTGAAGAAAAGTGACTGTCAGAGGTGTAATATTAAACCTGGCAGAAACTTGATTACTGTTTAGAGGTGTGGTGTTAAACTTTAACAGTAATTTGTCAGAGGTGTGATATTAACTTGACAAAGATTGACTCATGATAAGAGTAATTTGAGGGCCTGTCATTCTATTGGTGAGAATTGACAAGTGAAAATTTGAAGTGCCAGAGGTATAGTGTTAACTTGGCAAATTTGAAAGTTTGATACTCCGTGTAGAGTTAACAAGCAAAATTTGTACTCGACAAGGAATATTGAAAAGTTTCCATTACCAGAGGTATAGTGTTAACTTAGTAATGGTTGTATTTTGTAGACCTACCATTCTGTATATGAGAATTGGTAAGGGATTTTGGAGGAAGGAATGGAGCCAAGTCCACTTAGGATTTTTAGCAAACCCTCAGATGTCAACGGATTTGAGGTGCCTTTACCAACTACCGTTTGAGTTGGGCTAGCCATGCTATTCCCCTCAGCATGATGAGTTGTCGAAGACTTATGTTGGGCTTAGAAGCCAACATTTTCTTCTATCCTTAGCCGTCGGGGGCGTCGGATGTTATAATGAAGAAATTCTTCTTACTTTGATCAGAGGTGTACTTTTAACTTGATCAGTGGGAGAATACCATCTAAGGATAGTATTTGTTCAGGAACCTGCCATTGATCGGCATCATGAGTGTATCGCCGTTCGAGGTTATGAGGCGATATGACCCATTTGAGTAGACTGACTCTACTACAAATGGTCCTTCCCATTTGGGTTGGAATTTTCCTTTTGTCTTGTGCGTCATTACCATGGGTCTTCTGACGGCTAAGACAAGATCGCCTTTCTTGAAAGTTCGCACTTTAACTTTCTTGTTGAAGGCTCTGGTAATTCGAGCTTGGTAGAGCTCGATTTGCTGTTGGGCCTGCAGACGTTTATCATCTAAGGCCTCCAGTTCCTGGAGTCGCTGTCGATGCTTCTCCTCTGTTGTCATCTCCGCTGTCAAGGCGACGCGTAGAGATAGAATTTGGATCTCTAGTGGGAGCACGGCTTCACACCCATAGACCAGAGAAAATGGCGTAGCTTTAGTTGGGGTTCGCACAGTTGTGCGGTAAGCCCATAAGCATTCACCCAACTTGTCGTCCCAGTCTCGTTGACTTTTCGAGACGAACTTTTTGAGAAGCTTGCCAATAGTCTTGTTGAAAGCTTCTGCGAGGCCATTAGCGGCAGGATAGTATGCTGTTGAGGACACACTCTGGATTCTGAACTTAGCGCAGAATCTCTGGAAAGCCTGGCTAATGAACTGAGGCCCATTGTAATGGACAATTCGCCGAGGTACACCAAAACGGTAAATAACGTGGTGTTTCACGAACTTGATCACGTTCGACGACTTAACTTCCTTTAAGGGAATGGCCTCAGCCCACTTAGAGAAGTAATCGGTTATTGCCAAAATAAACCGATGTCCTTTTGATGATGGTGGGCTGATAGGACCAACCACGTCCATGCCCCACATTTCAAATGGCCAGGTAGAGGCCGTAGAGTGGAGGTACCCTGGTGCTTGATGGATGAAATCGCCGTGCACTTGGCAGGCGTGACATCTCTTGGCATAAGTGACGGCATCAGCAATCATCTTGGGCCAGTAGTAACCCAATCTTTGGAGTCGATGTGCCAGTTTTAGGCCAGGTTGATGGGCTCCACACATGCCGTCGTGGGCTTCTTTCAATACCTCTTGAGCCTCCTTTGGTGAGAGGCACCGGAACAAGATCCCGTCATGCGATCAACGATACAATGTTCGCGTAATCGCATTATAATAGAATTTGGGGGCTTTCCTTCTAATGGCAGCCGCCTCTCTGGTGTCTTCAGGCAGAATGCTGTATAAGACGAAATCAATGTAGGGGAATCGCCAGTCTCTAAGCTCTGGACCGGTTGATGCTCCAAATGCTTCTTCGCGGTGACGACCTCCCGTTGACTCCTGATAGTCCTCGAGAGCATTTCTCGGGCAATACAGGTCGTGGCTGTAGACGAATATCTTCTCCATTGCTCCAGCTGGAAGAGCTAAGGAGGCAGCCAGGGATGCAAGTGCATCTGCGTGCGCATTTTGCCTGCGCGGTATATGGTCGATGTAGAAGCTTGTAAACCCCTCGGCCATGCGGATAATCGCGTTGTTATAGGGTACTAAGTCTTCATATCTGACTTCGTACTCCCCGCGAACTTGGCTGACGATGAGCTTGGAGTCGCCGTATGCCTCGAGATTTTTAACGCCAATCTCATCGGCGAATTGCATCCCAATCAAAAGAGCGTTGTACTCTGCCACATTGTTGGAACAAGGCTCAGTTAATGAGATAGCTCGGGGAATCACATAATTTTGTGGGGATACGAGTACTACTCCTACCCCTGCTACTACGTGTCCCTTCGGGCTTGTTCTTGATGCACCGTCGAAGAAAAGTTGCCATACTTGACTTTCGAACGATGTCTGAGTCAGGCAGACTTCAGCAACTTCATCTGGGAGATCCTCGTAGACTTTGGCTGCCCTCGGATCTAGGTGCTCAGCTAGGAAATCCGCGACTGCTTGTCCCTTAGTGGCCTTTTGTGGTAAAAAGCGCATCTCATATTGGGAGAGCAATATGGCCCATTTTGCCAGTCGGCCATTTAGCGATGAAGGTTTAGTCATAAGTAACCTCAGGGGGTTGACTTTTGATATGATGTTTATAGTTTGGCCTACCAGATAGTGTCGCATTTTCTGGATAGCGAACACCAGTGCCAAACATTCCTTCTCAATCGGGTTATACCGATGTTCGGCTCCGATCATTGTTCTACTCAGATAGTAGATTGCTTGCTCACGTCCTTGATCGTCATTCTGAGCTAGTAGAGCTCCCAAAGAATGATCCATCGCTCGGACGTATACCAGGAAAGGCTTTCCGGATACCGGAGCTGCAAGGACTGGTGGTTGGGTGAGGTATTGTTTAATTTCCTCGAACGCTTGTTGGCAAGCGTCGTCCCAAATGAACGAGACACCCTTCTTCATTAGCTTAGTGAAGGGTTGGCATCTTCCGGAGAGGTTTGAGATGAACCTACGGATGTATGCCAATCGTCCTTGCAATCCCCTGAGTTCCTTGAGATTTCTCGGAGGTTGCATCTCCTGGATAGCGCGAACCTTTTCCGGGTCCAAGTGAATTCCGGTGGATGTTACAACAAAACCTAAGAATTTGCCACTGGCCACCCCCAGGAAGGACTTTGTGGGATTCATCTTCAATTGATGAGCCCGCATGATGTCGAAGACCACCTTCAGGTCCGCTATGTGATCACCTTTAGTGCGGCTTTTTACCGCGATGTCATCAACATAACATTCCACCGTTTTGCGTATTTGCTAATGGAAAATAGCGTTCATGGCCCTTTGGTATGTTGCCCCTGCATTTTTCAGTCTGAAGGGCATGACGGTATAGCAATAAACCCCCAATGGTGTCCTGAAGAAGGTGTGCTTTTCATCGTCAGGATACATTTTGATTTGATTGTATCCTGAGAATCCATCCATGAAGGACATTCGTTCGAATCCACAAGTATTGTCAATCATGACATCTGTGATTGGCAATGGGAATTCGTCTTTGGGACAAGCCTCGTTTAGATCACGGAAGTCGATGCAGATCCGGATCTTCCCATTCTTCTTGGCAACTGGGACAATGTTGGCTACCTAGTCGGGATGTTGTTCTTCCCTGATGAAGCCAGAATCAATAAGTTTTCTGACTTCTGATTGAATTGCCTCCATTATTTCTGGACGGAACCGTCGCTGCTGTTGTTTGACAGGTTTCACGTCCGGATTGATGTTGAGGCGGTACATAACCACTTGAGGATCAAGTCCTGGCATGTCCTCATAATTCTAGGCGAAGACGTCTATATACTCTTGTACAAGAGATATTAGATCCTTCTTCTCCGAAGGTGACAGACCGTCACTTATGAAGATGGGCTTAGGGTTAGCCTCATCTCCTAGGTTGACTTGAACAACCTTGTCTTCTGTGGGTGGCTCGCGCTGTTCAAAGCGGGTATCCCAAAGAGCATTTAAATGTTTGATCCAAGGATCTGTATCAGATTGGATCATTTCTTCATTTCCATCTTCCAGGTGGCTTGTCGAAACCATATTCACTGAAAGTTCCTTGAAGATGTTGCCGACACTGACATCTGACTCCCAAGATGATGTGTCCGAAGAGTAATCGTTGCTCGATGATTCTTGAGAATCGGAGGCTGATGGGACTGGAGTTGATACATAGCCCAACCCCCGGCGTGTCCGATGATAATAATCGGGGGCCTTCCCTTTCGGCACAAAGGATTGAAGCAACGTCCTCCTTCCTTTGCCGAAGTTCAACCCGGATTTGTTGGTCAGGTCGTACCCCATGCATCTCATTATTTTGAGCACTTTTGGTTCGTAATGATCGAACTGAGGGGATTCTTCCTCGCCTTCCGATTCTTCGCGGGGCGTTGGTTCAGACGAGATTCGCCCAAAAAAAATTGGTTTTTGGCCTTTCCGTCTTGCTGGAACCATAAATATAGATTCTTGCGCATTACCATTGTCTTGGTATGTCTCGAAGGACGATTTCACTGGTACATGCAATGATGTTAAGGCACCCATTGCCGACCAGAGATCGTCATCTATATCAGTGCTAGTATCTGACGGTATTGAATCAGAAGCACACACAGAAAAATACGCAAAATCTAAATCTTCATTAATATACCAACCGCCTACATCATCGGTGGTATTATCGACATCGGGCTTATTAGTGCTCGTTACAAGTGGTTCTAACTCCCACAGGCACTCTTCTTTCTCAGGCTCAGTGTCAGCCTCATTACCAGAGTCTGGCTCCTCTGGTTGTGGGGCTTCATCCGTCTCCACCGGATCTTGGTACAGTAAAGAGTCGGTGAAATAATTCTCGACCCCTTTGAACGGATGCCTTTCGGCGATCAACGTCTGCACATTTCCACTCCCGTCAATGTACTTCATGACTTGGTGGAGAGTGGAGGGAACGATGGAGTTGCGGTGAATCCACGGTCGTCCCAGCAATAGATTGTAGGAAGTGTCGGCGTCGATAATGTAGCATGTCACTTCCGACTTGAGGCTTCCAATCTGACACCTGAGCTTGATCTTCCCCATCGGACGGGTCTGGTTGGCATTGAACCCATAGATAGTCGTCTGGGTGGGGCTCAAACGATGGGTAGGAATCCCGAGATGTTGCATGACCCGGCGAGGCATGATGCTCAACGCGGACCCTGGATCTACCTGGATGCGGTTCACCTCGGACGATCCAATATACCCTGTGAAGTACAGGGGTCGATCATGCTTCCCTTTCACCTGCATATCATCTGCCGTGAAGGTGATGCAGGGGGCATTCTAGGAGGTGTGGAGGCAATCCTCTACATCTTCCTCCTTCGGCACCTGGGTCATGAAGACCTCAGCATTTGCCAGAGCTTCTTGCAGAGCTTCCCTGGTCGACTTTGATAGTCTAAGAAGTTCATACAAGGTAATGCGTGCCGGAATGTTGGCCAACTGAGCCAGGACATCAAAGCGGTAAGGTGCCGTAGATCCTTCCGCGATGCCCTTTTGAAGGGTTCGAGAAAATCGAGTCTCCTTCTGCTTCTCCACAGGTGGCTTTGTGGAGGGCCTGATTGGCTCTGCAGTTGGTTGTGGAGGGGCTACTGCCGTCTCGCTGTACTGTTTCAAGTACGCCTGTCCTGAACGGGTTCCCGCCATCGGTTGGTTGGGCTCTGCGGCCAAGACTATCGTTTCCTCCTCTGAGTCGGTCAGTGAAGGGATATCAGTCTCCGCTTCTCGAGAGGAGGCACCCACCACATTGCAGGATGAGGCCTTTGCCTTACCTTTGGATTTCCTGTTGGTCACAGTAGTCCATTGCTGTTCATTGACGAGGTCAGGGTGGACCCACATAATTTCCCTTGAGGTGTAGGGACGGGTACCAAGCCTTTCTCTTGCTGCTGGTGAGGGTCCGTGTTGACCACTCTCAGCTCTCCTCTTGGAATAGGAGTTACCCCCGCAGGCGTTGGAGGTTGTCTTCCGAACTGGAGAACCGACGTCACATTAGCCGTCACCTTCTTCTGCTCTGGTCGGAGCTTTAACACCTCCGCGTCAATCAGAGCCTGAAGGATGACCTTGAAGACGTAGCAGCTTTTGGTGGGGTGTCCCAACATCCTGTGATACATGCAGTAGTTGGGATTGTCGGTCTTTCCGACTTCCTCTGGGCGTCGAGCTTCAGGGAGCTTCAGTCGGTTGCTCTTGTTGAGTAGTTTAAAGAGCGAATCGACATGTTCCTCCTTGAAGGAATATTGCTTGTTGGCGCGAGGCTGACTTGAAGAGCCACTCGCCTTACCTGATTGAGGTTTGGCGGGAGATTTGGTCTCCGTTGCCAAATTATCCTTCCGCTTTGTTTGGAGGGATGTGTCCGGCGCACGCCTTGTCGATCTTTCCGGCCTAGGCTTACCTTCCTCCGCTCTGACGCGGGCGACAATCTCATCAGCCTGTTCACCTTATTGGACTAATTGCTTCCAGGTGCGGCTTTCAGCAACTCCTATTTGAGCAAGGAGTGAGGTTTGGAGATTGTGGCGGCATGTTTCCACCAGGGTGGCCTGGGTCATACCGCTTGGACACCGGAGTGCCATGTTCCGAAATCTTTCCACGAAAGATTTGACGGACTCCCCTTTTCGCTGTTTGGTAGCCAAAAGGGTTGGCATTGTGACTTCGGAGTCATCCTCGAAGAAGCGTGTTAAGAACAGCTTCTCCAAATCGCCCCAGTTCTTGATAGAACCTTATGGGAGCTTCATAAACCATTCAAAGGCCAACCCTTTCAGGGTGCCGATGAACAGGCGTGCCAGGATGGCGTCATTATCTACTACATTCCCGGTTTGGGATTTGAAGTAGTAGATGTGCTGGTTGGGTGACCCCTTTCCATCAAAGGCTTGGAGAGTTGGAGCTTTGAACTTGGGCGGGTACGGAACCAAGTCCCATTCAGCCGGGTAGGGCCGGACCACTCCTACTTCTTGGAGGTCTTTGCGATTGGCAAGGGCCTCGAGGCGTCGCTCCAGTTGACTCATTCTTTTAACATGAGCCTTTCCCCGGTCTTGGTCGCCTTTTACTTGCGACGAGGACTTGGACGAGCTGGAAGTAGATCGCCGCGTCTCCCCAGAAGGTTCGGAAGATGAGCTTTCTCCCTTTTTCCCTTTGCCCTTTGACTTTTTAGGAGGGGACCTCCTCCTGTCTTCGAGCAGCTGTGCAATCGCCTGCTTGAGGGAGTTGATAGATTCCTGCTGAGAAAGAATCATATCCATTTGTGCCTTCTGGATCTGCTCCAAATGTTTAGCCGTCTCCTCAGGAGTGCCTGTCATGTAGGCGGAGGTCTCCTTCTCGACGGAAGAGTTTGAAGCCCTTGATTCCGCTACGGCGGAGTGAGAATCATTAATGTCATGGGCTAAGGCATTATAGTCAATTGGGGGAATGGCCCCAGTCCGGGTGCGAGTGTGTCGATACACCCCTTCCGGTTCAGAGTCAGACTCGGACTCGTCTGAGCTGACTGCAAGTTGTTTTCCCTTGCTCCTGCTTGCCATATTCGCAGTGAGCTCCGGGTACTCAACGTCAGAGAAGGTTCTCCTTCTGTGGGAGCGTCTTCTTTTAGCTAACGGAGGAATCAGGGTCAGCTGTCAGACTAAAGACTGCTGGTGTACGCCTGATCCGCAACGGCACTCAGAGAGCATATGGATGAGCCGTTGGCAGCAACACGACGAAGTGGCCTGATTGGCACTTCTTTTCTTCGTCAGATAATCCCTCAAATCCATGGGAGGGGGATTGAAAAGGTTAGCCTCGCAACGTCGAAGACGGGAGGCATCCATGTGCTGTACAGCCTGGACGCAGGCATCAGGGACGCGGTTCTTGCGCCGCAGCTGTTCAGCGCGCGTCTGGCGTCTCTGTTGAGACAAAACGCGTCTGTCGCGTTGCTGTTTGGTGTGTCAGAGCAGAGACACTTGAGAGAGGATGGGCTGTTGGGCCCCACGCCTATGGGCTCGTGCCTCTTGCGCTTGACGAGGCGCAGAGGTCTCATCTTGGCGTTTGGTGAGTTGGTCCTCAGAGGACCTAACTGAAGGAATCTCGCGTTTGGGGTGCCAAACGCGGATTTCACGTACTGGACGTGGCGCGGGCAAGGCGCGAGATTGTACGTCGCGTCCAACCTCAGTTGGACAACCAACGGTTCCAACTTGCAGCTGACGCGCACGTCTCCTCTGTCGACGCTCAGCGTTTCGATTGCGTCGAGGAGGTGGAGAGAGACCAACGACATCCTGATGCTGGACACCAGGGACTTTGACCACGCGGGTCTCCTGAGAGACGCTGACGCGGGTGTTCTGTGCGACGCAATTAGTCGCAAAGGCAGATGTGCCTGGGACCACGCGGGCCTTCTGAGAGGCGTTGGCGCGGGTACCTTGCTTGGCACAGTCGGCAGCAGGGGAGCTCGAGAAATCCACAGATTGGGCCTCGAGGCCATTCCCCGTCGAGACCCGGCGGCAGACGTGGGTCTTTGGGCTCTTGGAGCCGGAAGAGAGAAACTCTTCGTACTTCGCCTGGTCGAACTCGACAACGAGTGATTCGACATCTTCCCTCATGGTGGACGTCATCTTGCGCCACTATTTGCTCCTCAGTGACAAATGTAGTCCCCAGCGGAGTCGCCATCTCTTGTACGCGCCAGAAAAAAGGGAAAGAAGTCTTTACGGTAAAATTTTCCTTGAATCAGATGAAAAAATTACAACAAAACTGCTTTTTCCTTCCAGTTACAAGGGAGGGAGGATGTTGAGTCTTGAATCCTCCCTTTGTTTAATGCTGGGTTCTTCGTGTGGTGGTGGAGAGTGAGTCTTGTTCTCCGTTGACCGGATGACCGTCGGGACCGTCGGGGATCTTCTCTCTGGGTGGTAGAAAGAGTAACACAGCTCTGTCTACCAAAACTCTCAAAGAGAAGGTAGGCGAAGAGCAGCTCGTACGCAGCAAGCTTGACGAAGAGTCTTCTCTCTCTCTTTGTTGATGATCTCCTCTTTGATACCTGATCCTTCTTCTTTTTTTACCGCCCCCCTCTTCTGATTGCCGATTGCCTTGACCTCATAGCAAACGAGGCTATTTATAGAGGTCCTAGGGGGTGAACGTGCCCCCTGAAAACGCTCCACAATGAGGGGCCACTTTCCGCTACTTGTGCGGTGACTGGCCCCATAATCCGGGTGGTTACAACTGAGGCGCGGGTTTAGACCCACGCGCCTTGTTGCTGAGACGCGGGTGTCGAGCCAACGCGCCTTGATGCTGAGACGCGGGTGTCGAGCCAACGCGCCTTGATGCTGAGACGCGGGTGTCGAGCCAACGCGCCTTGATGCTGAGACGCGGGTGTCGAGCCAACGCGTCTAGAACTTGAGACTCTGCTTTTATTGGCTTGTCTTTTAGTGACTTTTAGACAGCCTACACACGCCTGTCAAGTACATGGCGATTTCATCCATCAAGCACCAGGGTACCTTCACTCTACAACCTCTACCTGGCCATTTGAAATGTGGGGGATGGATGTAGTTGGCCCTATCAGCCCGCCGTCATCAAAAGGACATCGGTTTATTTTGGCAATAACCGATTACTTCTCCAAATGGGCTGAGGCTGTTCCTTTGAAGGAGGTAAAGTCATCTGATGTGATCAAGTTCGTGAAACATCACGTCATTTACCATTTTGGGGTACCTCGACAAATTGTCCACGACAATGGACCCCAGTTTATCAGTCAGGCTTTCCAAAGGTTCTGCGCCAAGTTCAGAATCCAGAGTGTGTCCTCAACGGCATACTACCCCGCCGCTAATGGTCTCGCAGAAGCTTTCAATAAGACCATTGGCAAGCTTCTCAAGAAATTCGTCTCGAAAAGTCAACGTGACTGGGACGACAAGCTGGGTGAATGCTTTTGGGCTTATCGCATAACTGTTTGAACCCCAACTAAAGCCACGCCATTCTCTTTGGTATACGGGTGTGAAGCCGTGCTTCCACTGGAACTCCAAATTCTATCTCTACGCATCGCCTTGACAGCGGAGATGACAACAGAGGAGAAGCATCGACAGCGACTCCAGGAACTGGAGGCTTTAGACGACAAACGTCTGCAGGCCCAACAATAAATTGAGCTTTACCAAGCTCGAATCACCAGAGCCTTCAACAAGAAAGTTAAAGTGCGAACTTTCAAGAAAGGCGACCTTGTCTTAGCCGTCAGAAGACCCATGGTGATGACGCACAAGACGAAAGGAAAATTCCAACCCAAATGGGAAGGACCATTTATAGTAGAGTCAGTCTACTCAAATGGATCATATCGTCTCATAACCTCAAATGGCGATACACTCATGATGCCGATCAATGGCAGATTTCTGAAGAAGTACTATCCTTAATAATACTCATCCACCGATCAAGTTAAAAGTACACCTCTGATCAAAACAAGAAGAGCTTCTTCATTAACATCCGACGCCTCCGACGGCTAAGGATAGAGGAAAATGTTGGCTTTTAAGCCCAACATAAGCTTTCGATAACTCACTATGCTGAGGAGAATAGCATGGCTAGCCCAACTCAAACGGTAGTTGGTAAAGGCATATCAAACCCGTTGACAGCTGAGGGTTTGCTAAAAACCCTGAGTTCTAATGTTCCCATCTTCATTAACATCCGACGCCTCCGACGGCTAAGGATAGAGGAAAATGTTGGCTTTTAAGCCCAACATAAGTCTTCGACAACTCATCATGCTGAGGGGAATAGCATGGCTAGCCCAACTCAAATGGTAGTTGGTAAAGGCAACTCAAATCCGTTGATAGCTGAGGATTTGCTAAAAATCCTAGGTGGATGTAATTCCACCCTCTCTTCCAAAATTCCTTACCAATTCTCATACACAGAATGGTAGGTCTACAAAATACAATCATTGCTACGTTAACACTATACCTCTGGTAATGAAAACTCTCAATACTCCTTATCGAGTACAAACTTTGCTTGTCAACTCTACATGGAGTAGCAAACTTTCAAATTTGCCAAGTTAACACTATACCTCTGGCTCTTCAAACTTCACTTGTCAATTCTCATCAATAGAATGGCAGGCCCTCAAATTGCTCATATCGCAAGTCCACTACTGTCAAGTTAATACCACACCTCTGACAAATTACTGTTAAGTTAATATTACACCTCTAACGGTAATCAAGTTGCTGCCAAGTTTAATATTAAACCTCTGACAGTCATCTTCCCTCAGACTTCCAGATCGAAGCTGAAATAAACGATGCTAAGTTTAATACTACACCTCTAACTTCCAAGTCATTGCTAAGTTCAACAATACACTTAAGGCCATGACTTTCCCTCAGACTTCCTTGTTAAAGTCGAGATGACCAATGCCAAGTTCAAAATTACACCTCTAGCATTATCCTCACTGCCAAGTTAAACATTACACCTATGACAGTGACACTTTCAGTTTTCCCAAATAAAACTGAAATGCTCTTGAGTCAAGTTAATATCACACCTCTGACTCACATTCTTGTCAAGTTAACATTACACTTCTGACAAGACTACATTCAACCCGTTAAGTTAATATCACACCTCTAACGGTAAAGACTTCCCTAGATCCCCCGCGCATCTAGTTTCACTTGTTATTCTCCCCAACAGAACAACAAGTCTACCTAAAAATATTGTTAGGTTAACATTACACCCTTAACAGTGTTTTCATTAACTCCCCAGCTGATCTTAAATCAAGTTAATCCTAAACCTCTGATAAAAGTTCATCCTCCCTGGGGTATAAATTCAGCTTGTCATTCTCCGTTATAGATTGGCAGGTCCACAAAAGTTATCTTATATCTGTTAAGTTAATATCACACCTCTGACAGCATTGCTGAGTTCCTGAAATAGGATCTCTCTCTACAAAATTTGACTCGTTAAGATTATTATCATAATTTTGACAGGTCAAAGGTTCTTTACTTCTATTCGTCTGACTTTTAATACAAAAAGGGAGTTCAAGACAATAAAAGGAGACAAAAAGAAACGTGTCGCTTTATTTATATCCAACATATGAAAGTGATACAAAACGCTCTCTTATTCAATAAGATTGAGTGTTACAGATAAAGGAGTATAAAGAAGTCCCCTTCTCTCTCAAAGGTTGCACTCACTCCTTGAAGCTTCTCACCATTCCAAGTACAAGATGTTTGGAAGGGCGCCAAAGATGAGCTGAGCACTGTGATGACGTTTGGAGGCTGATTATGTCACCATGCATGACGTAAACATCGAAGAAGCTCGTCGTTAACCAAGAGCAATGGTGTTTCTTGAGGACGAAAGGCAGCAGAATCTTCTGATTCCACCTGACCATCCGAAGTGGGGGTATGATCCTTCATTGATGAACATCTCCACCGCCAGAAAGTCATCCAATGAGCATGGAGTTTTCATCGATGTCACTTCTGGGTAGGTGCAGGGAGAATCCAAGAACATACCCACCACTATATCCCCCGCCATACTCACTCTGATCATGCCATGCCAAGAAGTATGACCGGTGCATTGAATCCAAAGAGATCTTGGCGAGGGTCCGGTCCCCATCTCCTGAAGGCAGGAGTCATGACTTCTTCTCCTGTGGTCGACCATCGACCAAGTTCGCTGACCGATATATTCTCCCAAGGGCCCAGCGAACATGAAAAAGGATGATCAAGCCAACCTGCATGAAGCAAACAAAAATTAGAAGATCTGAAGCTTAGTATATTTCAACAGAAAAACTAAGTGACAGACGCAGTTATTGCTGAAATCTTCAAACGCAGGAATGACCCGCGCAGCGAACCAAACTTCTACGGCGGCAGAAACAGACGCGATCAAAACTGTGACAACATACAGAGTTCGACCACAGTTTAGTTCTGTACCCGCGTCTAAAAAATGAGACGCGAAGAGAGTCAGACACGAAAATTGCCGTCTCCCTGTTGGATGAACAGGAGTTGCAAGATTCAGGCCTGAGACATCCAGTCTGAGTTGAAATTCTCCTAAGTCGACAGCCTCAAGACGCGAGCTCTATGTGCAAAGCCTGCGGCCAGGTGCCGAAGTCTACTATACTCGCGTCCAGAGAAGTTTAAGTCAATGGCGCAACTTCCAAAAGAGGAATGCACCAACTAAGACTTCAGGAGAAAATCCAGATGATGAATCTCTTTAAGAGATATCAAGATTCAAACTTAGTTGGGTTAAGAATGTCATGGCAAACCGAGAAGGCGTACCCGCAGAGGCCTCTATTAAGAGTTGAACTCTCTGCATCGAAGCGCGGACATAAAGGTGCTCAAGGAGACGCTTTCTGTTATTGAAATCACTTGACAGTGGTGATCTTCTGAAGAGACCAAACAGAAGCATGAAAACTCTGGGTCATCTTCGTCCATGGAGGCAAGCCCCTGGTAAAGTCCTTGAAGGGAGAAGATGGAGTCTCTCAGAGCACTCACTTTTAAAAGAAAATAGTCCAAGTAGGGACTGCTAAAGGAAGGGGGTAAGCCCTATTTATAGGCAAGCTATAATGCCTATAATTAATGGCTCACTAATCAGAACCGTCGGCTTTAATTCCCGCATGCATGTCAAAGCCCAATAACGGGCCGACACGTGGACTATCGCTTCGGGAAGCATCGAAGACGCGAGTCTCCAACCGCCAGTGCCGGTCTGGCGTTTAAAGGCATTAATGCCTAAGCCCAATGAAGGGCTGATGCGTGGACTGCCGCGTCGGGAAACGTTAGATGATACGAGTCCCCAATCGTCAACATCGACTGGACATTCAAAGATCCAACGCCTGGGAAGTTGCACCAAACGCAGGCCCGAGAGCCGCGTCCAGGAACTTGCGTCCCTTTCAGCGTCCTCTTTTCATTCCAGCCAAGAGAGCTGCAGCCGTGTCTCTTAGAGTAATTCAAAGCTGCATCCCCTCACAGCAAAAGGGACCCATTCTGGGGTCGCACTTTGCAATCACATAAAAGTGAAAAGCTGCGTCCTAAGACTTGTGTCCTCAATGGAGAAGGCCCATGGCATTCATAAGTATCTTGAAGCTGCGTCTACATGGCGAAGTAATAATGGTGTTCCTATAATAAACTCAATATAATTTGAGTTTGCACCAGGTCAAGGACCCACTGCCGCGTCCTCATATCTATGCGTCAGTTTTGAGGAGCATAAGACTGCGTCCTCACAACATCCTGAATTCTTCACTTGGGCAGAGTTAAGGGCTGCGGCTAGGGAGCCGCACCCGAAGCTGCGCCCTTGACGCCAACTGGAACCGCGTCTCAATGGACAGGTCAGAGTCGTGTTTCTCAAGACCGCGTCTCCCTATAAATCAGAGCCGCGTTCCTCCCAAGAACTTAGTTCTACCTAAGTTCATTATTCACAGTCAATCACGGATCACAGCCAAAGACTGCTGCTAAGAAATTGGATTCATCTACAGTGGGACAATAAAGATGGAGCAGTTTGCTTAGCCTTTGGTGCCATTGCGAATCAAAGAGCCGGTATTAGAAGAGGTAAAGAGAATAAAGAAAGCTCCTTTCTCAAAACCCTAACAGGTGCACACGAAGACGAAGGAGAGTCTAATGATGACTCTTGAAAGACTATTGCCTTTTATAGGCACGGTGATTCGCAAAGATATGCGGCGCTTGGCTCGACACCCAATTACCACCTGACACGTGGACAGCGTATTAAATGCAGCATGAAGTTCGCACGCCAAAACGTAGATGTCCCCTCAATTCTACGGAACACGTGGCAGCGTGCTCATGGCACGGATTCGCATCCAACAGCCGTGTCTTCATCCCAAGAGACGCGTCCCTCCGATGGACGCACCTTCTCAACTAAGCTAGAGTTGCATCCGGAAAGCCACGTCTTCATTCCAAAAGACGCGTCCCTCTGAAGATCGCATCCTTTCAACCCAGCCAAAGCCGCGTCTACCTCATGGAATAACAGTCGCGTCTTCATCCCAAAAGATGCACCCCTATAAGAGGCGCGTCTTTAAAGCAGTATTATCCCTGCATCCACAGAACTGGCGTTCAGTCCTTGCTTCTGCAATTCAGTTCAACAGTACACTGGCACAAGCAGACGACTGCCCACCTCTGGTTTAAAGTACACCAACGACAAACTCAAAGCTTCGGGGAGGTTTAGACTGTGTATCTAGACATTCAAAGCGCTCAATTTTGGCGGCTTCAAAGAGTTCCACAGTACACTCACGAAGGCCATCCTCCAAACAAGATCAAACCCGTAGCATTGTCAGTCCAACCATAAAGGTGGATTCAGCTAGAGTCCAAAGTATTTCGAAATCCGTCTCAGCTAACTGCGGAATATCGAAAACTTGGAGGGGGTTCTGTAGGCTGTCTAAAAATCGTTAAGACAAGTCGTCAAAAGCAGAGTCCCAAACTCCAGGCGCGAGGGTCGAAACCCGCGTCTCAACCGCACCAAGGCGCGAGGGTCGAAACCCGCGTCTCAGCCGCACCAAGGCGCGTGGGTCGAAACCCGCGTCTCAGCAGCTCCAAGGCGCGCGGATCGAAAACGCGCCTCATTTGTAACCTTCCCGGTTATGGGGCCAATCACGGCCCACATAATGGGAAAAGTTAACCCCCATTATGGAGTGTTTTTTAGGAGGCACGTACGCCCCTGAAACCTCTATAAATAGCCCCATTGCTATGGAGAAGGGGTCGGATTTTCTGAGAGAAGAACTCTGAGAGAGAAAAGTTTGACTTTAGAGCTTCCAGAAAGGAGGAAAGAGAGTCCAACTCTTCAAACAACTTGTTGCGTACAAGTTAGTCTTTACCGACAATCTCTTGAGAGTTTTGGTTGACAGAGCTGTGTTACTCCGTCAACCACCCGAAGAGAAGAGCCCCGGAAGATCTCAACGTTCACGTTCCGACCGATCAACAGAGAACAAATTCACTCTCCACCGCCACTTGAAGACCCAGCCTTAAACAAAGGGAGGATTCAAGACTCAACATCCTCCCTCCCTTGTAGTCGGAAAACTGTTTTGTTGTAACCTTTCAATTGATCCAAGGAAATTTTACACCGAATTCATTTCCGTGCGCATACAGTTCGGTCGGCGAGCACTCGAGGAGTCAGAGCTCCTGTTCATGGGCAAGTTTGGTTCATGGGAGACTATTTGGACTAGCTAGCCCGTTCAAGCTCTCAGGAAGTTAGAGCTCCTGTCTATGGACGAGGAGGATTCGCGCGGTTAATGATATCCTTCAACGCCTTATTGGACATGACGCACAATACCCTGAGTTCATCATGGTCACAGTGGGTATGGTGGTGGATATGGTGCCCTTGCAGGTCACGGGAAAGAGGACGTTACCGTAAGGTCTCGGATCATCCCTTCACCAACCTTACTCAAAGGAGTGACAGCGACGAAAAGCCCATGCTCGTTGGATGACTTTCTGGTGGTGGAGATGCTCATTAAGCGAAGGATTACGGCCCACACCAGTTGGTAGGGTGAATCAGAATGCTCCTCTGCATTTCGACCTCGAGAAACACCATTGTTCTCGATTAGCGATGAGCTTCTTCAATATTTACATCATGCATCATGATGTAATCAAATCAGCACTCGATCGTCTCAACACTGATCAACTGTGATATGAACTAGTGGAGGAAGAGTGGAACCTTTCTTTAGTGTTCTCCCAAACATCTTGGATCTGAAGTGGTGTAAGTGTTTTAAGGAGTGAGTGCAACATTTCACTGGGCGAGAAGGACTTCTTTGTACTCCTTTGTTGTAACACTCAATCTTATTGTATAAGAGAGCGTCTTGTATCACTTTCATATGTTTGAATATCAATAAAAGTAACACTTTTTGTTGTCTTCTTATATGTCTTGAATTCTTTTTTTTTTTTGCATTGAAAATCAGACATATAGAAGTAGGAACTCTTGACTCACTAGAAATGCGATAATTAACTTAACAAGTCAAAGTTGGGAAAAATTTCATTTCAAGAATTTAAAATTACTGTCAGAGGTATGATATTAACTTGACAGGAATGTGGGTCAGAGGTGTGATATTAACTTGACTCAACGGGAATTTCAGCTTCATTTGGAAGACTAAAAACATCACTGTCATAGGTGTAATGTTAAACTTGACAGTGAAGGTTATGCTAGAGGTGTAATTTTGAATTTAGCATTAGTCATCTCAACTTCGATAGGGAAGTTCGAGGGAAAGTCATTGTCATAGGTGTATCATTAAGCTTAATAATGAACTGGACGCTGGAAGTGTGATGTTAAATTTAGCATCGCTCAACTCAGCTTCGATATGGAAGCCTAAGGAAAAGTGCCTGTCAGAAATTTAATATTGAACTTGACAGCAACTTAATCACTGTTAGATGTGTGGTGCTAAACTTAACAGTAATTTGTCAGATGTTTAATATTAACTTGACTGAAATTGGTTTACGATAGGAGCAATTTTGAGGACTTATCATTGATGAGAATTGATAAGTGAAATTAGAATGTCAGAGGTGTAATTTTAAACTTGACAAGAATTGGTTTACGATAGGAGCAATTTTGAGGACTTATCATTTTATTGATGAGAATTGATAAGCAAAATTTGGAATGTCAGAGGTGTAGTGTTACCTTGACAAATTTGACGATTTGTGACTCCATGTAGAGGAGAAATAAGTGAAGTTTGTACTCGCTGGGGAGTATTGAAATTTTTCATTATCAGAGGTGTAGTGTTAACATAGCAATGATTGCATTTGTAGACCTGCCACTCTATGAAAGAGAATTGGTAGGGGATTTTGGAGGAAAGTGAAATGAATTGTCAGAGGTTTAATATTAACGTGACATTCGTTGATTTCCTAGAGACATGGGAGATTTGCCGTTAGAGATATAATATTAACATAACAGTGAGAATTTTTAATGAGTTTGTTATCAGAGGTTTAATATTAACTTGATAGAATCCACTGGGGATCGAAAAATTCGGCTTGTCAGAGGTTTACTGTTAACGTGACAAGTCCCAACTCATTTTATTAGAAAAATAAACACAAGTATTTTTGTGGTCCTACCATTCTGTGGGTGAGAATTGGTAGGAGATTTTGGAGGAGAGGATAGGACCAAGTCCCTTAGGATTTTTAGCAAACCCTCAACTATCAACGAATTTAGTGTGCCTTTATCAACTATCGTTTGAGTTGGGCTAGCCATGCTATTCCCCTCAGCATGATGAGTTATCGAAGACTTATGTTAGACTTAAAAGCCAACATTTTACTCTATCCTTAACTGTCAGAGGCGTCGGATATCTATAGAAGAGTAACCAAGCTAAAACCGAAGTCTTGTATTTTGTTTCTTCCTCATTATTTACATCATGCATCATGATGTGACCATCACTTGATCAGCTTGACACTGGTCGCCCGTGATGTGATCCAATCAAGGAAAGAAGCTTTTCTTGGATCTGGAGTTTTGATCAAAGGTATTGTATTAACCTGATCAGGAGAAGAATGCTATCAAGGATAGTATTTTTTCAAGAATTTGCCGTTAATTGAGTGTATCACTGTCTGGGGTTATAATGCGATATGCTCCATTTGAGTAGACCGACTCTACTACAAATGGTCCTTCCCGTTTCAGCTGGAATCTTCCCTTGGTCTTATGCGTCATCACCATAGATTTTCTGACAGCTAAGTAGTCTCTAAAACTGCATATTTTATACACATCTTCACATTTACTTAATATTAAATTCTGCTAATAACATCTCGCTTGCATGTTTCTAGGTCCATGGTGTGCATAAAGAAGAAGACCCTAAATTACCATTTAATGGGTGATTAAAAGCTTATAATATAGCCATTGACTTTAGAGAGCTGATTCGTCAAAATTAGGGCCCAAAACCAGAAATCAGGACATCCGACTGACAAGGGACAGATGCGACAGCGCGTGGCAGCAGGCGCCACACGCGGCTCTAGAAGAGCCACGGAAACGCGGCCATACGGGCGCGACCGCCCGTGCTTTGGGAACAAGGATTGTCCCCTTGGCCTCCTTCCCCCTGGTTCCTATAAATACCCCCTTGGGGTTCTTCAGTTGGGGATATCTAGAGAGTAGTATAGTTTTTCCATATTATAGTTTAGGGTAGTTTAGTTTAGGTTAGTTCTTCTTCTTTCTCTTTGTATTTTTCTTTTCTGTAGATCTTGTAATAGGAGAGAGAGTGTGGTATATAGTTGGAAAGCAAGAGTTCTTCTAATAGAAGGTGACAATCTATGAAAGGTTCTCTCTTTACCTCTCTTTATTTTCTTCTCTCTAACTCCTCTTACATGTTTAGCTAATCTTTTCTCTCATGGCAACTAACTACTAACCACTAACTAGTCTAACTTCTTACTTGATAATCTACATGAATCTAATAGCATCTCTTGCAAGACCCATTGATGGCTCATGATGATGGATCTAACACTCTAACATCCTAACTTTCTAACAAGTTAAAATTATTTTACTCCATACTTACTCTTGTTTAGTTTTAATAGTTTAAGTGTAGCTTGAACTTATTTTGTTGATTTGGATGTGAAAGTTATCGTATGGGTCATACTTTGAAATGCTTTTGAACCAAGGACTGGTGATGACCAAGGATACATGTGAGGCAACTATCACTAAGAAGTTAGCATGTTGGTGGAGTCATTAGTAGTTAGTAGCCATGGGTTTTCATTCTTTTTCACTTTATTTTAGATATATAAACAAAAACCACAAATATCTTATCTTCTATGTTACCCACTTCTTTGTGTTTTACCGCACTTCTCTTTTCATTCTTTGTTTCTTTTTTTTCATTCTTTAAACTTTAAAGAACTATTAACATACACGTGAACATTCCGGTAAAGCTTATATCGCTTCCCGTCCCTGTGAATTCGACTCGTTTTAGCCTCTATGCTATAACGGAAGTATCGAGGAAGCCAAAGCACACACACTTTAAATGTTGATTTCAAAACATACACTTTTTGTGCGCGGTTTCCGCCGATCAAATTTTGGCGTCGTTGTCGGGGATGGGAACGGTTTGATTTCACGTTTTTGTTAACTTTTCTTCTTTATTTTTTGGTGTGCGGGTTAAAGTTTTAGCATTACAGAGGTCCACACTTGCTCTTATGTGGTTGGGTAAATTCTTGTATATTATTATATTCTGTTGCTAATATTTACTACATGTGCACTATAATAACTTAAGAACTAAAATACGGAAGTTTGATGCTTTAAAACAGTTTAAACATTTGCATCTAGAAACGTGTCAATTTTAATTCTAATATATTGTATTTTGTTCTTGAGTTGTTGTGATCTTGACAGAGGTGTACATATTGCATTGCATATAGTTAGGACAAACACATGGTGATTACTCTCTTTGTGTGTTTATTCTTATCTATATTACACACTTGCACGAATTGAACTTCAAAATCTAATACAACATAAGGTGGGGAAGTCATTACCCTCCCTTAGCTTAAAAATCATGTCTCCACTCACACAACCCAAGCCTAATAAAAAATTGCTAGATGTTCGCCCCTAGGGACATCTCGGACTCATTTAGGAGACTCATTTAGGAGATTGACCTAAGGGGGAAGTTATTAGAATTTGACTCTTGTTAAATCGGTATCTAAGGTTGGGGATTGAGAGGCGAAACCTCAAAGAACAGTGGTTTGACATAATTAGGCCCGTTGCTCCGGCACAGATACCTCCCACTGATCTTGCCCCTACCTGGCCGATTAACTCGTGGTCAGATTCTGACAATATACCCCCCGTGGACAGTCTAACCAGTTAGGAGTCGTCTAGATTTAAGTCAACCCTAGCATAGACTTGTTTTCATTTTCTTTTTCTTTATTTGTTTATTTGTTTGTTTTCTTTTTTTGTGAACTGTGAAATGAATTTTAACAACAATAATTCTTTCAATCATAATATGAATCCATATTTCACCTGACCTCATTTAACTCGGATAACTCCGACCTGACTATGTATAACATAAACAACCATATATGCCGGATTGGGATTATCTGACTCAATAAGACCATTTACACTCTTCATAGAGTTCATGGGGATTCACCTCCCCTGGTCAAATTTTTCACCACATTGTCCATAATTTTCACAATATTCATTCCCCGATTTGGATTCAGGCCCTCTTTTCCTGTCCCACCAACTGAAGAAAAATCTAATTTGGAAAGGAGTATGGAAGCCATACTTGAGTCCTAACAACAAATTCAAAATTTTCTCAATTCACAATCCTTCCCAAATCAAACTCCATATACTCCTTTTCTAGAAAATCCAATTGAAGAAGAATCTGCGTTAGAAAAGCGTTTGGAAGTCTTTTGTGAAAAAAATGCAACGATTTCAAAATATGTTGGACTCATCATCTCAACCAAATTCTCAAGACTCCTACTCATCTTTTTCAGTCTCACCAATTCAAAATAAATAACCATCAATACTGGACTTGAGTATGGTACCCTTGCTCGAGTCTGAGCAGCAATCGCAAAATCTGATGGACTCACAATTTCACCACTATTTTCAAAATCAACTTCCGTACTCACCTTTTTGAGAAGAACCACTTGCAAAGAGTAAGGAAGACATGAAATTCTGTTACTCGGCCTAGCAGTAGGTTAGACTCGATAATGAGTGATTTGATCAATGAGAGCGAGGAAAGCCTTTCTTGTCAACCTTTGACCAATCCTTATATCTCTAACTCTACCAATTGAACCCAAGAATCATGCTATTTTGGAAACCAAGATTCAATTTCAACAAACCTATTGAAACTTGACCAAACTCTAAGATTTGAAAATTACATTGGCAAGTTATCCCTTTTCTGAAATTGAAATTAAATATGAAAGTGATCCTGAGCCTCAAGTTAGTGATTCCATTTCACTTTTTGAATCAATAATGACTCTGGTATCTTTACCAGATTTTTTTCTCTATTCTGCAGTCAATATTGAATTCTGTACCAGTACACTGTAAAATTGAATTACCAATATCTTCTGATCACACTTCATTGATAGGGAAAGTGTGTGAACATCAATTCCTTAATTTGGACCCTATTTTTGAACTAATTTTGACTCTCACCTTTGAATCTCGAGTTGATATGAGTCAAATTCCCGAGTCGGTATCAATTTCGGTTTCTGTTTCATTTGCATCCAAATCATTCATCTCTCAAAATCACCCTTCATTGTTCGACAAGAATGTTGAAGAAAATGACTCAATAATTATTATTGAAAATTGGAAATTGGATGGGAGCAATTTTTTCAATACGATCATACAGTTCTCCAACATTTTACTGGGTCGTATTAGAGATTGGTGGGTTCCTGCGAATTTCACATTATCTTGATTGGGTAGCAACGCTTGGCCCAATCAGACCACCACTGGAGCCACCACTATGAGGTAAGTTTCCTTCCCTTTCCATTTGTTTCATGTATATACACATCACGATGCATTGAGGACAATGCATGAAATAAATGTGAGGGAGGATTTACTAACGTAGGTTAGTTTAAATTTTCTTTCTTTTACACTTTTTTTAGGAACTTTTTAAAATTTTCTTTTGTATAAAAGACACTTTTCTTTTCTTTTTACTAAACTTTTTGACATAAGAAAATTAGTTTTGATTTATTTTAAGAAAATTAAGATTATCTTAGGAATTAGGAAACCTAAAATTATAAAATTTTAAACCGAGTCAAAATAATAGATCTTGTTTAAATTTTAAGATAAGAAAGTAAGATTGGAATGATAATTTGATCTTGAATTTTTTGCCTTAGATGCACTTCACACTTACAAAATTTTTGGGATTGAAACAAAAACTGAAAATGTCATAAAAAATATATTAAAATATATATATAATGATAATAAAAATCACTTATTGAAGTTGGGTAATTATGCCTCAGGAAGCATGATTATTCACATTTAAAATGGTGGACAAAAATAAAAATAATCCCCTTTAGTTTTGTGGTTTTGTTTACTCGAGTCCTTGAATCTGAGGGATGTTTTCTCATCTGGTTTGGGAGTCACGGGCTAAAGGCTCACTACCCCGATAAATAATAAAGCCTAAGAAAACTAAGGGAAGAAAAAAAAAAAAAGAAATATACAAAAATCAATGGCATAAAAGTTTGAGTCGATATACCCAAAACCTTCACTTTTCACAAAGTGCATATTTTTCTAAGAGTTTTATAAAAGATCAAAGAACCAATTCAATTTTAAATTCTTACATTTAATTTATAACAAGATTTTGCATTTCGACTTAGTTTAAGAAGGAATAATTTCTGGTTAACCTCTGACCTTGAATCACTTATATTTTCGTAAAAATACTTCAACACTTTTCTCTATTTCAAAATGTGTTTTCAAAATACTAACATTTAATTTCTTTCTTTATGGATTTTATGGATGTAATCCGCTGAAAACCCTCAGGAGACAAAACTCCTTCTTTAGGGGAAACCTAGAGGTTTAACGGCTTGTTGCACATGCTTAGTGCAATCACGTCACCTGTGAAAGTGGTATAATAATTTCTTTAGTTTTTGTTTTACTCGGGACGAGCAAAAGATAAGTGTGGGGGTGTGATTAGTCTCTAAAACTACATATTTCATACCACATCTTCACATTTATTTAATATTAAATTCTGCTAATAACATCTCTCGGGCATGTTTTTAGGTCCATGGTGTGCAATGAAGAAGAAAACACTAAATCGTCATTTAATGGGTGATTAAAGGCATATAATATAGTCATTGACTTTGGAGAGCTGATTCATCAAAACGAGGGGCCCAAAAGCAGAAACTAGGACATTCAACTGACAGGGACAGACGTGACAGCGAGTGGCAGCAGGCGCCGCGCGCGGCTCTAGAAGAGCCACAGAAACGCAGCCCGAGCCGCGTTTCTGAGGCCGCACGGGCGCGACCGCGCCCGTGCTTTAGGCCAGGGGTTGTCCCCTGGCCCATTTTCCCTGGTTCCCATAAATACGCCTCTGGGGTTCTTCAGTTGGGGATATCCAGAGAGTAGTGTAGTTTTTTCATGTTGTAGTTTAGGGTAGTTTAATTTAGGTTAGTTCTTCTTCCTCTTGTAGTTTTCCTTTCTTGTAGATCTTGTAATAGGAGAGAGAGTGGTATATAGTTGGAAAGTAAGAGTTCTTGTAATAGAAGGTGACAATCTATGAAAGGTTCTCTCTTTACCTCTCTTTATTTTCTTCTCTCTAACTCCTCTTACATGTTTAGCTAATCTTTTCTCTCATGGCAACTAACTACTAACCATTAACTAGTCTAACTTCTTACTTAATAATTCACATGAATCTAATAGCATCTACTTGGCCTTGCTTTCGCAAGAGCCATGATGGCTCATGATAATGGATCTAACACTCTAACATCCTAACTCTCTAACAAGCTAACATTACTTTACTCCATGCTTACTCTTATTTAATTTTGATGGTTTAAGTGTTGCTTGAACTTGTTTTGTTGAGTTTGAATATGAAAGTTATCGTATGGGTCATACTTTGAAACGCTCCCTAACCAAGGATTGGTGATGGCCAAGGATACATGTGAGGCAACTATCACTAAGAAGTTAGCATGTTGGTGGAGTCATTAGTAGTTAGTAGCCATGAATTTTCTTTCTTTTTCACTTTGTTTTAGATATACAAATAAAAACCACAAATATCTTACATTTATGCTTCCCACTTCTTTGTGTTTCATTATACTTCCCTTTTCATTCTTTGTTTCTTTTCTTTTCATTCTTTAAAAACTTTGAAGAACTATTAACATACACGTGAACATTCCGGTGAACCTTCTATCGCTTCCCGTCCCTATGGATTCGACTCGTTTTAGCCTCTATGCTATAAAGGAAGTATTGAGGAAGCCAAAGCACAGACACTTTAAATCTTGATTTCAAATATACACTTTTTGTACGCGATTTTCCCCCATCAATGGCTAAGACAAAGTCGCCTTTCTTGAAAGTCCACTCCTTGACTTTCTTGCTGAAGGCTCTGGTGATTCGAGCTTAATAGAGCTCGATTTGCTGTTAAGCTTGCAGTCGTTTATCATCCAAAGCCTCCAGCTCTTGGAGTCGCAGTCGATGCTTCTCCTCATCTGTTATCTCTGCCGTCAAGGCAATACATAGAGATGGGATTTGAATTTCTAGTGGGAGTACAGCTTCGCACCCATATACCAAGGAGAATGGTATAGCTTTCGTTGGGGTTCGAACCGTCGTGCGATAGGCCCATAAGCATTCACCTAACTTGTCGTCCCAGCCACGTTAGCTTTTCGAGACGGATTTCTTGATAAGATTTCTAATAGTCTTGTTGAAAACTTCTGTAAGGCCATTACTGGCTAGGTAGTATGCCGTTGAGGACACACTCTGAATTCTGAACTTGTTGCAGAACTTTTAAAAAGCTTGACTGACGAACTAGGACCCATTGTCATGAATGATCCGTCATGGCACACCAAAGCGATAAATGACGTGATGTTTAATAAATTTGATTACGTCAGATGCCTTTACCTCTCTCAAGAGAATAGCTTCAGCCTATTCAGAGAAATAATTGGTTATAGCTAAGATGAACCGATGTCCTTTGGATGAAGATGGGCTGATAGGGCCAACCACGTCCATTTCCCACATCTCAAATGGCCAGGTTGAGGCTGTAGAGCGAAGATATCCTGGTGCTTGATGGATGAAGTCACCATGGACCTGACAAGCGTGACATCGTTTGGCGTAAGTGATGGCATCACGGATCATCTTAGGCCAATAATATTCCAGTCTTCGGAGTCAATCTCTAAGCATTGGTCCAGACTGATGAGCTCCACACAAGTCATTATGCGCTTCTTTGAGTACTTCTTGTGCCTCCTTTTGTGATAGGCAGCGGAGGAGGATCCCATCATGCGATCGCTGATACAGTGTTCGCGTGGTCGCGTTGTAGTAAAATTTGGGGGCTTTCCTTCTAATGGCAGCCGCCTCTTTTGGATCATCAGAAAGAATGCCGTACAGTGCATAGTCGATGTATGGGAAGCGCCAATCCCTGAGTTTTGGACCTGTTGAAATCTCTAAAGTTTCTTTGACTTGACATTCAGCTGTCGGCTTTTGGTGATCTTCAAAAGCGAATCTTAGGCAGTATAAGTCATGGTTGTAGATGAGTATTTTCTCTACTACTCCAGCTGGAAGAGCTAAGGAAGCAGCAAGAGATGGTAGTGCATCTGCATGCGCATTTTGCTGGCGAGGCACATGATCGATGAAAAAGTTTTTGAATCTCTCGGCCATGTGAATAGTTGCGTTATAATAGGGTACTAAGTCTTCTTGTCTGATTTCGTACTCCCCGCGACTTGGTTAACGATAAGTTTAGAGTCACCGTATGCTTCGAGATTTTTAACGCCAATCTCATCGGCGATTTGCATTCCGATCAAGAGAGCATTGTATTCCGCTACATTGTTGGAACATGGCTCGGTTAATGAGAATGCACGGGGGATTACGTAGTTCTGTGGGGAGACAAGGACTACCCCCACTCCTGCTACGACTGTTGAGCACAATTTTGTCATATTTTCATGCCCATATTTATCTATCATTTGTTTTTAAATAACTACTCGGATATTTTTAGTCTGTTTTGTAGACAACGTAATTAGGAGAAGACTGGACCACAAAAGCACTCTTTCGAGACCATAAAGCGCGTTAAAATGAGTTGAAGGCGAGATAGGAGGTTTGGCACTGCAGTGATCGCTCTACTATGTCTAAAACTGACATCAAAAATTTACATCAATATGGAAGAGTTCGAGGACAGTTTGAGTGAAAACGTAATTTTACAAAAGTCAGGGGCTTAAACCAAAATGGACAGAGACGCAAATATGCAAAATTGATTTAACGATTCTCCTTGTAATTTTGTAACTATTTTGGACTTTCATGTAAAATAGCCAACCCCTAGGCTATAAATATACATGTAAAGGCTAGGGTTGGGGGGCTTGGATTTTGGCCACTTTCTCAATTTTTCGTAATTTTTTCAGAATTTATTTTTTTCTCTTGGAGGCGGATTTCTTTATGGTAAATTTCTCTTAATATTTCATTTTTTTTCTCTTTGTTTCTGAAAAAAAAGGAAAAAAGAAAGAAACATGCCTACAGAGGTGCCATTATGGCGCCTCTGTTAAACTTAGGGGGGCGCCATTTGAAAAAAATAAAAGGGCGCCCAGGTGCCCGCCTATTAGAAGGAAGGGCACCAGGGGCGCCCCAATTTGAAAGAAGGTTAAAGAAGAGGGGGCACCAGCCCCCCTGCGGTCAGTTGCAAAGAAGGGCGCCCTGCAAGGTAATTTTATTTTATTTATTTTTTTTTTATTTATTTAGTTCAATTTGATTAGTTAATTAATTAATATTTGCAATTGATTATTTAATTAAATTTAGATAATTTTAAACTGATTTAATTGTATTAATTAGTTTAGTTGTTCGAGTATAATTAGTTTATGAGATTTTATCATTGTTAGTTGTTACCTGCATAACTAAATTCTCCGCGAGTATTTAGGGTAGATGAATCTACTCTAAATTCATGTGATCATCAGTTAGTCTCCTATTTAAGACTGTTGCACACACTAATTGACCTATAACTTTTAAGAGATTATTTCTAGAGTCACTAGTTATTTGACAAGGTATGTATCAATAGTCAATGGTCCATACTTAGGGTTTTACTGATTTTTCTGCTTTTAATTTATTTTTTCATTTTATTTACCTTTGATGGACCATGTGATGTAGACAATACCATGTGCTTAGATCTAATGTTCAGACTTAATTTGCCTATTAGAAGTAGAGATTTAGTAAGTGACAACAAACCGGTATGGAGACCAAATTGACCGCTTGATGCTAGTTTAGGGGGATTCGATCCTAAGTGTTTGACTTTTCTAAATTAACACATAGTTCAGAACAATACTATCCCAAACTTTTTACTCAATTCGCCTAAAAGTGTTGAAACCAAAAGAATCACATGTCCCTGTGGATCGACCCTCAAGTGCTACATCGAATGATCGTGCGCTAGCAGTATTTGAAAACGAGGAGACAGAATCTCCCTCATTAAGTTTTTGGCACCGTTGCACGCGCATTTTGCTAGCGAGGCACATGATCGATGAAAAAGTTTTTGAATCTCTCGGCCATGTGAAAATAGTTGTGTTGTAATAGGATACTAAATCTTCATGTCTGACTTTGTACTCCCTGCGAACTTGGTTAACGATGAGTTTAGAGTCACCGTATGCTTCGAGATTTTTAACGCCAATCTCATCGGCGATTTGCGTTCCGATCAAGAGAGCATTGTATTCCGCTACATTGTTCGGACATGGCTCGGTTAATGAGAATGCATGAGGGATTACGTAGTTCTGTGGGGAGACAAGGACTACCCCCACTCCTGCTATGACTTTCCCTCGAGGACCCGTCCTTGATGCACTATCGAAGAAGAGCTGCCACACCTGTCCTTTGAAAGATGTCTGGGTCAGACAAACTTCAGCGACCTCGTCTGGGAGATCCTCATAAAGTTTGATCGCTCTCAGATCTGGATGCTCAGCTAGGAAATCTGCCACTGCCTGTCTCTTCACGGCTTTTTGTGGTAGGAATTGCATCTCACATTGGGAGAACAATATAGCCTATTTTGCCAATTGATCATTCAGCGACGATGACTTTGTCATAAGCAATCTTAAAGGATTAACTTTTGATACGACATGTATGGTTTAGCCCATCAAGTAATGTCGCATTTTCTGGATGGTGAACACCAACGCCAAACATTCCTTTTCGATCGGGTAGTACCGATGTTCGGCCCCGATCATAGTTCTACTTAAATAGTAGATTGCATGCTCATGTGCCTAATCATTATTTTAGGCTAGCAAAGCTCCTAAGGAATGATCCATCGCTCGAACATATATCAAGAAAGGTTTTCCTGAAACCGGAGCTGTAAGGACAGGTGGTTGTGTGAGGTATCGTTTGATTTCCTCGAACGCTTGTTAGCAAGCATCGTCCCAAATGAATGAGATACCCTTCCTCATTAATTTGGTAAAGGGTTGGCATCTTCCTGAGAGATTTGAGATAAACCTTCGGATGTACGCTAATCGCCCTTGTAACCTTCTAAGCTCTCTAAGATTCCTTGGAGGCTGCATTTCCTGAACAACACGGACTTTCTCTAGATCGAGGTGGATTCCTTTGGATGTCACCATAAATCCTAGGAATTTATCGCTGGCTACCCCCAGGAAGGATTTGGTGGGGTTCATCTTTAGCTGATGCGCTCACATGATGTCAAATACCGTCTTCAGATCCGTTATGTGATCGCCCTTGGTGCGGCTTTTCACTGAATATCGTCGACGTCGCATTCCACTGTTTTATGCATGTGCTCGTGGAAAATTGCATTCATACCCCTCTGATACGTTGCCCCCGCATTCTTTAATCCGAAGGGCATGACAATATAATAATATACCCAGTGGTGTCCTGAAAGAAGTATGTTTTTCATCATCAGGGTACATTTTGATTTGATTGTACCCTGAGAATCTATCCATAACGAACATTCGTTCAAATCCACATGTATTATCGATCATGACATCCGTGATTGGGAGAGGGAATTTGTCTCTAGGACAGGCCTCATTTAGATCGCGAAAATCAATGCAAACCCAGATCTTTCCTTTTTTCTTGGTAACGGGACGATATTAGCTACCCAATCGGGTGTTGTTCCTCCCTGATGAAGCTAGAGTGTATAAGTTTTTTGACTTCTGACTGGATTGCTTCCATTATTTTTAGACGGAACTGTAACTGCTGTTGTTTGATTGGTTTCACATCCGGATTGATATTGAGGCGATGCATAGCCACCTGAGGGTCAAGCCCAGGCATATCCTCGTAATTCCAAGCGAATACATCTATATACTTCCGCACAAGAGATCAGATCTTCTCACTCGGAGGGTGATAAGCTTTTGCTTATAAAGATGGGTCTGAGATCAGCCTCATCTCCCAGATTAATCTGAATGACCTTATCTTTTGTGGGTGGTTCGCATTGTTCGAAATGAATATCCCAGAGAGCGTTTAGGTGTTTGATCCAAGGATCTGTATCCGACTGGATCATTTCTTCATCTCCATCTTCTAAGTGTCTTGTTGAAGTCATATTTACTGAAAATTCTCTGAAGATGTTACCGACACTGACATCTGACTCCCACGATGATGTGCCTGACGAGTGATTATGGTATAATGACTCTTCAGACTCAGACGCTGACGGGATTGGAGTTGACACATAGCCCAACCCCCTGCGAGTTCGATGATAACAATCAGGGGTCTTCCCTTTTGGAACGAAGGATCGAAGCAGTGTTCTTCCTTTGCCAAAGTTCAAGCCAGGACCCTTTGTTAAATCATACCCCATGTTCTCCATCATTTTAAGTACATTTGGCTCATAATAGGCGAATTGAGGCGATTCGTTCTCGCTTTCTGAGTCTTCGCGAGGCATCAATTCGGACTTGATTCTTCCAAAAAGAATTAGTTTTTGGCATTTGCGTTTTGCTGAGACTATGAATAATGATTCTTGTGCATCACTGACGTCTTGACACGTCGTGAGGGATGACCTCACTGGTGCATGCAATGATGTCAGAGCACCTATTGCCGACCAGGGGTCATCATCTACATCGGTACTAGTGTCAGACGGCACTGAATCACAAGCAAATACAGAAAGGTAAGCCAAATCTAACTATTCATTAATATACCACTCGCCTACATCATCAGTGGTGTTATTAACATCGAGCTTATTAATGCTTGTTACAAGTGGATTTAATTCCCACATGCACTCTTCTTCCGCCTTTGGCCAGTGTCAGCTTGATTACTAGAGTCTGGTTCCTCTGGCTGTGGATTTTCGTTCATCTCTAGAGAATCCTGGTATAGGAGGGAGTCCATGAAATAGTTCTATACCCCTTGAACGGATGCCTTTCGGCAATCAACATTCAGAGTTTCCCACATCCGTTGATGTACTTCATGACTTGATGGAGAGTGCAGGGGATGATGGAATTACGATAAATCCACAGTCGTCTAAGCAGCAAATTATACGAAGTGTCGGCGTCGATTATATAGCACGTCACTTCAGATCTTAGATCCCCAATCTGGCATTTGGGTTTGATCTTCCCCATTGGGCGCGAACTGTTGGCGTTGAAACTATAGATGGTAGTTTGGGTAGCGCTCAATCGGTGGCTGGGGATCCCTAAGTGCTGCGTGACCCGGCAAGGATGTGCTCAAAGCGGATCCTAGATCTACTTGAATGCGGCTCACTTCAGCTGATCCAATGTACCCTATGAAGCACAGGGGCCAATTATGTTTCCCCTTAACCTGCATGTCATTTGTCATGAAGGTGATGTAGGGGGGCATTTTGAGAGGCATGGAGGCAGTCTTCTTCATCTTCCTCCTGTGGTCCAGCCGAGATCTGGGCCATGAAGACCTCAGCATCAGCTAGAGCTTCCCTCAGAGCTTCTCTTGTTGACTTTGATAGTCTCAGGAGCTCGTAAATGGTGATCCTGGCCAGAATATTGGCCAGTTGGGCCAAGATGTCAAAGCGGTAAGGTGTTGGAGATCCTTCCGCGTTGTTCTTTGGGAGAGTCTTGGAAAATTGAAACTCTTTCTGCTTCTCCACAAGTTGCTTCGCGGAGGGCTTGGTTGGCTCTACAGTAGGTTTAGGAAGGCTTGCCACTATTTCGTCAAACTTCTTCAAATATGACTGATCCGAACAAGTTTCGGCCACGAGCGGTTTCTTGAGCTCTGCGGTAAGGACGATTGTTTCTTCCTCTGAATCAGTTAGTGAGGGAATATCGATTTTTGCTTCCCGAGAAGAAGCGCATACCACATTACAGGATGAAGCTTTTACTTTGCCTTTGGACTTTCTGTTAGTAACAGTAGTCCACTGTTGGCCTTCCACAAGGTCGGGATGAACCCACATAATTTCTCCCTAAGGTGTGGGGATAGGTACAAGACCCTTCTCTTGTTAGTGATGGGGTCTGTATTGATCATCATTAGTTCCCCTTTCAGGATGGGAACTACTCCGGTCGGTGTTAGAGGCTAGTTTCCAAACTGAAGAATTAACGTCATGTTAGTCGTCACTTTCTTCTATTCTGGACGGAACTTAAGTACTTCTGCATCAATCAGAGCTTGAAGAATATCTTTGAAGATATAATAGCTTTTGGTGGGGTGCCCCAACATCCTGTGATACAAGCAATAGTTAGGATTGTCGGTCTTGCCGACCTCCTCGGGACGTCTAGCTTCAGGAAGCTTTAATCTATTGCTCTTGTTGAGTAACTTGAATAACGAATCGACATGCTCGTCTTTGAAGGAGTACTGCCTGTTGGCGCGTGGCTGACTTGAAGAACCTCCCCCTCTGGCTGGTTAAGATTTCATAGGGGATTTTATCTCTGTCGCCAATGTATCCTTCCTCTTTGATTGAAAAGATACTTTTGGCGCGCGCCTCGTCGACTTTTCGGGTCTGGGCTTGTTTTCTTTCGCCACAACCCTGGCGATAATTTCTTCAGCCTGTTCACCTTGTTGGACCAATTGCTTTCAGGTGCAGCTTTCAGCAACCCCTATCTTGGTTAGGAGTGACGTTTGCAAATTGTGGCAGCATGTTTTCACCAGGGTGGCCTGGGTCATACCGCTAGGACATCAGAGTGCCATATTCCAAAATCTTTCCATAAATGCTTTGACAGACTCTCTCTTTCGCTGCTTCGTTGTCAGGAGAGTGGGCATTGTAATCTCTGAGTCGTCTTCAAAGAAGCGTGTCAGGAAGAGCTTCTCCAAATCATCCCAGATTTTTATAGAGCCTTTTGGGGATTTCATAAACCATTCAAAGTCAAGCCCTTTTAGAGTGCCAATGAACAAACACGCCAAGATGGCATCATTATATACTGCATTTCCCGTTTGAGACTTCAAATAGTAGATGTGTTGGTTCGGTGACCTTTTACCGTCGAAAGCCTGTAGGGTCGGAGCTTTGAACTTAGGAGGGTATGGAACAATGTCCCACTGGGCCGCATATGGCCGGACCACTCCTACTTCTTGAAGGCCTTTTTGGTTGGTAAAGACTTCTAGACGCTGCTCTAATTGATTCATTTCTTTTAGAATGAGTACCCCCATTCTCTGGATTGCCTTCCTCTTTAGATGAGGATTTAGACGACTTGAAATTAGATTGCACCTTCTCCTCGATATGTACGGAAGATAAGCTTTCCCTTCCTTCCGTTTGCCTTTAGACTTCTTAGAAGAAGCTTTGTCAGTTGACTTCCTTTTTTCTTCAAGCAATTGTGCAAGCATTTATTTGAGGATATCGATAGATTCTTGTTGGGCGCGAATCATATCGAATTGTTCCCTCTGGTCCTGGGCTTGCTGTTCTAAGCGCCTGGTCGTTTCTTCGGGAGTGTTTGTCATGTACGCAAAGGCTTCCTTCTCTATAGAAGAGTTTGAGGCCTGCGATTCCGCAATGGCGGAGTGTGATTCACTTACTTCAATGCTCCGAGATAGAGCACCGTAGTCGACCGGGGCTACCGCACCAGTCCTAGTGCGAGTATGCCGGTACACTCCTTCTGATTCCGTGTCAGACTCGTCAGAGCTAACCGCCGGTTATTTTCTCCTACTTCTGCTTGTCATGTTTGCAGTGACTTCAGGGTACTCTATGTCAGAGAAGGCTCCCCTTCTATGGGAGTGACGCCTCTTGGCTGATCGGGAGTTTAGATCAATCGTCTGAATACCGATTGCTTGCTTACATGTGAGCTGTAGCGACATTCAGAGAGCATTGTCGTGATGAGCCGTTCACAGCAACAAAATGGAGTGATGTAATTAGCATTCATTTTCTTTGTCATGTAATCTCTTAGATCTGTCAGAGGAGGACCAAAGAGATTAGCCTCAGGTTTCCGAGGGCTTTTTAGCTTCTGAGAGCTATCCTTGCATCGCGAAACTGAGACGCAGGGTTCTGAGACACGGAGCTCTCGTCCTATAAGACAGACGCGACTCTTGCGTTTTGGCTCTAGAACGCAGGCCTCGCGTCTCTGCTGAGAAGGGACGCGGACCTTGCATTGCTGGTTGTCGCATTTAGCTTGTGACGCTTGAGAAACGCAGGCCTTCTTGGTCCCACGTGTAGCTGTAGAGACGCGGATCTCGTGTCTCTGAGGAGAGGTACGGACCTCGCGCCTCTGAACGTCACATTTGGAAAGTAGAGCTTCAGAAACGCAAGACTAGTGGGCTTCACGTTTAGATCTCCAAACGCGGACTTCGCGCGTCTGACGTGGCTCAGAAAAGACGCGGGCTTGAGCTTCGTGTTCTGCTTCCGTTGGATAGATTGCTGGATAGGTAATTGTTCCAGCTTCTTGCGTCCGTAGTTGACGCACCGTCATCTCTGTCGACATTCAGCATTCCGGTTACGCTGTATAGGTTGTTAGGAACCCCCGGTAACCTGGAGCTGAGGAAAAGGATGGGTGTGAGCGGCTGAACGTCAACGATGCTGACCTCACGGGTCTCGTGGGAGACGTTAGCGCGAGCCTTACATGTGACGCGGTTAGCCACAGCACTCTTCGCGCCAGTCACGTCCGAAGGAATCTCTGAAGGGATCCAAGAATGGCCCCTGAAGAGACCTTGCGGTACTGCCGCGCCCTAGGGTTCTTGGAGCAGGAAGAGAGGAACTCTTTGTACTTTACCTGGTCGAACTCCACGACAAGCGATTCGACCATTTTTCTCATGAAGGTAACATCACCTTGCGCCCCGACTTGCTCATCAGTAGAGAAAGTAGTCCCCAGCGGAGTCGCCATCTCTTGTTTGGTGTAAATTCTTTATTTAATCGTAAAGAAAGTTACAACAGGTCAATTATCCAATTACAAGAGAGGGAAGATATTCAAACTCAAATCTCCCCTTTGTTTAATGCCGGGTTCTTGATGTAGTGATAGAAAGTGAATCTTATTTTTCGTTGACCGGGTGAACGTCACAACCTCTTGGGAATCTTCTCTTTGGATGGTGGGCAAAATAACACAGCTTCTGTCCAATAAAAATCTCAAAGAGACTTTAGGCAAGAACCAACTTGAGCTCAGCAAGTTGTTGGAAGAGTTTTTCTCATTTATATTTCTCAGCTGGAGATTCTGGACTTTCCAAGGCTTACAACGGAAGTTCTTCTGACCAAAATTTTTTGACCCCTCTTTCATAGCAAACTGAGATATTTATAGGGTTTCATGGGTAAAAGTGTCCCCTAAAATACTCCATAATTGGGGTTAACTCCCTCATTACATGGGCAGTAATTGACCAGGTAATGAGGGCAGTTATAACCGAGTCGCAGGCATTGTGTCTCGCGTTTTGTCGTTGAGGTAATGCTTGAGAAACGTGAATTTTAAGTTCTGCGTTAAGCTTTATGTGAGGCGCGGGCTTCGGGCTCTATGATTGGTCTCTAATGTTGCATATTTAATATCATATTTCCATACTTATTTTAGAATAAAAGCCTGCATTGTCCTAATTAATTGCTTAATTTATTTGCAGGCCCATTCTTTAAGGAGATGAAGAAAAATGAGCCCAAAGTCCACAAAAATTCTGAATTAAATCAGAGTTAATTCATACTCAGTAAATCAGGGAAAAATCAAGAGGTTGAAAACTGGTTGAGAAGAATCCTCTCAGAATCGATCGGTTGAAGCAAAGATCAAGCAAGTTTGATTCAGATTCTGACTGGATACATTTTAGTATTCGAATCATAACTTTTGCTACAGAATCTCAATTCTGATGATTCAAGATGATCCAGAAAGCAGACTGACAGAGCTATAACTCTTATGTTGATCATTATTTCTAATTCTGTCAGTTGTTAAGTGATATTCAGCAATCAACAAGCCAACAAACAGCAGATCAGAACTGAATATCCACCTCTACCCCCTCCATTTCTCCTATAAATACCTGCACTCAAAGGCAAAAGAGGCGAATGCAGAGATAGGATTTAGCTTAGTTTTCATTTCTTAGTTTAGGTTTTTAGTCTTTCTTTTTATGTAATTTTAGTTTTCATTTATGTAATTCAGAGGAGATCGACTTTCATCGAAGAACAAGACTGAAGCTTGAGCTGGAGTGACACCGGTGTAAGACTTGTTTCTTTTCTTTGATTGTAATGAAATCGAATCAAAGTTCTTTTTATATGTACTTCTTTTCAGTCTTCTTCTTCTTCTTCTTTTCTATTTTACCTTTCTTTTTGGTACAACTGTCTTCCAAGTGAGTCTAGAAGCATCGAAAGAGCCTTGCCATTGCGAGTGCCATCGATAGCTCATGACGATGGAGTAGAGTCTCTCTCTGTATCATTTCATTCTTGAAGTAGTCTTGATGATGTAATGTGGATGAAGACCAACACTCAAATCTTATGGGGTATGCGCTGAATGCCTCCACTTCAAGGTAAAATCGTCGCTGCAGACTCAAGGTAAGCTTTTGACGAAGAGAAGGTAAGCAATTGTTTTTATTTCTTTTCTTTTATTTCTGTAAATTAAATCACAAACACAATACCTCTTCTAAATCATCCTTTTCACCTCCTTGTCGCTTTCTTTCGCCGTTTTCTGATTTTTCCACCTTCTCACCTCTCGCTTTCTTCTAAACTTTAACCATTAACTTTCTTTTTCATTTTTATAACTTTAAAAACAGAGAAGAACCTTCACTTATTTTCATAAGATTTCAATAAAGACACGTAAAGCTTCCATCGCAAACCCTCCTTGTGGATCACGACCCGCATAGCCACTTGCTATAGCGAAAGTATTGAGCACTTGCACGTTTTTATTATAAGATCTAAAAATCCGTATTTTTTTTGTGCAGGTTTAGCCTCAATCAAATTTTGGCGCCGTTGCCGGGGAGGGTAACATGTTTTTTATTGAAATCTGAAATTTTTTTTTTTTTTTTGAAATCTGAATTTTTTTTAGAGCTAAACGAATTTTCTTCTCTGTTGCAGGTTCAGGGCAAGCAAAGTAGAAATAAAGGATTGCAGAAACATATAAGTGGTCTTGGGTCTTTGTTCCAAAAAAACAGAGACCAAGGACCCTCTGAATTGCCGCGCTTTCGTGGCTTTTGCCGTGTTTTCGCGGCAAGGAGGAGTGCACTACTAACCATCTTTTTGCAGGGCAGCTGGCTTTGCAAAATTCTAGCTTTCTGCAACTCTATTTTCTTTTATATGCCATAACATAAACCTGCTAATAATCAACAGTAAAAGATTCATTGAAAGTTAAAAATTGATTAGACATTTGCATTCTAGGCACAAGTCTTTTCAATTCTTTTACTTTACTGTTGAAGAGAGCTGGAGACAAGGTATGTATGCATAGCATATAGTTTAGGAAACATTCTTGGGTGATTTTGCTTTTGAATGCTACTTTTCTATATCTTGCACACTTGCACGAATCAATTCTAAGGGCAAAACCCAAATCAAGATAAGGTGGGGATTTGATCACCCTTCCTTAGCCCAAAAACCATCTCCAAGCACTCACTAACCCAAGCCTAACTTAAAATGAGTAGACGTTGGCCCTAGGGACATCTCGGACTCAATTAGGAGATTATCCTAAGGGGGAAAAATGTTGGAATCTAACTCCTGCAAAATCAGTGTCTAGGAAAGGGATTGAGGGCCGAAAGCCCGAAGGTTGGTGGTTATTTAATTAAGGAACGTCTTTGACGGAAAACCTCCCACCAACCTTACCCTGACCTGGCTGATTAGCTTGTGGTTAAAGTCTACATTAGACCTCCCGTGGAAAGTCTAACCAGTTAGGAGTCGTCTAGGTCCTAAGTCTACCCTAACTTAGGCTAGATTTTTTTTCTTTTTGTTTGTTTATTTGTTTGTTTTTCTTTGTTTGTATTCTATTGTGTGATATGGACTATAATAACAATTTTTTCAACTACAATAATAATCCATATTACACACCGACTTCATTTTCAGATATTACCAACCCGGCATATCATAACTTTGACCAACCTAGTGTGCCGGATTGGTCTTATCCGAATCAATATGACCCATACCCCCCATCTAATAACTATAATTTCCATAATGATTTCAACTCTTCACCGAGTCAGTGGGGATTCACCTCCCCCGAGCATAATTTCCAACCACCTTGTCCTCCTTCTCCACCTAGTCCACAGTATTTTCAAGATTCATACTCAGTTCCACCCGTCCAAAATAGGAAACCATCAATTTTGGAACGGAGTATGCGTGAGTCCAAACACACATCCCAAAATCTGATGGACTCACAATTTCAATACCACTTCCAAGATAACTCTTCATCTTTTCATCAAAACAATGAACCCATCAATTATGAAAAGATGCTAGAAGCCATGACTCATGCTCAAAATGCTAGAAATCGTGACATAGATATGATGGTCGAATCTCTACGTTCCCACCGTCCTGATGTCACTTACCATTCTGTTAGAGCCAAAGAGTCATATTGTTTTGGAAATCAAGATTCTATTTCAGAACAACCATGTGAACTTACCCAAACTCCACATGATATTGATAGTTTGGCTAGTTTTCCTTTCCCTGAAATAGAACTTGAAAATGATTATGATCCTGAACCCCAACTTAGTGATTCAATGCTTCTTCCTGATTCAATAATGACTCCGGTATCTTCACCTGATTTCGATCTTTTCCCGGAGTCAACATTGGATCCTGTGCCAATTCATAAAGAAATTGAATCACCTATATTTGAGGATCGTGTTGAACTTGACCAACTTTACAATTTTGAAAATCCCATGGATAAATTGGCAAGTTCTCCAATTTTTGATATTGAACTCAATGAGATATGTGACCTAGATTCTCTCATCTGTGATCCAGTTCAACTTTCTGAATCAATATTGACTCCTGTTTTGTTATCAAACTTGTGTAATATTTTAGAGTCAATTTTGATTCCTCCACCTATCCTTCCTGAACTGGAATCACCCATATTAGGTCACATTCTATTGTTGGAAAATACATGTGGACTGGAGTTTCAACTTCTTGACTTGGACCCAATTTCTGAACCAATTTCGACTCTTGAACCTTTACTTGACTTAAGTCACCTTCCTGAGTCGGTATTAGTTCCTGTCCTTCCTGAGTCCAAGTCAACTGTTCTATCATTTCATACTCCAATCTGGGACGAGGTGGTTGACAAATTTGACTCCGAAATCAATTATGGAATTTGGAAATTAGATGGGGTTCAATTTTTAATAAAAATTCTTAATGGATTTATCTTTTAGTGGGTCATATTAAAGATAGTGCTGGTGGGTTCCTTCGAGACCCAAGAAAAGTTGATTGGGCCGCGTTTCGTGGACCAATCAGACCACCACCGGAACCACCACCTTAAGGTAACCTGTTCCTTCCCTTTCGTCTTTTTCATGCATATATGCATTAATTCATACATTGAGGACCATGCATGAGATAGGTGTGGGGGAGGGTCTAACATAACTTTTCTTTTTCTTTAAAAAAAATAAAAAATAAAAAAATTATTAACATTTTTCTTTACTTTAAAAAACTTTTTGAAAAATAGAAACAATATTTTGACTTATTTTTGTAAGAAATTAAGTTAACTTTAAGGAATAGGAAAATCCAAATTAGGACTTCTTATACTTGGTCAAAATAAGATTATTTGTTTGATTTATAGAGTTAGGAAGATAATTTGTCAAAGTAATTTAGTCTTGATCTTTACCTTGATGAAATATGCACACTTCATACACTTACACACTTAGGGTTCAAAAACAAAGATTCTTATGCCTTATAAAAAAAAAAGAAAAATAAACAAATCTAATTATTGATTAGCTAGGTGCTTTGGCCTAAGCAAGCCTTAGTATTTATGCGAAAGATAATTAGATAAGTTCGAAAAAAAAAAATGATGAATAAGTCTAATTATTGATTAGCTAGGTGCTTTGGCCTAAGCAAGCCTTAGTATTTATGCGAAAGATAATTAGATAAGTTTGAGAAAAAAATAAAAAAATGAATAAATCTAATTATTGATTAGCTAGGTGCTTTGGCCTAAGCAAGCCTTAGTATTTATGCGAAAGATGATTAGATCCTCTGATTAAGCTGGGTATTTGTGCCTAATAAAGCATAAGCATTCACGCCTAAAAGAGGTTCATTTAATAAAATCCTTAGTTTTGTGGTCTTGTTTGCTCGAGTCCTTAAGTCCTTGGGGGTGTTTTCTCACCTGGTGCCCTAAGACCGTCTGGTTTGGGAGTCATCGATTAAAGGCTTGTTACATGGGCAGATTAGAAAGCCTAATGAAATTAAGGAATAAAAAAAAGTATATATATAAATAAATAAGGCTAAGAGTTAGAGAGAATGAACCCTTAGTCAAAATTTTCACAGTCACAAGTGCATATGACTTAGGGTAAAGTAATAGACTAGATGAGAAGTACAATTTGACTCCTTACTTTAATTTGATAACAAATTTTTGAATAGAGACTAAGTTTAGGAATGAAAAATTAAGTTTTCCTATAACTTATAGATTGCTTAGATCTTACAATTATATGCCAAATATTTTTTCTCTTTCAAAATGCTTTTCGAAAATACTAACTCTTTATTTCCCTTTCTTTATGGATTTTGTGGGTGCAATCCGCTGAAAACCCTCACGAGACAAAACTCGTCCTCTAGGGGAAACCTAGAGGTTTAACGGCTTGTTGCACATGCTAAGTGCAATCGCGTGACCTGCGAAAGTGGTCTAATAATCCTTAGTATAGTTCAGTTGTTTTGCTCGAGGACGAGCAAAAGATAGGTATGGGGGTGTGATTGGTCTCTAATGTTGCATATTTAATATCATATTTTCATACTTATTTTAGAATAAAAGCCTGCATTGTCCTAATTAATTGCTTAATTTATTTGCAGGCCCATTCTTTAAGGAGATGAAGAAAAATGAGCCCAAAGTCCACAAAAATTCTGAATTAAATCAGAGTTAATTCATACTCAGTAAATCAGGGAAAAATCAAGAGGTTGAAAACTGGTTGAGAAGAATCCTCTCAGAATCGATCGGTTGAAGCAAAGATCAAGCAAGTTTGATTCAGATTCTGACTGGATACATTTTAGTATTCGAATCATAACTTTTGCTACAGAATCTCAATTCTGATGATTCAAGATGATCCAGAAAGCAGACTGACAGAGCTATAACTCTTATGTTGATCATTATTTCTAATTCTGTCAGTTGTTAAGTGATATTCAGCAATCAACAAGCCAACAAACAGCAGATCAGAACTGAATATCCACCTCTACCCCCTCCATTTCTCCTATAAATACCTGCACTCAAAGGCAAAAGAGGCGAATGCAGAGATAGGATTTAGCTTAGTTTTCATTTCTTAGTTTAGGTTTTTAGTCTTTCTTTTTATGTAATTTTAGTTTTCATTTATGTAATTCAGAGGAGATCGACTTTCATCGAAGAACAAGACTGAAGCTTGAGCTGGAGTGACACCGGTGTAAGACTTGTTTCTTTTCTTTGATTGTAATGAAATCGAATCAAAGTTCTTTTTATATGTACTTCTTTTCAGTCTTCTTCTTCTTCTTCTTTTCTATTTTACCTTTCTTTTTGGTACAACTGTCTTCCAAGTGAGTCTAGAAGCATCGAAAGAGCCTTGCCATTGCGAGTGCCATCGATAGCTCATGACGATGGAGTAGAGTCTCTCTCTGTATCATTTCATTCTTGAAGTAGTCTTGATGATGTAATGTGGATGAAGACCAACACTCAAATCTTATGGGGTATGCGCTGAATGCCTCCACTTCAAGGTAAAATCGTCGCTGCAGACTCAAGGTAAGCTTTTGACGAAGAGAAGGTAAGCAATTGTTTTTATTTCTTTTCTTTTATTTCTGTAAATTAAATCACAAACACAATACCTCTTCTAAATCATCCTTTTCACCTCCTTGTCGCTTTCTTTCGCCGTTTTCTGATTTTTCCACCTTCTCACCTCTCGCTTTCTTCTAAACTTTAACCATTAACTTTCTTTTTCATTTTATAACTTTAAAAACAGAGAAGAACCTTCACTTATTTTCATAAGATTTCAATAAAGACACGTAAAGCTTCCATCGCAAACCCTCCTTGTGGATCACGACCCGCATAGCCACTTGCTATAGCGGAAGTATTGAGCACTTGCACGTTTTTATTATAAGATCTAAAAATCCGTATTTTTTTTGTGCAGGTTTAGCCTCAATCACTCTACGTCTGGGTATTGCATGAATATCAGAGACGCAAGTTTCAAGCTCTGCGTCTTGGCCATTCAGTGAGGCAGAGACGTAGATTTCGACCCTTGCGTCTTGGTACTACAGTGGTGCTGAGACACGGCTTTCGAGCTCTACGTCTTGGTTATTAAGACGCGGGTTTTAACCTTCGCGTCTTGGTTCTGTGCTAGTGGCTATACTACCTTGAGTCTGGAGTTTGGACCCTGCTTTTTGATGACTTGATCCCAGTGATTTTTGGACAGTCTACAAGTACTTAATAAGATATGGTTCTCCCAAAAAAATACCGAACTTGAGATAAGAACCAGTATATATCGTTTTTAGACCAATGAGATGGAGTTTGATTTATGACTAAGTAATTCACTATATCAGCAAACTAAGGTTCCCTAAAGACAACTAAAAGATTTTCATCAGGAAAGTCCTTATTTATGGGCAATTCGTTGCATGGAGAGTTTGGGATTCTCGAGAAATGGTCAACAACGACATTTTTTACGCCTTTCTTATCTTGAATCTCGAGATCGAATTCTTGAAGAAGGAGGATCCAACGAATGAGTCAGGCCTTGACATCTTTCTTCATCATGAGGTACCTAAGCGTAGATTGATCGGTGAAAATTGTGGTTTTTGGACCCTAGTAGGTAGAGACGAAATTTCTCTAAGGCAAACACTCCTGTCAAGAATTCCTTCTCAATAATAGCGTAGATCATTTGAGCATCCTTGAGAGTCCTACTAGAATAGTAAATCACGTGCTGCTTGTTATTAATGCGGTGTCCTAAGACAGCGCCTATTACAAAATCAGAAACGTCGCACATGATTTCAAATGGCTTAGACCAACGGTGCAGATATGATTGGTGTAGAAATAAGCTCTTTCTTAAGCTACTCTGAAGAATTCATACATTCAGCATCGAAAGTAAATGACACATCCTTAGCTAACAGATTAGTCACGGGTCTAGCAATCTTCCTAAAATCCTTGAGAAATCTTTGGTAAAAACCGGCGTGTCCTAAGAAGGATCGAATATTCTTCACGCATTTGGGCATGGAAAGCTTAGCAATAACCTCAATCTTGGCTCTATCCACTTCAATTCCTTTCTTAAAGATTTCATGACCCAAGATAATTCCATGTCTAACCATGAAGTGGCATTTCTCCCATTTCAGTGTCAGATTTTTCTCAGCACAACATTGGAGGACGAGTTCTAAATGGTGAAGACATTGAGTGAATGAATCTCCGTAGATGGAGAAATCATCCATGAAGATTTTCAAAAATCGTTCCACCATATCAGAGAAAAGACTTAACATGCAATGTTAAAACGTTGCTGGGGCATTGCACAAGCCGAAAGGCATTCGATGATAAGCAAATGTCCCAAATGGACATGAGAACGTAGTCTTTTCTTGATCCTCGGAGCAATAGAAATCTGATTATACCCCAAGTAACCGTCCAAGAAACAGTAATATGCGTGGCCAGCTAATCGTTCAAGCATTTGATCAAAGAAGGAGAGCGGGAAATGATCCTCACGAGTTACTGCATTAAGCTTCCTATAGTCAATGCAAACTCGAATCTTCGTGGGAAGTCGAGTTTGGACCAACTCTTTATTCTCATTTTTCACTACAGTGAAACCGGATTTCTTTGAAACCGCATGGACAGGACTTGTAACCCCCTGATCCCTGATGTAGTATCACAATATTAGTACTCGATACGACGTATAAAGTTAATTTGACCTTCCTGCTAGTCAGATTCAGCTGGTTTTAGTTTCAAATATTATTTTCTAATATTTTAGATTTTTCAGAATTTTCTTAAATTTTTCTGGATTCTTTTAGAAAATCTCCGTAGTCGGTGTCGACCGATACCGATAATTGGCTCTATGATTTTTAATTCACAAATAGAGTTGTATTTTGGGACTCTATTTTCACCTTGTATCTTAGAATCATATTTTATACGTTAGGTATTTTTGGGAATTTTTCTGAATTTATGAAAAATCTGGCCAAACCGGTGTCGCCCGGTATTGGCGATACACTCTAGGATTTTTAACTTGTAAACTGGGTAATATTTCTAGAATCTGATTTCACTTTCCTCCTCCGCGTAATATTTGCTATTTTACAAAATTTTCGAAAACTGTTCGGAGCTAGCCAAATTTTTAACGAATAAAAGAATATTTATTAAATAATATAAAAATATTTCTCTTCCTTTTCTTTTTCCCTCTTCTTCTCCATTTCGCTGGATCCACCCCTACCGCCTTTACCCATCCACCGCCTCCCTCTCTCTCCTCTAAATAAAACCCCTCTCTTCTCGTTCTCTCTCTTACTCTAAACTCCCTATTTCTCTTTTTTTTCTCTCTCAACTCTCTCTCTCGCTCTCTCTCTATTTCTTTTCTCGCTCGCTCTTTCCTACTCACTGTTCCGGCCAGGGGGCCTGTCTCGCGGCCAGATGGCCGGTGGCAGCGCGCCGCCGCGCCCCCGGCCAGGCGCCGTCGCGCCACTCCCTTCCCCTCTCCTTCTTCTTCTTCTTTCCTTTTTCTTCTTCTTTTTCTTCTTCTTCTTCTTTTCCTGTTCTTCTTCTTCTTTCCTTTTTTTTCTTTCTAGTTGTTCTTCTTCTCCTCTCTCCATCTCTCCGCTCCTCTCTCTCTCCCCCTGGGAGTTCCCGTCGGTGGAGCAGACCCGCCGCCAGCGAAATGCCGTCGCTGGCCACCCAAAGGAGCGCGGCAGCAACAGTTGCTGCTGCCATCACTGTTGTATTTTTATAGGTTCGGGTGGAAACCCGAACCCATAAACCCTATTGGTTAATTTTGAAACCCTATAACCCAATAACCAACTATGCAAATTTACTAACCCATTACCCATTTACTTAAGTTGCGGGTTTGGGTATTGGATCCAAACCCGACCCGTTAAGACCCCAAACCCGCATTCAAAACTCAATAAAGGTAATCTTATAGAAAACCCCCTGCTAATTTTTATGCTATGCATTTGAGATATTTTTATTACATATTTAACCCATTTCTATTACTTTTAGTGTTCGGGCAATATCTGGAGCATCTGGTGTCCGATCTGGACGATTCTGAAATCGTTGCGATCGTGAGAAAGAGAGCTACCTTTTCATGGCTAGTTTGTAAGTATTTTTCTTTTATAAATTATATTTATTCAGATATCATAAATGAATTGATTGTTTTAAGTAATAAATCTTGATTATGGATAAATCATTATGAATATTAATTAATATATTTTAATTATTGGAAAATATAAGTGATTTAATAATAATAACAAAAAATACTGAAATATACAGCTCTGACATAGTCATCATATTTGCACAACCACTGACACACGGGCCACTATTTCACCGTATTCTTGGACACTTGATTTCATGTATTGTATCACAGTTAGATAACTAGCGTTACATGTTTACTGATCCACGGATACTCTATGACACTAGACACTGTCAGTAGACATGAATACTAGACACCGTTATTTTATGTGCTAGTATCATTATTACACGGATACTGTAGTTCTCTGGACATGGTATTACATGTTACACTGACCACTGTTATTACATGTACTAGTGATACATAGATATGTTATATGGATTATTGCTACACGAATATGCTATACGGATACACAGATATGATACACGGATACATGAATATTCACCGGCATACATGCATTAATTATTTATATATATTCTTGTTACATGTATTTCCTTCCTGTCATCCCGTTACGTGATTGTTTCTCGTTACTTTTATTGATATTCTCGTTACTGGACATGAGTGTTGTTGATATACAATGTGTGGAACTAAGTACCACATGGATCTCAGCCACGGAGGCTACCTCTAGAATCGCACATCTCTTGTATATCGTCTCCCGTTATCTTCTTTCATGATATCAACAAAGCTCATGTCCTTATTATCGTATTACTGGTACCATGCACTGTTCTAGTTCTTGATATACTGTGTAGTTCAAATATAATGACCATAACTTGGGGATGGGGGAGACGTGACGGTTGACTAGGCCTTGTCAGGTGGATGTTTGGATCCATTTTTAGTCCCACTGTAGGGGACGTGGTAGGACTGGCTACTGCTTGTATTGTATTGTTTCTTACTCCTGCCCTAGCGGGTAGCCCTGGTCTCAGTAGTCAGGGATCTGTTTAAGGCCGTTGTCCTGGGTATGCACGGGATACACCCACCTGACTAGAGCTCCTCGACCATTGGGTTTCCAATTAACAGAATAAAACGATATAAAAATAGTGATGGCAGGAACACTTGTTATTTGGTTACTCTCTCGTTTGGATAATGGTACTCGTAGACCATGTCCGGATGGGTTCGACTGGAGTGCAGGCTCCAGTATGAACTGTCAGTGGTATGGAACACTGGAAGAGATTGATTAAAATACCATATGGTACTGATTGTTATTATTGTATAAATCACCTGACATGCTTGACACATGTAGATTATTGTCCCTTTATATTTATTACTATTCCTGATATGTTATCCATGATCATATCATCTGTATATCTTGTTACACTTCTTGATATTTGTTACACTCCATGTGGTAACACACAATTCATGTATATGTATACCCTGCATTGCATATATTCTGCTTTGTGTATGCCTTGCAGACATCATTCCTGTATATGCATAACACCGTAGTATGGTTATGTCGCGTACTGCACATCTGCATGTTCATTTTCATCACGTCACCACTATACAATACTATTTATTATATAAAACAGGATACTACTGTAGACACGACCCGATGATAACATGCTAGGTAGCGATGTTATTAAAATATGATATTGTTATATTTCTACTGATTCTTAAATTCCTATTATTGGTATCACTGATACATAAACATTATTATATATTATTATATTATTATCGTGCCTGTATTACTATATTACATATTACTGTTTCCTTCATTTTACCACTCACTAGGTCGCTTTCTGACGACCCTGGGTTAGCGTGCCCAGGTTGGAGATCCGAGTTATCATATTGTCATATAGTTCATTGGATTCGCACAGGAGACTCGTCATTGATATCATTTATAGGTATCTTTATTATTTAGTATTTATTTTCTTCATTATCCATATTTCTATATCTCTCATGATCACTGACCCCTTTTTGCAGGTATTCTTGTACTTATTTCATGCTGGGATTATTGTAAATATTGTATTGATTCCCTATACTGAGGCTTAGTGTACGTACGTGAGGGTATCTCCGCCCTGCGTATGTACGTCGCCATAACGTCCCCGTACCTACTGGATCGGGGCGTTACATAGTGGTATCAGAGTCTAGGTTCACACTTGGTGTGGGTAACCACCTGGGTCAATACTCGGGCTCTTACCAATAGTACAATAGGTTCATATTAACTCATCTGTATCTAAATTTGGGGATTCCAGCAACGAGTACAAGAATACCATTTCGTCGACAATGCACTCCTTGACTCTTGTCTATTCCTTCATTTCTGCTATTAACCAGAATAATTTGATTCCCTTCTCGCTTTCTCTTCATCATAGTACTTTCAATCCTTTATCTTTAGTTCACAACACTAATTCTCCACCTCGAGTTCATTATATGTAGCAGAGTGCGCAGCGAAAGTGTCGTAGGCCTACAACATTCAGGCTTCATGACTGTAAATATTATTCTCACTCTTGAATTGAAATTTTTAGGACGAAATTTTTTGTAAGGTGGGGAGAAATGTAACTCCTGATCCCTGACGTACATTACACGTATCACAGTATTAGTACTCGATACGACATATAAAGTTAATTTAACCTTTCTGCTAGTCAAATTCAACCAGTTTCAGTTTTAGATATTATTTTCTAATATTTTAGATTTTTCAAAATTTTCTAGAATTTTTCTGGATTCTTTTGAAAAATCTCCGTAGTCGGTGTCGACCAATGCCGATAATTGGCTCTACGATTTTTAATTCACAATGGAGTAGCATTTTGAGAATCTATTTTCACCTTGTGTCTTAGAATCGTATTTTATACATTGGGATATTTTTAAGAATTTTTCTGAATTTATGAAAAATCTGGCCAAACCGGTGTCGCCTAATATTGGCGATACACTCTAGGATTTTGAACTTGCAAACCGGATAATATTTCTAGAATCTGATTTCACTTTCCTCATCCGTGTAATATTTGCTATTTTACAGAATTTTTGGGTACTGTTCGGAGCTAGCCAAATTTTTACCGAATAAAAGAATATTCATTAAACAATATAAAAATATTTCTCTTCCTTTTCTTTTTCCCTCTTCTTCTCCATTTCTCTAGATCCATCCCCCATCGCCTTTACCCATCCACCGCCTCCCCCTCTCTCCTCTAAATAAAACCCCTCTCTCCTCGTTCTCTCTTACTCTAAACTCTCTCTTTCTCTTTCTCTTTCTCTTTCTCTCTCTCTCTCTCAACTCACACTCTCTCTATTTCTTCTCTCTCTCCCTCCCTCCCACTCACTGTTCCGGCCAGGGGGCCTGTCCCGCGGCCAGACGGCCGGTGGTCGCGCGCCGTCGCGCCACCCCCTTCCCCTCTCCTACTTTTCTCCTTCTTCTTCTTCTTCTTCTTCTTCTTCTTCTTCTTCTTTTCCTGTTCTTCTTCTTCTTTCCTTTTTTTTCTTTCCAGTTCTTCTTCTTCTCTCTCCATCTCTCCGCTCCTCTCTCTCTCTTCCCCTGGGAGTTCCCGCCGGCGGAGCAGACCCGCCGCCGGCCACCCAAAGGAGCGCGGCAGCAGTAGTTGTTGCCGCCGCCGCTATTGTATTTTTATAGGTTCGAGTGGAAACCCGAACCCATAAACCCTATTGGTTGATTTTGAAACCCTATAACCCGATAACCAGCTACCCAAATTCACTAACCCATTACCTATTTACTTAAGTTACGGGTTTGGGTATTGGATCCAAACCCGACCCGTTAAGACCCCAAACCCGCATCCAAAACCCAATAAAGGTAATCTTACAGAAAACCCTCTGCTAATTTTTATGATTTGCATTTGAGATATTTTTATTACATATTTAACCCATTTCTATTACTTTTAGTGTTCGGACGATATCTGGAGCATCCGGTGTCCGATCTGGACGATTCTGAAATCGTTGCGATCGTGGGAAAGAGAGCTTCCTTCCCATGGCCATTTGTGAGTGTTTTTCTTTTATAAATTATATTTATTCAGATATCATAAATGAATTGATTGTTTTAAATAATAAATCTTGATTATGGATAAATCATTGTAAATATTAATTAATATCTTGTAATTATTGGAAAATATAAGTAATTTAATAATAATAACAATAAATACTGAAATACACAGCTCTGGCACAGTCATCAAACTTGCACAACCACTGACACACGGGCCACTATTTCACCATATTCTTAGACACTATGATTTCATGTATTGTATCACAGTTAGATAACTAGCGTTACATATACTGATCCACGGATACTCTATGACACTAGACACTATCACTAGACATGAATACTAGACACCGTTATTTCATGCACTGGTATCATTATTACAAGGATATTGTAGTTCCCTGGACATGGTATTACATGCTACACTGACCACTGTTATTACATGTACTAGTGATACACAGATATGTTATATGGATTATTGCTATACGAATATGCTACACGGATACACAGATATGATACACGGATACACGAATATTCACCGGTATACATGTATTAATTATTTATATATATTCTTGTTACATGTATTTCCTTCCTGTCATCCCGTTACATGATTGTTTCCCGTTACTTCTATTGATATTCTCGTTATTGATATTCTCGTTACTAAACATGAGTGTTGTTGATACACGATGTATGAAACTAAGTGCCACATGGATCTCAGCCACGGGGGCTACCTCTAAAATCCCACATCTCTTGTATATCATCTCCCGTTATCTTTGTTTCATGATATCAACAAAGCTCATGTCCTTATTATTGTATTACTGGTATCATGCACTGTTCAAGTTCTTGATATACTATGTAGTTCAAATATAATGACTATAACTTGAGGATGGGGGAGACTTGACGGTTGACTAGGCCTTGTCAGATGGATGTTTGGATCCATTTTTAGTCCCACTATAGGGAGCGTGGTAGGACTGGCTACTGCTTGTATTATATTGTTTCTTGCTCCTGTCCTAGCGGGTAGCCCTGGTCTCAGTAGCCAGGGGTCTGTTTAAGGCCGTTGTCCTCAGTATGCGCGGGATACACCCACCTGACTAGAGCTCCTCGACCATTGGGTTTCCAGTTAACATAATAAAACGATATAAACAATAGTGACGGAAGGAACACTTGTTATTTGGTTACTCTCTCTCGTTTGGATAATGGTACCCATAGGCCATGTCTGGATGGGTTCGACTGGAGTGCGGGCTCCAGTATGAACTGTCAGTGGTATGGAACACTAGAAGAGATTGATTAAAATACCAGGTGGTACTAATTGTTATTATTGTATAAATCACCTGACATGCTCGACACATGTAAATTATTGTCCCTTTATATTTGTTACTATTCCTGATATGTTATCCATGATTATATCACCTGTATACCTTGTTACACTTCTTGATATTTGTTACGCTCCATGTGGTAACACACTATTCATGTATATATATATCCTGCATTGCATATATTCTGATTTATGTATACCTTGTAGACATCATTCCTGTATATGCATAACACCATAGTATGGTTATGTCGCATGCTACACATTTGCATGTTCATTTCCATCACGTCACCACTATACAATACTATTTATTATATAAAACAGGATACTACTGTAGACATGACCCGATGATAACATGCTAGGTAGCGATGGTATTAAAATATGATATTGTTATATTTCTACTGATTCTTAAATTCCTATTATATGGTATCACTGATACATAAACAATTATTATATCTTATTATATTATTATCATGCTTGTATTACTATATTACATATTACTGTTTCCTTCATTTTATCACTCACTAGGTCGCTTTCTGACAACCCTGAGTTTGCGTCCCAGGTTGAAGATCTGAGTAATCGTATTGTCAGATAGTTCATTGGATTCACACCGGAGACTCGTCATCGATATCATTTATAGGTATCTTTATTATTTAGTCTTTATTTCCTTCATTATCCATATTTCTATATCTCTCATGATCACTGACCCCTTTTTGCAGGTATTTTTGTGCTTATTTCATGCTGAAATTATTGTAAATATTGTATTGATTCCCTGTACTGAGGCTTAGCGTAAAAGTACGTGAGGGTATCTCCGCCCTGCGTATGTACGTCGCCATAATGTCCCCGTACCTGCGAGATCGGGGCGTTATAGGACTGACCCATTGGCTATATAAATGGGATAGATTATCCCATTCTCTAAGAGTCAGCATAAACAACCTCTTGCATTATATGGTTTAACCTACGTTGCAGGTCTCTTTTTAGTGTCACGTCTTCATTGAGATGAATGCGATGTTGAACTATGGTTAGACTCAATCCCTTTATATCAGTTATAGTCCAACTAATGGCTTCTCTATGTTTTCTCGGAATTGCTTTAAGTTCTTCTTCTTGCCCGTCATTTAAATGGGAGGTAATAATGACAGAAAAGGTCTCTTGTTTGCCTAGATAGACGTACTTGTGATGCGCAGGTAAGACTTTCAATTCTAAAGAAGGTAAAACTCATTAGAAGGATGAGTCAAATTAGTTGGCTCCACATTTTTTAAATAGGGTTTGAGGCCCAATTCACAGCAGACTCGACAACCTGATCAAGATTAAAGTCATCAGATTCTAACTCAAAGTCACACTCAGTTTCTAATTCTAATTCCTCCTTGTGTTCACTTGTCAAGTTCTCAATGATGTTGACTTCAAATGTTTGATTCTCAACGTCACGAGGTTGCTTTCCTAGGTTGAAGTCATTGACTTCTCTAGTCATGTTCCCAAATGTTATCCTCATGGATCCATTCCTACAATTGATAATGGCATTGGCAGTAGTAAGGAATGGTCACCCTAAGATAATAGGAGTTTGAGCCCTAGGATTAGATACAGGTTATGTCTCTAGAACTATGAAATTAACGGGGTAGATAAACTCCCTGACCCGAATAAGGACATCATTAATTTTCCCCTTAGAAACGTTCACTGAACGGTCAGCCAGTTGGATAGTGACTCAAGTTGGACTAAGTTCACTCAACCCGAGTTGTTGATAAACTGAGAATGGAAACAAGTTGATACTTGCTCCCAAGTCAAGGAGTGCACGACTAATCTCGGCTTGTCCAATGGTGCAGGCAATGGTGGGATAACCCGAATCCTTATACTTGACAGGGATCGGACCCGACAGTAGCTCACTAATGTTAGTGGCTAAGAAGACTTTTTTTGTTATATTAGTCTTTCTCTTCTTGGTGCACATGTCCTTAAGAAATTTTGTATAGGATGGGACTTGTTGGATGGCATCAAGAAGTGGCACATTTATCTTCACTTGATTGAAGATCTCAATTATCTTATCCATGTGTGAATTTTGCTTGTTATGTTTCAGCCTATTAGGAAATGGTATTATAGGCTGGTACACCTGACTGGTTGACTTATCTATTTTAGATTTGTCAGATTTGGACGGATTAGGATTAGATGAGGTGGATACTTGAGTGTGGTTGTGATGAATGGGTTTAGATGGTATTGACACTTGATTATCAACTTTCTTTCCCGACCTTAATGTATGAACATCATTACATTAATTCAATGATTGATCCTCAGCCAAATGAGCTTGTTGAGAATTCCTAGGATTCATTATTGGCTGACTAGGTAAGGTACCATTTTGTCTCTCATTCTATGGATTCGCTAATTGGCTCATTTGAACCTCTAGCCTCTGTATAGCTTGCATGAGGGAATCTTGATTCTTCACGTACCTTTTCATATTTCTCTCAAAGTCAGTCATTCTCTTTTCGAGTTGAGGATCCTGAAAGAAAGATTGTGGAGCTTAGTTGGAAAAGTTTTATTAATAGTTTGAGAAACTGGGCGGATGGTTGAAAAATTATGATGGTAACTGGAAAAGTTGAGTTCATGATTAGAAGAATTATTGGAATGATGGAAGTGGCTTGTATGGTTTGACCGTGAGTGGTCATTGTTTTTCTGGCTCCATGAGAAATTCGGATGATTTCTCCAGCCAGGATTGTACGTTGGTGCATAAGGATTATTGTTCGGTTTTGAAAAGGCCGCATTCATTGGTTCTGGAAAGTGCTGTTGACCTTGAAACACAGGACACTCCTCAAACACATGATTCATGGCTTGACACTAAGTACAGTCCAGAGTTGAAAATTGGTTTGGGCTGACTTGATTGACTGAACTTGGTTCCTTTGTTTCTAAATCTTCATCTTCTCGCTAGGTTTTCAATTCTAGCTTCGTTAGGTATGCATGATTCAATTGAATAGAGACCTCCTTTTGAAGAGATGGAGTTTGAATTCCTATAACTTTCACTAGTTAGTTCCCATTGGATGATCTTTTCAGCTAGATCCCCATATAAATCTCATCCTTCATTCTGATCATTCTTTAAGAATCCCCTTGGCACATGGTTTCTAAGAGGGTCTTGGTAGAGTAGTCTAAACCGTCATAAAGAATTTGACATTATCGTCATTTCTCTATTCCATGATGAGGTCATTAGACAAGGAGATCTTTGAAGCGTTCAAAGTACTTCTAAAATGGTTCACTAGATTCTTACTTGAATTGCATGATGTTCTTCCTAATGAGAGCGCTCTTGTGAATTGGATAGAATTTCTTCAAAAAGACCTTGATGAAATCATTCCACGATGTAATAAAGTTAGCCGCTAAGCTATAAGACATTTCTTGGCTGTAACGCCCCGATCCCAATGATACGGGAACGTTACTGCAACGCATATACGTAGGTCAGATGGTGCCCCCACGTATATACGCTAAGCATTAAGTACAACAAGTATCAGAGTACAACACACAGCGTGGTATATTCATATGCCAACTTACAAAAGATAAATACAAAGCTATACAAGTTATGATAAGCAAAATCACTTTACAAGTGTCCTTTATCACAACCCAAGTCCAAAATGAATCCTATATAACCAAAAATACAAAAATGCTCACGAAATGGATGGAGATCCCGTGAACCAAAAGGAAGAGTCTGGCACGAGGACCGGAGCTAATCTGCCTGCTCACTAAAGAAAGCCTGATCTTCGGTGGATGGCTCCACTTCGACCCAGGCCTCGGAATCTGAATATGCAAATCCAAAGGGTCAAGACATATAATAACAAATAAAAGATAGTCAAGTGACATAAGGATCATGAATAAAGGTAATGAAGTTACAATAAATAGCAATGAATAACAAGCGATGTAAACTCAATAAGGTAAGATCATATGCAACAAATCTACAATTAACGTCTTATTATTATTACTTGTCTTACTGTGATATCTAGCTATGTGACCCAGCGTCCCAGAGCACATAGATCCATATCCTAGTGAAACAAGGTTGTTATTGGAAACAGCGGTTGTATCGACGAACTATGTTTACAGTGGGTCCCGTGCATACCCGGGACCACGGCCCAGGATTGTTCCGTTGCTTGAAGACGGAACCTGCCGCAAGGCTAAACAGGAGGGACTTATGTATGCCCTTGTCATGACAGTAAACAGGAAAGGGAGAAAGCACTCCCCTCGGTCCCCTGGAGTACCACAGGTAAGACCGGAACAGTAATTGTACAATATACCTAAAAGCCACTGTAAACACGAACACGTATCGATATCCGCATATTTCCCCCGACCCATATGTAAGTTGGTGCTTTTTATGTAAAAGTCAAGTGTATCATGCTTAGTTTTAAGAGATGGCATGACAAGTGGTGATATTATTGTTTAACATGTCATGGAACGAGTATATGCAATAATAAGTCATGAGGTAACAAGAGATACATCCATCCAGTAATAAGTCATGTAGAGCCAGTATTGAAGCATGAACAAGCAAGATATAATACACATGTATCAAGTATAAGAACCAAATTCAGAACAGAAATTAACCATGACACACAGCCAGAATTAGTCGACTAGGGGTAAGGGTTAGTCGACTAATACTGGGATACAGAGAGTTAGAATTCTGTTTCAGGAAAAGTTAGTCGACTAGGGTAGGAAGGTTAGTCGACTAATAGGGAGTTCTAGTCGACTAATGGACACTTAAGTCGACTAAGTCTGCTGATACAGAAAGTTGGGTTTCTGGTCTAGGGAGGATTAGTCGACTAGGGGGATTCAGGAGTCGACTAATAGTGATTTCTAGAGAGTTGAGATTTACGTCCAGAAAAGATTGGTCGACTGGTATTTGGGGTAAGTCGACTAATACTGTGTTTTCCGAAAAAACTAAGTTTCAGCTAAGTGTTCTAGTCGACTAGTTCCTATGATGAGTCGACTAATACTGTGAAGAACAGTGAGCAGATCAGAATTTCTGGAAGTGTGTTTGATGGTTCAATTCGTGGTTTTTGGTGACCTAGGTGTACAAGAAGTGTAGATACAAGTATTCTAGGGCTAATACAAGTCTTGGTGAGTGAAATACTCACTTGGATAGGTTTAATTGGGACTTGATCCAAGGATGAGGATGATGGTTGAAGTTGAGGTCCTTGAGGAAGCCCTAGATGAAGCCCTTGAGGAAGTCCTTGAAGCCTTGAGGTGGAGATGAAGAGATTGGGTTCATGGAGCTAGGGTTTTTGCTAGAGGGAGAAAGAGATTGTGGAGCTTCTCTTCTCTTGTGAAGAAATGAGGAGGAAAAAGAGTGATTTGCAAATGAATAGGAATTTATAGTTTGGGATTTTTGTAAAGGGGTTGGAAATTGGATAGAAGTGAGGGGTTTTCTTGCAAAAGGAGGGGTGAGGTGAGTGTCCTCTCCTTGGCCACTTGGCCGGCTGTGGGAGAGGGAGAGAGTGAGTGGGGTTAGGTGAAGTGGTGAGTGGGAAATGAGGTGGAAATGAAATGGAATTGGAATTTTGCAATAATTGAAAAAATGTCCGAATTTCAAGTATCTCGGATTGGTCTGAAAATTTTACCAAAAATCAAGAAAAATATTTGAAGACTCATGGTGAAATTCGTTTGAAGAAATACTGTATAGATTTTTAATTAAAATCCCGGAATCAGTTATTTACCGACTCCGAAAGAATTTTCATAAATTTATAAAATTCTCAGAAAAAGTGTATAAGTAAGAAATATGATTCTAAGCAATAAAGTCTAAAGGACTTTCTAAAAATTCCTAACAGTTTGGAAGATAAAAATTCGGAAATCGGCCAGCGGTACTGGCCGACACCGGTTTCGGAGAAATTCATTTTAATTCCAGAAAATTCCAGAAAATCACATAAAATCTAAAATATTGGAAAATGATATTTGGAATTGAAATTGGTCAAATACGGATGGTAAATCGAAAAATACGATCGAAAGACTGAATACGTAACTAAGTACGTATTCCGGGAGAGGGGTATTACAATCTACCCACCTTACAAAAATTTCGTCCTCGAAATTTCATAAGGTGAAAGATAACAGGAAAAGCAACAGATAGATATGGATACAAAGAAAGATAACGGTAAAGAAGAGTAGAAGAAAAGAGTCTTACCCAATCAAGATGTGAAAAGTTGAGGATAACGCTCCCGGATAACGTCCTCACGCTCCCAAGTGGCCTCTCCTGGCGCATGCCTGTTCCATGACACCAATACCAATGGAATAGCTCTGTTCTTCAGAGTCTTGACACTCCTATCCAGAATGGCCAACGGCTGCTCTTGGTATGAAAGATCCGGTTGTAGCTCCAGCTCGGAATGGTCCAGAATATGGCCGTCATCCCTGACATACTTCCTCAACTGAGACACGTGGAAGACATTATGCACCCCGTCCAAAGATGGCGGTAATGCCAATCTATAGGACACATCTCCCACACGATCCAGGATCTCGAATGGGCCAATATACCTCGGACTAAGCTTCCCACGTGAACCGAACCGGATTACACCCTTGGTAGGTGATATCTTCAAGAACACATGATCTCCGGTCTGGAATTCCAATGGCCTCCTCCGAGTGTCTGCCCAACTCTTCTGTCTACTCTGAGCAGCCCTGAGATGATTTCTGATAACCCTGACTTTCTCTGTAGTCTGCATCAGAATCTCTGGTCCCAAAAGACTCCTCTCACCGACTTCATCCCAACAAATCGGTGATCGGCACTTCCTACCATACAATGCCTCAAAGGGTGCCATCTTAATACTTGCCTGGTAGCTGTTGTTATATGAAAACTCAGCCAAGTGAAGATGGTCTTCCCAAGATCCCCCAAAGTCAATCATGCAAGCCCTCAACATATCTTCAAGGATCTGGATAGTCCTCTCAGATTGTCCGTCTGTCTGAGGATGATAAGAAGTACTGAATTTCAGACGAGTTCCCAGACTTTCTTGGAGACTCTCCCAGAAATGAGATCTGAATCTGGTGTCTCTATCTGACACAATACTAACTGGAACTCCATGCAGACGAACCACCTCCTTCATATACTTATCTGCCAGAACCTCTGTCGACTGGCCTACCCTGAATGGTATGAAGTGAGCTGACTTGGTGAGGCGATCAACTATAAACCCACACAGCATTATTACCCCTGGGACTCCGAGGTAATGCCGTCACAAAATCCATGGTGATATGCTCCCACTTCCATTCGGGTATCGGCAAAGGTTGAAGAAGTCCAGCTGGTCTCTGATGCTCGATCTTTATCTGCTGGCAAACCAAGCACTTGGCAACAAACTGGGCTATCTCCCTCTTCATAGCATTCCACCAAAAGTGCTTCTTCAGGTCCTGATACATCTTGTTTCCCCAGGGTGTATAGAATACGCTGAACTGTGTGATTCCTCCAAAATCTTCTGTCTGACTTCTCCTCGGGGAACACAAAGTCTATGACCAAAATACAATGCACCATCTGGGTGAATGCAGATATCCGACCTCAATCCAGCCTCCACCTGAGTTCTGAATGTCTGCAATCTGGGGTCCTCCTTCTGAGCTTCCTTGATCTCCTCTATCAATGATGACTGGATCTGTAAAGCCATGAACTGCCCGGCCTTATCACCTCCTTGCACTAACATCAAATCCAATCTGATGAATTCCTGAATCAACTCCCTCTGCTGCGTGAGGTGGACTAGCACTCTGTTCTCTGGCATCCTGCTCAGTGCATCAGGAACGGTATTGACTTTGCCTGGATGATACTGCAAGTCAATATCATAGTCCGCCATAAGCTCCAACCACCTCCTCTGCCTCATATTCAACTCCTTCTGTGAGAAAATATACTTGAGGCTCTTGTGATCTGTGTATATCAACACTTTGTCTCCCAGAAGGTAGTGTCTCCAGATCTTCAAAGCAAATATCACAGCTGCCAACTCCAAGTCATGAGTTGGGTAATTCCTCTCATGAGGCTTCAACTGCCTAGATGCATATGCTATAACATGATCATGTTGCATAAGCACACACCCCAGGCCTTTACCTGATGCATCACAGAAAATGACCATCCCTCCTCTTCCTGAAGGAGTCCTCAAGATTGGAGCTGTGATAAGCCTCTGCTTCAACTGCTCAAATGCTGCATCACAATCTTCTGTCCATATGTATCTCTCCCCTTTTCTGGTGAGCCTGGTCAACGGAGCTGCAATCCTAGAGAAATCCTGGACAAAGCGCCTGTAATATCCGGCTAGCCCAAGAAAACTCTTAATCTCAGTCACCGTCTTCGGAACTGGCTAATTCTGCACTGCCTGGACTTTACTAGGATCAACTGAAATTCTTTCTGCTGAAACTATGTGTCCAAGGAAAGCTATGCTGTCCAACCAGAATTCACACTTGCTCCTCTTGGCATGAAGCTGCTCCTGCTGGAGGGTCTGCAACACGATCCTCAAGTGTTCTGCATGCTCCTTGTCATTCCTTGAATAGATAAGGATGTCATCTATGAATACAACTACAAACTGATCTAGGTAAGGGGAGAACACTCGATTCATCAAATCCATGAAAACCGCAGGGGCATTGGTGACTCCGAAAGGCATAACTAGAAATTCATAGTGGCCATAACGGGTCCTGAATGCCGTCTTCGGAACATCCTCCTTCTTCACCCTCAGCTGATGGTAACCCGACTGCAAATCTAACTTAGAAAATACACGGGCTCCATGAAGCTGATCAAACAAGTCATCAATCCGGGGCAAGGGATACTTGTTCTTGATGGTGACCTTGTTCAACTCCCTATAATCAATACAAAGCCTCTTACCACCATCCTTCTTATTCGCCAAGAGCACTGGAGCTCCCCATGGTGAAGTGCTTGGCCGAATCAATCCCTTGTCCGAATACTCCTGCAGTTGCTTCTTCAAGATCTCCAACTCTGTCGGTGCCATCCTGTACGGAGCCTTGGATATAGGAGCTGCTCCTGGAATTGTATCAATGGAGAACTCAATTATCCTCTCCGGTGGAAGCCCTGAGACCTCAGCAAAGACTCCTGGAAATTCATTCCACACTGGCACTCCCTTCTGAACCTCCGAAGTGGTCATCTGAATCTCCTTCTTAGCAGGCTTCACCTCTCCACTAAACTGGAACTCCGGCTGATGCGGGATTCTGAAATTGATCTTCCTCCCTCTACAGTCGATCACTGCATAGTACTGACTGAGCCAGGTCATGCCTAAGATTACGTCGTACCCTTTGGTGTCTAGTACGAGCATATCTATGGCCAAGGTCTTCCCACAAAGTTCCACTGGACAGTCAGCACAAACTCTAGAAGATATAACTACCCCATTCCCGGTACTTATCTCCCACTTGTGGTCTAAAGCCTTAACAGGTATGGAATGAACAGCCACAAAATGGTCGGAGATATAACAGTGGGATGCACCCGAATCGAAGAGAGCGAGAACAGGTATAGAATGAACTCTGATGTTACCTGTAATCACCTCCTCTGAAGCCTCAGCCTCCTCTGCTGTCAGGTTGTAGGCCTGACCTCTGCCACGCCCTGCTGCTGTCCGGGCTCCTCTCTGCACTGGGCGAGCAACATGCGGTGGAGGAAGGGAAGAGCTCTCCTCATCACTGGTCCCTGGTGCCTCTGCCCAACTGGCCCTGGTAGTGCCCTCTGTCCATTCTGCCCCTGAGGTGCCGGCAAGGTTTGGTTAGCAAACCCCATTCTCCTGTGAGGACAGGTCTCTACGGCATGGTCTCGTGCTCCACACACCAAACACAATCCATTTGCCCTCCGGCAATCCTGCTGAGAGTGTCCTGGTTTCTGGCAAAAGTTGCAGATAAGACCTGGTCGAGCCATCTGGTAAGGAACTGCTCTGAATGGTTGCCTGGCCTGAACCTTCGCTGCCCCGGACGGTCCTCCTCTACCCACCGGTACAAACGGCCTCTTCATGGCCTGGTCCTTCCTCTGATCTCCTTGCTTCTTCTCAAACCCACGCTCCACCTCTCGAGCGCTGGTGAGAACTTCTGCATAGGTCTTCAGATGATGGGGCATTAGGAACATCTGAATGTCCATTTGCAGACCTTGTTGGAACCGGCTTGCCCTCTTCTCCTCATCTGCTATCATGTACGGGGCGAAGCGACTCAACCTGAGAAATTCTGCAGCATACTCATCTACGGATCTATCCCCCTGTTGAAGCTTGATGAACTGCTCCTCCATGTCCTTCTGAGCAGTGGCGGGAAAGAACCTGCTAAAAAAGCTCTTGGGGAACGTATTCCAAGAGATAGGTTTCTCCAAGCGAGCCTCCTCTGCAAACCACCAAGTCCTGGCTATGTCCTTCAGCTGGATCTTGGCAACCTCCACTTGGTTCTCCTTAGGCACCCTGGCGGCGTTCAGCAGATCGGTGGTGTCTGTTAACCACTGTTAAGCCTCCAATGGCCTCTCGACTCCCGTGAATACGGCCGGCTGTAGCCGTCGGAAGTCTGAGATGCTCCCCGGCTTCTGCTCCTTCGGGGCTGCCAACTCCTGCCTGAGGAGCTCAGTCTGCTGATGCTGATTCTCCATCTGCTGTTGCTGGTTTCCCAGCATAGTCTGAATGATCCTCAGGATATCAGCACCCTCTCCTCCTACGGGTCCATTCGGTACTTGCCCGACATTGTTGCGACCCGAACGTCTCTCCATACCGAAAGGGATAAGATCTGGAATTGGAAACAAAGGGAAGGAGTTTAGGATACGAGGATCGAATCAAGGACGAAGTCAAGAAGGACTATATAACTTTGTACATTGTAGTTGGCATTAGCAAATCACTAGAATTTGCCACTTGGTTGTACTTTTAGGTTTGAGAGCCTAGGCTCTGATACCAACCTGTAACGCCCCGATCCCAATGATACGGGAACGTTACTGCAACGCATATACGTAGGTCAGATGGTGCCCCCACGTATATACGCTAAGCATTAAGTACAACAAGTATCAGAGTACAACACACAGCGTGGTATATTCATATGCCAACTTACAAAAGATAAATACAATGCTATACAAGTTATGATAAGCAAAATCACTTTACAAGTGTCCTTTATCACAACCCAAGTCCAAAATGAATCCTATATAACCAAAAATACAAAAATGCTCACGAAATGGATGGAGATCCCGTGAACCAAAAGGAAGAGTCTGGCACGAGGACCGGAGCTAATCTGCCTGCTCACTAAAGAAAGCCTGATCTTCGGTGGATGGCTCCACTTCGACCCAGGCCTCGGAATCTGAATATGCAAATCCAAAGGGTCAAGACATATAATAACAAATAAAAGATAGTCAAGTGACATAAGGATCATGAATAAAGGTAATGAAGTTACAATAAATAGCAATGAATAACAAGCGATGTAAACTCAATAAGGTAAGATCATATGCAACAAATCTACAATTAACGTCTTATTATTATTACTTGTCTTACTGTGATATCTAGCTATGTGACCCAGCGTCCCAGAGCACATAGATCCATATCCTAGTGAAACAAGGTTGTTATTGGAAACAGCGGTTGTATCGACGAACTATGTTTACAGTGGGTCCCGTGCATACCCGGGACCACGGCCCAGGATTGTTCCGTTGCTTGAAGACGGAACCTGCCGCAAGGCTAAACAGAAGGGACTTATGTATGCCCTTGTCATGACAGTAAACAGGAAAGGGAGAAAGCACTCCCCTCGGTCCCCTGGAGTACCACAGGTAAGACCGGAACAGTAATTGTACAATATACCTAAAAGCCACTGTAAACACGAACACGTATCGATATCCGCATATTTCCCCCGACCCATATGTAAGTTGGTGCTTTTTATGTAAAAGTCAAGTGTATCATGCTTAGTTTTAAGAGATGGCATGACAAGTGGTGATATTATTGTTTAACATGTCATGGAACGAGTATATGCAATAATAAGTCATGAGGTAACAAGAGATACATCCATCCAGTAATAAGTCATGTAGAGCCAGTATTGAAGCATGAACAAGCAAGATATAATACACATGTATCAAGTATAAGAACCAAATTCAGAACAGAAATTAACCATGACACACAGCCAGAATTAGTCGACTAGGGGTAAGGGTTAGTCGACTAATACTGGGATACAGAGAGTTAGAATTCTGTTTCAGGGAAAGTTAGTCGACTAGGGTAGGAAGGTTAGTCGACTAATAGGGAGTTCTAGTCGACTAATGGACACTTAAGTCGACTAAGTCTGCTGATACAGAAAGTTGGGTTTCTGGTCTAGGGAGGATTAGTCGACTAGGGGGATTCAGGAGTCGACTAATAGTGATTTCTAGAGAGTTGAGATTTACGTCCAGAAAAGATTAGTCGACTGGTATTTGGGGTAAGTCGACTAATACTGTGTTTTCCGGAAAAACTAAGTTTCAGCTAAGTGTTCTAGTCGACTAGTTCCTATGATGAGTCGACTAATACTGTGAAGAACAGTGAGCAGATCAGAATTTCTGGAAGTGTGTTTGATGGTTCAATTCGTGGTTTTTGGTGACCTAGGTGTACAAGAAGTGTAGATACAAGTATTCTAGGGCTAATACAAGTCTTGGTGAGTGAAATACTCACTTGGATAGGTTTAATTGGGACTTGATCCAAGGATGAGGATGATGGTTGAAGTTGAGGTCCTTGAGGAAGCCCTAGATGAAGCCCTTGAGGAAGTCCTTGAAGCCTTGAGGTGGAGATGAAGAGATTGGGTTCATGGAGCTAGGGTTTTGCTAGAGGGAGAAAGAGATTGTGGAGCTTCTCTTCTCTTGTGAAGAAATGAGGAGGAAAAAGAGTGATTTGCAAATGAATAGGAATTTATAGTTTGGGATTTTTGTAAAGGGGTTGGAAATTGGATAGAAGTGAGGGGTTTTCTTGCAAAAGGAGGGGTGAGGTGAGTGTCCTCTCCTTGGCCACTTGGCCGCTGTGGGAGAGGGAGAGAGTGAGTGGGGTTAGGTGAAGTGGTGAGTGGGAAATGAGGTGGAAATGAAATGGAATTGGAATTTTGCAATAATTGAAAAAATGTCCGAATTTCAAGTATCTCGGATTGGTCTGAAAATTTTACCAAAAATCAAGAAAAATATTTGAAGACTCATGGTGAAATTCGTTTGAAGAAATACTGTATAGATTTTTAATTAAAATCCCGGAATCAGTTATTTACCGACTCCGAAAGAATTTTCATAAATTTATAAAATTCTCAGAAAAAGTGTATAAGTAAGAAATATGATTCTAAGCAATAAAGTCTAAAGGACTTTCTAAAAATTCCTAACAGTTTGGAAGATAAAAATTCGGAAATCGGCCAGCGGTACTGGCCGACACCGGTTTCGGAGAAATTCATTTTAATTCCAGAAAATTCCAGAAAATCACATAAAATCTAAAATATTGGAAAATGATATTTGGAATTGAAATTGGTCAAATACGGATGGTAAATCGGAAAATACGATCGAAAGACTGAATACGTAACTAAGTACGTATTCCGGGAGAGGGGTATTACATTGGCTAAGTCCTTAAGAGCGAATGGGATAAATCTCAAGCTATTAGCATCATCTATAAGGTATGGGATTTTCATCATTAAGCATATTTTCTTCTCTTATGAAGAAATAAGCATCTTCAGACTCTAAACCATGAAACTTGGAGAGTGTGTAATGAACTGAGGCTTGAGCTCAAAATTGTAGTCACCAACCGATGAAAGTTTGATGCAAGATGGAAGTGTAGTTCTAATAGGATAGAACCTATCCTGCAAAGATGTCAGTTGAGTCATAACCGGATCTGGTTTTGGTTCAAACTTGGGTGGTGATGTGTTTCTCGTCAACTTAGATGAATTAGGGTCTCTTGACCACACTTGCATACACAAACACAATCACAAACAAGTTCACCAATAGTCAACAAGAGGAAACAACCAAGCCTAGTCTAAGATAACCTTGACCTTGACAACTCTTAACTAATTGATTGTCCACAGGAGGTATAATGCAAACTCTGACTACAAGCTAATCAGTCAGGTCAGGGTAAGATTGGTGGGAGGTATCCGCTCAAAAGCGATGGGCCTAATTAAGCCAAACCACCAGCCTTCGGGGTTTCGCCTCTCAATCACTGTCCTTAGACACTGATTTGGTAAGAGTCAAATTCTAACACCTTCCCCCATTAGGATAGTCTCCTAATAAGTTCGAGATGTCCCTAAGCCCAACGTCTATTAGATTTTAAATTAGGCTTAAGCTGTGTGTGCTTGGAGATGGTTTGTGGGCTAAGAAAGGGTAATGACTTTCCCACCTTATCTTGATTTGGGTTTTGCCCTTAAGATTTATTGTGCAAAGTATGCAAGGTATAGAAAAGTAACATTCATAAGCAAATATCACGTAAGAATGTTTCCTACCTACTATGCATACGTACCTTGTCTCCAGGTATCTTCAACAGTAATCGTAAAAGAAACGTAATTAGATAAATGCCTAGAATGCAAGTCTAAACGTTTTTTTAAGCAATTAGCAATCAATCAGATTACTGTTGGATTAAAAATAGGGAGTGTGAATATCAGATATAGCAAAAAAAACACATAAAAAATTGTATTTTTGCAAAGCAATATGTCCTGCAAAAAAGAGCTTTAGTAGTCCAAAAATTTAAAACTTTTGCGCTGTAATTTCTTGAAATTATGTTTCCTACTTTCGAGAGTAGAGACATAGAATAGCAAGTCTTCTCCTATAAAGCTTGAGTGCTAAATTTGATTCCTTAACGTCCCTGAAATAAGGCACCAAACTTGTTAGAAAATAATTACACCGTTTCCTCCCTGGCAACGACGTCAAAATTTGATCGAGTTGTGAAAGTGATAAGAATTACCGTCTAGCTTTGGGCTAACGGGTCATGTCCATAAGGAGGAATACGATGAAAGCTTTTCATGTTTTTATTTAGAAAGTAAAGAATGGTGTTGATTTTTTTATATTGAAAAAGAGAATGAAGAGAAGAGAAGTGATTTAAAGAAAAATTTAAAACTTGAAAAAGACTTTGGAGAAGATGATCTTTTAAAATATGATTTGAGAGTGATTTGGTTGTGATTTAAATTATAAAAAAAGATTCAGGCTCACTAATCTTCTACTCAAATACTTACTTATCTCAAGAACACTTTGGTGCATCACTTTTATCATTAGAAAAAACCTTTAGTTTCTTTTAATGTTCAAGTAAAACAAATAAGATGGTTTTAGTTTAAATCTTAAGGTCTTTCTTAACACAACATTAAAAATAGAATGTTAAACCATCAAGCGCGAAGAAGTAAGTATGGAATAAAAACGATTTAAAAATATTTGTGCTTTAAATGTCCAAGTAAAAAAAGAAACATCCTCATGTGCTTTCAAGAACAAAGTTCAACTCAGGCATTATTATGATTCAAAAAAATTGCTTTCATAAAATTTGATCAAGAGAAAGGAGGTAGAAGAGATTGATTAGTGAGCCCAGAAGATAGTTTAGTTACTCATGATAAAAAGAAAACAAATAAGAGAATGAAAATCAAATGTAGACATACTGAATTGAGTCGAGTTGAGTAAGCAAGTTGAATCTCCTTTGATTGTCACTTCAAAGATGAATTACACACTCAATTCCACTCTTCTCTCTTTGCTGATCTAAACTTAAAAAATAAAGATGAGATAAAGCTTCTCAGAACTATCTAACAATACTCCTAAAATCCTAAATATAAATAAGAATTTTTATCCTAGTCTTCGCTGCTCTCTTCTCTGTCGAATGCAGTATTTATAAAGAAAAACAAAACGGGGAGGGCGTACGAAGATAGGAGGAGCAAACGCTTCCCCAACAGACGCAACCAAGCCGCGAAAACGCGGCTTTGGCCGCGTTTTTGCGGCCATGGTGTGGCCAGGTGGCCACACCTTATTGGTGGCACTCCCCCGGTTTGGTGATTTACCCTCATCTCTTGCTGGTTTTCCCGTTTCAGCTCCTAAATTTGAAAAAACGGCCTTTGATATTTGGTTTTAACCAATTGATTTGAGAAGATTCATTTTAACTGGTTTTCAACCTCCCTGATTTGTCATGATCTACCATGATTTTCTGATTTCGAATTAATTCTGATTTATATCAAAATTTGATAGGCTTTTGGCTCGTTTCTCTTCCCTTTCCTTTAGTAATGAGCCTGCATTTTATAAAGAAAAATAAGACTTTATTAATAGGATTTATTAGATAATAAACATGATAATGTGACAATATATATGCAATACATGTGACCGATCAAAGATGTAAAATAATCATATGCGAACATAATTAAACATTTCAGGCCAATATATTATTCTGAAAATTAATCCATAATTATTTTCATATTCCTAAGATATCTTACATGCTAGGAAATCTACATAAGCAATAGAATAAGTAATCAATAGGTAAACAACTAAATTGATTAATTATAGTGAAACATTATTAAAGAAAATGTTAAAGCAAAACACCCACTAATATATTTATTCAAGTATTCTATAAATTGCAAAATTTATTTGAGAGAGAACACGTATTCTGTATAAATAAGGGGATTTTATTAAACACGTTGAAATTAATTTATTTAAATAGACTTAATGAAGAAAAATACTCTCTACGAGATGCAGAATTTAAGATATGACTTCAGTAATTTTTCACTATTTATAATTATGTTTAAATGTTTAACCAAGGATCAATTAATTAACAATTATAAACAATTCTATTTTCCTGAAATTAAAGATCATTCATTTAAGAATATATGTGCACGGTCTGATACTGGCACTAATTGATAAATTAAAGCATAATATTTGCACAGAATCAAATTATGAAATCTTATGTTTTTAGTAATGTTAGGGATTTGTTGAGCAATTTAAGTAGATGTATATTAAATGTGTGATCAAAGTCATTTTAATAAAGGATAAGTAATTTAAAAAGATAAACACACTCACTTATAATATTTAGAATTTATAACCTGTCTTTTTTGAAATTTCACTATTTATAATTATTTATAAGTATTTTTTAAAAATCAATCAATTAATAATTCAAGCAATTAAATTTATAAGAATTAATAACTACATATTTAAGCATTTATAATGATGAGTTGCAAGCATGCAGTGGATAATTCAGGACAGAAGATCCATCAGTTGTACAATACATTAAATCACGAAATTAAGCAATTTTCTAAATTTGTTAAATTTTAGAACTTAAATTAACCATTCACTAATCAGACATTAAATAAATAAAAGAAATAAAGAAAAGAAACACTCACTATGATATTCAATTTGTATTTACTATATATGAACATGATCAATAACTAATGTGCGTTAACAATCATTAAATAGAAATAATAATTAATATAAATTATAATTTAAAAATAGTCACATTGGGTTTCTGCAGATTTACTGGAGATTACGTAGACCTCAATGTCCTAAAATGGTCGTAGCTACGTAGCTCTCTTCTCCACGATTCCAACGCTTCCAGAATTGCCTGAATCAGAAATCAGACGGCTGAGAAATGGCCCGAACATGAAACCAATACTTCACTGGTCTTGATCATTATTGAAGCAAGTCTGGTACTGTCTGACCTGATACCCAAACCTACAGACTTAGTGGATGCGGGTGCGGGTTAAGATGAGGAACGAATCAGATAAGAATGTTGGGGGGAGCAACCTGAAGAAAAGAAGGAGAGGGAAAGGAAGAGAAGGGGAGAGGGGAGGGAAGGGAAGGAGAAAAGAGCAGTGGTGCGGGCTGCGGCCCTGGCCGCGGCGGCGGCAGGATAGCTGACGCGACAGGGGAGAGGATAAGAGAAGAAAGAGAGCAACAGAGAGAGCGCAAATGAAAGTAAGAGAAAAGGAGAGTAGGAGAGGAAGAGAGAGTGCAGGTGCAAAGAGAGAAATGGGGATGGGTTGCGTGTGTAAGGAGGTGGAGAAAAGAGGGGATGGCGGCGCATGGAGGCAGTGGAGGAGCACGCAGCTCTTGAGCAGCAATGATCTCGGGTGGGAAAGCGGCGTAGGTGAGGGCGTGAAAAAAAAAGCAACCCGTGTCCAGACACAACTACTCAAACAAATAGAGACACAACAAAAGTCGCAGTCTTTTTCCACTACAAGAAGAAACGAGCGGGCTCACCCTTGTATACTTCTCCGAGACCATCATTTCCAATTACCAATGACCCATCAAATTTTCTTGTTGCCGCTTTAATTTCAGCTAGAGTGAACATTTTACCATCTTTATGACCTATCATTGAATTGCTAGCATTAAAAACTGGCTTCGAAGTAACTCTGGCGTTCTTTGTGCTTCCCATGGCCTCGTGGAGGAAATGCGGGTGCCAACCAGGAGGTTGGTTCTTTTATAAACTTTCCTTCTTCTTCCCAGTGCACACAAGGATGAAAATTGCACGTATGATGTCCGTATTGTAAACTATATATAACCATATATTGAACTCTTATGAAGTTGATGGCACAAATCGGTGCAGGATCTTCCTCTGCAATGCCATCAAAGCAAAGTTTTTTCAAAGCAAAATAAAACCCCCACCCGCGTTAACAACCCAAAAAAGAAAAAAGTAAAAAAAATGAACTAAAGCTTTTCAAGTAAAGTTTCCTTCTCAGTGATCAAATAATTGTTGGCGGTACAAATTGGTGCAAGATCTTCGTCTACAATGCCATCAAAGTAAAGTTTTTTTCAAAATAAATACCCACATCAAAAAAAAGAAAAAAAATTAACTAAATCTTTTCAAGCAAAGTTTCCTTGTCAATGATCAAATAATTGTTGGTGGTACAAATCATTGCAAGATCTTCGTCTGCAATGCCATCAAAGCAAAGTTTCTTCAAAATAATATAAAAACCCCACCCACATTAACAACTAAAAAAAGGAAAAAAAATTGAGCTAAAGCTTTTCAAGTAAAGTTTACTTGTCAGTGGTCAAATAATAGTTAGCGGTACAAAGCGGTGCAAAATCTTCGTCTACAATGCCATCAAAGTAAAGTTTTTCAAAACAAAATAAAACCCCCACCAACATCAACAACCGAAAAAAGGATAAAGAAAAATTAAGGCAAACATTTTCAAGCAAAGTTTCCTTGTCGGTGATCAAATAATTGTTGGCGGTACAAATCATTGCAATATCTTCGTTCGCAAGCCATCAAAACAAAGTTTTTTTTTAAAAACAATATAAAAACCCCACCCACGTCAACAACCAAAAAAGAAAAAAAAAAAAAATTGTTCCTTGTCAGCGATCAAATAATTGTTGGTGTACAAATCAGTATAAGATCTTCGTCTGCAATGCCATCAAAGCAAAATTTTTTCAAAACAAAATAAAACCCTCACCCACATCAATAACCAAAAATTAAAAAAAAAAATATGCTAAAGCTTTTTAAGCAAAGTTTCCCTGTCAGTGATCAAATAATTGTTTGCGGTGCAAATCGGTGCAAGATCTTCATCTGCAATACTATCAAAGCAAAGTTTATTCTAAATAAAATAAAACCCCGCCCACATCAACAACCAAAAAAAATTGAGTTAAAATTTTTCAAGCAAAGTTTTTTTTATCAGTGATCAAATAATTGTTGGCAGTACAAATTAGTGCAGGATCTTCGTCTGCAATGCCATCAAAGGAAAGTTTTTTCAAGCAAAATAAAACTCCGCCTACATCAACAATCAAAAAAAGAAAAAGAAAAAATTGATCTAAAGCTCTTCAAGCAAAGTTTCCTTGTCAGTAATCAAATAATTGTTGGCGGTACAAATCGGTGTAAAATCTTCGTCTGAAAAGCTATCAAAGCAAAGTTTTTTTAAAACAAAATAAAACCCCTACCCACATCAACAACCAAAAAAAAAAAGGAAAAGGAAAAAAACTGAGCTAAAACTTTTCAAGCAAAGTTTTCTTGTCAGTGATCAAATAATTGTTGGCAGTATAAATAGGCTGCCAATCACTAGTACAAATGCAAGAACGACCGACAAGAGGAGGTTCAATGAGTCTTAAGAGATCGAATGAAATCATTGAACCCTCTCATCAGGTGACATGAATTTCAGGCCTTGTCCTCTCACCGAAGAATCTGGTAACATTTAAATTACCCTTATCAACCAAGGTCCCTCAATCCAGTCTCTGGTTTCTTTGAACTTTTGACAAAAGTCCATTCTATGTGCCTCCACACGGGGCCCATAGACTGATATGATCACAGAGTGCTGACCATTCCTACGGTGTATTAGTTTAACTGAGAGTAAGAACTCCCCAATTAGTTTACAAAGGCAATAAAAGACACCCCCCCCCCAAACCAAATAAACTGCCCCCCGATGCTTAAAGGGAGTTCATGTGATGCCCACCTGTGATAAAAGAGCCACCAATGAATCTAAGGAACGAGCCTGACGGAAAAGCAATCTTATTTTATTGAAGAAGTAAAATATCAATACAAAACATTTTGAGAAAATCACAAATACAGTTTTGCTTTTGAGGACATTCTAGTGCTTCTACTGATCTTAATGTTTTGGTATTACTGGCCTTATCGTTTTAATATGCTTATTTTATGAAAAAAATGTCTATTTTTTCTTGTATAATATTTAATTAGCAAAATAAAAAATAAAAAAAGTCTACTTAGTTTTTTTTTCCTTGTAAACACATGAGACTATTGAATTCTCTCTTAGGCTATTATTGTTTTTTTATAAATTTAATTTTCAGAATTCTAGTTTTATTGCCAATAGTGTTCTCAATAAGTGTTCATGTTAGCCCAGAGGCCCTTCACCTTAGTTTTGATGATGACTAGTTATGAAGATTAGTTTGCTAATGATCTTGTGTTTAATAAGTTTCAGATATTGATCAAGATTTTAGTAGGTGATTAACTTCAGCAAAGAATTCAAAGCCAGTTTTGAAGCTAACACATGTGGATTCAAGAGTTCGCGCGTCAAGATTGCATCTAGTACTCGGATGGAGTCAAGCTCTATGGATCGAGTCGACTTAGAGATAGAGATCGACAAGAAGACTCGATTTGTTTTGTTTTAGTTTTGTTTAGATCTTGTATAAGGATAGTTTAGTTTTGATATGCTCAAGTTCACACACGAGTTAAAATAATTTTTGATTTCGGTTTAACCGATTTTAGATTTTCAAGAATATATATATGATTTTCATGAATACATAGAATCAAAACAAGCTTTACATAATTTATATGTATAGTAGATTCATCCATATACATTGATGTTTCATATTGTCTAAAAACTTTTTTTGATGTATATCTAGTCATGTGCTTTAAGTTTTATTTTTTCAAAACTTAGTTTTGGATTCAATGTCAAAAACATAGATATATCTTCTATATATGTATTGAATTCTATCCATACACACTATACTTCAAATGAGTTTAAATATCATGTTTTGTATCTATTCAAGTTTTAGAGAAAACGTATTTTCATTTCAAAGTTTGGTTAATGAAAAATACGATTTTCGGTTTAAAACTTAATTTCTATACCTCAAAAATAGTTCAAATAGTTTGTGATAAGTGTTGAATTTTGATCACACATATTTGTACTTTAAATATTTATAAGAACTTATTTTTGTGAATTTTATTGAATTTTATGGGTATTTAAAAGCTAACTTTTCATAACCTAAAATCCACTCTTGAGCCTGCTGGCGGTCAACTGATCGGTCGACCGGATCAGAGCTCAGTCGACTGATGTGCACAAAACATGCATAGCAGTCTTGGCCATGGGCCAGTCGACTGCATCAGAGAACTTGCTCTCTGGATCTGGCCCCGGTCGACCAGTCGGTCGACCGATCGAAGAGTTAGCTCTCTGGTTCTGGCCTCGGTCGACTGGGCGGTCGACCGTTAGGCAAGTTTGCCTGGGGCGATCGACCGGGCGGTCGATCGGTAACTCTAACGGTCAGAAATCTGACCGTTGGCCGGTCGACCGGGCGGTCGACCGACAGATCATTTCTGACCTGTTCTGGACCCCAACCAACGACTAGTTTTTCAGACCCCCATAAAAATGGGTCTTTTGGGGCTGTTTCTTCTAAGATTTTCAAGTGCAATTTTTTTCACCTTCTCAAGTGTTTTTAGCAAAATTTTCAAAAGAGTTTTTGTATTAAAATTTTTATCATTATTTATTTTCAAAGTTTTGAAAAAAATCAAAGAAATACAAGTTTTGAGAATTCTATTTTGTTCTTCATTTTCATATTTATCAAGAAATTTTTACCAAGTATTTCTTTGTAGTTTCTTTCAAAACTTTATTTTCTCACATACTTGAACAATCAATTCTAATCCTATATTTAGGATTTTTGTTTTGTGAGAAAATTGTATGTGATCCTTTGAGACCACCAAGAGAGTGTTTGTGATCTTTATGATCACCAAGTTGTAATTTTCTTTGGTGCTTGATTTAGTGTCACTTCTTGTGTAGAGGTGTTTGTGTTTGAGAGAAGAGTTGTGCACTCCCAGTGTTGAGTTGTAATTTCTCAGTGGAGATCCCATTGTGGAATGTACTACATGGATATAATGGAAATCCTTCTGTGTGAAGGTGGGGACGTAGAGCAGTGATTCGAACCTCGAAACATATCCTTGTGTTTGTGTAACACCCCGCTCCCGGAATACGTACTTAGTTGCGTATTCATATTTTCTGATCGTATTTTTGATTTACTTCCTATATTTGTTTTGTATTATAAATTATTTATATGATCGTTTTGCCATGGATCTGAATTCGTGAACTCGGAGTCAGCCCTAGTCTGAACCGGGAACCCGATCCTAGTGAATTGCTCGATTTGGTCTTTTCGCTATTCCGATTTGACCAATTTCAGTTTTAAACATCGTTTTCCAATATTTTAGATTTTTTATGATTTTCTAGAATTTTCCTGAATTAAGTTGTAAATCTTCAAAACCGGTGTCGACCAGTGCCGCTGACCGATTCTCGAATTTTTAATTTACAAACGGAGTTGAATTTCTAAAAACGGCTTTCCTGTAACTTCTTAAAATCATATTTTCTATCTAAATACCTTTTCTGAGAATTTTCTGAATTTATCAAAATTCCCCTGGATTTGGTGTCGGCCAGTATCGCTGGTTGATTTCAGGATTTTTAGTTTATAATTGGAATCAAATTTCTGAATTCCGCTTTCATATTACTTCTTAGAATTATATTTTCTCCTTTCTGGCATTTTCTGAGATTTTTCAGATTTTATCAAAATCCGGCCGACCCGGTGTAGACCGGTGTCAATGGTTGACTTCAGGATTTTTATTTTGAAAATGAGATCAAATTTCTAAAAACCGATTTCACCAAAAATCTTTATATAATATTTATTATTTTTTAGAATTTTTGGGAAGCTTTCTAAACTACTTTATTTTTTGGACTTTTCCGGAGTTTTCGGTGTTTTCCCAGATACCGGAATTTTATCCAGATATTTTACTTTTCTCTTTTTCTATTTTTCTCTCTCCTCGCTAGATGCAAGTTTCACCAACCTGGATTCATCATTAAATGCAGAGATCCTCTCCATACTGCATTTAATGCGCTGCTAATCAATTCCAATCTCAAGTCAAATCTGACTTTTGTCCTTTCTGTAAACGCAGTATTCGCGTTTTTCCCAAACGCGAGTTTTCATCCTCGCGTCTGGGCAATTGCCAGACGCGAGTCTTTGTTGGATGGGGACGCAGCCTATTCCTTTGAATGAAACTCATGTTTCATTTAATATGAATCCCAATGGCAACGTGTAATTTCTCCAAAACTCCTTTATATATATATAAGCCCCCACTCCTCTCTCTTTCATTAATTTCTTTCCATCTTTCTCTTCCAGCCAACAGCAAGCCAACGAGCACAGCATGGTGCTTCCTTTGGCCGGCCATGCTTCACCTCTCCCCGTCCATTTCCACCACCTTCTCCTCCACCAACTCCACCACCATTCTCCCCTCCATCTCCTCCTTCATTTCAACAACAACAACAACCACAACACCACCTCCACCATCTTCTTCTTCCTCTTCTTTTTCACCAAATAACCCACTTCCACCACCACCTTCTCCACCATCTCCACCACTAGATACTCCACCTTGGCCACCAACGACCATGTCATCTTCTTCTCCTCGTCGTGCTCTTTCCGACGAGATATTGCTTCGCACTCTGAAATCCCTTTTGCAAAACTCCAATTTTTCACTTTTAACTACACTTGCACCCCCACCATTGGTTGGACTTGGGGCTTTAGCCACCGTCTCCGGCCACTTCCGGCCATCTCCGACCATCTCCGGCCGTCGCCGACAACTTGACCGACCACCCCCCTTCCATTCTTCTTTCTTTTCTTTCCTTTCTTCTTTCTTTTCTTCCCTTCATTCATTCTTTCTTCCTTCTCTTTCTTTCCTTCTTTTTCTTCCTTTCCTTAAAATTCCAAAACCTGCATCTCTCTTCATATTTCCCGCGTCTGCCATTTCCCGCGTCTGCCATTCCCGCGTCTGCTATTTTTCGCGTCTTTCTATTTGAACGCGTTTACGCGTTGATTTCCTGGATTCCAGAGCTTGGGATTTCACGGCGTTTTCCGAAGTTCTTGGCGAGTGTTCTCGCTTTCCTCTTGACCTTCCCATTTCATCGGGTCAAGCTGTTTGGAACTAACACTTTCTTTGATTGTGTTCAACTATTATTCTATCACTTGCCAAGTACATGCTTGATATGTTAACACTTGACATGCTTTTGCTTGATACCTACCATCTACATGCTAATACCTGATACTTGTCTGTATCACTTGACAACTGATGTGTCATCACCTGACACTCGACTTGTTACTTAACACTTGCTTCTGATTATAACATGACTTATCACTTGCCTCCTGACATATTAATACTTGACCTGTGATTATCACATTTACGAGAATACTGTACTTGTTATCCTATATTATATATACAGTGACCTGAATCTGTAGTACTTATGTACACCTGAATTCCTGATCATGTCCTGTTCTTGCTATTCCCGTAAATTGATAACTACATATTAAATTATTATAAGACAACTTGTACCTGGTTTGGGGGAAACTGATGGGTCCTGATTAATCATTTTTATGGTGGTCTTATCGAGCCGCGCGTGGCTACATACTTGTGGGATCACCTGGCGGCCACCAGGGGTTCCGTGGGGTGTGCTGGCACCCCTACTCCTGTTTATTCCTGCCGGGTATGCACACGCCCTAGGCCTATTTCTATGGGATCTGCGATACTCTATTCCTGTTCGGGCGTAAATAAGTCCCGGTACCTAGCGGTACGTTCCGGCTCAGCACCGGATACTCCTGGACCATTGTCCCGGGCATGTACGGGGCCCATCCGAAACATGATTCATCGAACTTTATCAGTTTCCAAATAACTTGCTCTATAAGTTGTGAGTGGAAGTATGTGGAATGGGACGCATACTGAAACCTACAACTTAGACGGCTCCAATTAAAATAAGATGTTAATATGCAATTTGTTGTGCTGTTTTGTAACTCGGGTTGTATGCGCTTGGATTACGGTAACATGGGATAAAGGTATATAGATGAGGGTTTCCTTATTTGGATTATTCCTTCGAGGTACTAATCTCATGGAGCCGTGACCTAAACCTGTACAATCGGATTTGCTCGTAATCAGTTTTTATTCGGTTTATCGGTTTTATGTTAGCTTAGGAGATAACTAGTGTTGCCTTGTCTACCTTATTCATTGCCTCATTACCTGCTCTTATCATCTTATATCATACATGTTCCCAGCTTGATATCAATTGTTGTATATCTACTTGCCCCTGCCTGCTGGTGCTCATAACACGGTTTCAATGCATATTTATGACTTGGATTTATCGATACACATGTGCTTATCTCAGCTCGCCATCTGGCTTTTGCATCACCACTCGCCGGGGAGTTCTGACTCCTCTGGATTCTCATGTCCAGGTCATAGAGTTTGGAGCGTGTGGATTCTCCTAGTTGCTGATCAGAGTGGCGCAGCTGAAGCGTGGATCCCCAGCAGACCATCCAGAACCCCATCCTTCCAGGCCCCCTTGTTCGGCTCTAGAGTTTTCCTGTTATGACTCTGAGCCTTCTTTTGTACTATTCATACTTGTACATTTCTTTGTATTCTCGCAATTGCGCATATCAGTGATGTAATATTCTTGTAATATTTATCACTTCCTGTGATAACTTTGTATCTGTACTCATGTGTTGGAATGTATAATGCACCACGTGCTTCCGTACTCTGATTCTTGCCTGTATTGATGCTTAGTGTATATACGTGAGGGTATTTCTGACCTGCGTATATACGTCGCAGTAACGTCTCCGTACCCGCCGGATCGGGGCGTCACAGTTTGTGTTTGATCTTTTACCTCTCAACTCTCTTTTTTTATATCTTGCATTGCTTTACATTGTTCATATTCATATACATACTTGGTATTGTTTGTGTGCCCACACTTGTATTCAACCAAGAAAGCTTTTAATAACATCTCAACTCTCAGTTTAGAGGAATTTTGAGGAGTGGTTACAGAGCCCTTTATAGGAAATTCAGGCTCACTTTTGGTTACACATAGTGTGTTAGCAATTAAGTTTTTAATTCCGTAACATTTATCCTGAATTAGTTTGTACCCTCTAGGTGTATATCTAGTTCTCACAAATTCAAGAACAATAAATACATTGAACTAAAAGGTGAATACTTTTACATGAAATGTAAACATACAAAAAAATGGTTAATTGCGTATATACCCCTATACTATAGACATTGGAGTACTAATAACCCCTCAACTCTTTTATTAGCAGACGACCCCCGGTTCTCCAAACAACAATACAGTTTTAGATGTAATTTTTTGGTTTTCGAGGAAAACATCTGATTAAACTCTCTCTCCCCCCCTGTGACTTTCTCGAAGACTTCAGAAAATTCTGTCTAAAACTGTTACATCGTCTGGAGAGCAGAGGGTGTCTGCTAATAAAAGAGTTAAGCGGTTATTAATGCTCAGTGTTTATAGTACATGGGGTGTATAAACCTTGCCAAAAAAAAAAGAACAGATTTTTTATATATATAAAAAAGCACCAAGAGGGTTGTGACAATATCTATTCTTGGGTTATTGGGGCTAGAAATAAGTTTCCCCTTTAAAAATCAGAAAAGCTGTGGAATTGACAATACTGTAATTCAATCCTTTTCTGAGATTGTGACGTCAAGCCGTCTCCATTACACAATTTTCTTTTTCCATCACTAAAATTACATTCACACTTATAAATTGACAAAAAAGGAAAAAAAAAAGTATATTTGAGCTCAACTGGGGAGCAGCCTCAAGTTCTATAAGGAAAAATTGTTATATCCCTTGAGATCAACTCAGGGGCTGTTTGGTTGCAAGGAAGTGGGCGGAAGTAAGGAAATAAGAAAGTATAATTGCTCACTTCCCTATCTATCCAAACACCGGAAAAGGAAAATAAGAAAACCTGTTTTCCTTTTATCTTTTCTCTTTTACACAACCATTTCCTCACTTTCAGAGTGCTACAGTTAATTTTGTGGTCATGTAAATCTCATTTGTAATAAATTGTAGCACAAAACAGTTAATTTTTTAACCATGTAAATCTTACTTGCATTCTAATTACTGTCTATTTTTTATTTTTCTTAATTAATTTTTATTTTAATATTATTTTACGGTCAACTTTGTGGTCAACTTTTATACTTCCACTTTCACATTACCATCCAAACACCAGAAAAGACAAAACATTTTTCAAATCACACTTCCCAGCAATATCTAAACACCGAAAAACTTACTAACCAATTCTTAAGTTCACTACTTCCTCAATTCCTCACTTCCACCCTTAATCAAACAGGTCCCTCAGTTGGCTCCTATTTATTGTTTCCTATCGGCCTATCAAATTTTTATTTTACTGGTCTTGAAAAATTAGAAAAGTAAAGGGAAAAAAAAAATTAAAAGAGGAGGGAAAAAAAAAGGAAAAGGCTGGTAGGGGAAAAAAGGGGAAGGCATCCATCTTGCGCCTGCACAACACGGGCCTCACAGTGTAATCATAGCATAAAGCAGCCGCCGCCGCCGCCGCCGCACCCGCACCCGCAACCCGCACCCCTCACTATCAGCGAATCCAATCCAGCGAAAAAAGGAGAGGCAGAGAGATTAAAGAAGCAGAGCCAGAGAAGTCAAGCATCATCTAGGGTTCCTTCGAAATCTAAAACCCTCATTTTTGCTTCTAGGGTTTTTTTTTCCTCTTAGATCGCCGACGAGATGCCACCCAAGGCCGCGAAATCGAAGGAGGCCGTAACCGAGAGGCCCATCCTCGGCCGATTCTCCTCTCACCTCAAGATCGGAATCGTACGCTTTTTTTCTCTTCTTTCAAAAGGAAAAAAAATAAATGGAATTCATTTAATAACAATTAGTTGCTGACGCTTGTTGCTGCTTGTTTAGGTTGGATTACCAAATGTTAGCAAGTCAACACTCTTCAACACGCTCACGAAACTGTCAATTCCTGCAGACAACTTCCCATTCTGCATCACTGAGCCCAATGAGGCACGGATCAATGTCCCCGACGAGCGATTCGATTGGCTTTGCCAGCTGTACAAGCCCAAGAGCGAGGTCTGTTACATTACTTAGTGAAATCCGAAGTTTTATAAAATTGCTATTACGGTTGCAACTTAATGGCAAAAATTTGGTACCTTAATGGGAATACCTTTACAGTTCAATGTTAGCTTATTACGGTTAATTGAATAGGAGAACCTTGAGAAGTTTGAGACAAGTTTGATACCCATGCTTGATACCAGTTATTCCTTGTGTGATTAAGTTTAAGTTACATGGTACAAGGGGTAATTCCTAGGGAACTAATCCACACATCAAAATAATGGAGTGGTATGATCAAATCACAAAAGCCAACGTAAACACAATGAATTACGTGGAAACCTGAATAGGAAAAGAACCACGGAGAGAGAGAGAGAGAGGAGAATTCCACTATAATAATGGTGATTACAATGGGGTTCTCTGGTGTGCTAGGGTTTCTGGATTCGAATTTCCTCCATATTGGAAGGGACCCTCTATTTATATAGGTTATTTCTATTTAGATAAGGCTACAGAGTGTTCAACTCTGTTTAAATACTTGACCGCTTATCTAAGAATTAGTTAGAGCTAGACATCCAAGTTTGAATTGATTGAGCGAGAGTCATCTTTATCTGGTAGTCTAAGTCTAATTGTGGATGTAGTTGATCTGTTCCCAAACTATAACTGTCAATTTCAAATGGGGATTTGGCTTAGAGATATGAATGCATGTAACCGACTTTATCTCCTCATCTTATCCACACAAGCTGCTCGGGGTTTGAATTCGAGGACTCTCGCTTGGAGTTTTTGGAAGCAGCCACGTGCCGTTCGCCTATTTGGTGCTGGAAAGACACGTGGCGTGATCTGGAGGAGGTCGAAACTGACCACTACAGATGCCCTCTCTGCTCCCTTGTCTTTAGAGGAGCTCGTGAACTCTCCCTCGGGGCTATATGTTCCTGGGGATTTTGATAGAGAAAAGGAAGCAGATTGGGAATGATATTTTGGACCTGGACTCAGGTTGTTTGCTGCCACTTCAGGTTTTGTCTTCTAGTGGCATGCGTTGCTCTACACACTGGTAGAGTTTTAAATGTGCGTCATATCTGCCGCGACATTGGTCAATTAACTATCACTTTTCGAGGAGTCGCGACCTTCGAGGAAGGTACGATGTATCCGGCGTCATTTCGATCTGAACCATCGTGACACGTGTATGCTGCTGATCGAGTGGCTTTTTATTCTTCTTTGAAGATAAGAATCTTGAGTAGTTAATGCTTGGGCTTTTTTTCTCTTTATAAATAGGGCGGAGCTCTTCAGGAGAGATCTGAGCTGCTTCTTGGGAGTTCCTTAGTGCAAAAATACTATCCCGCGGGTGGCGATCTCCTTTGTTCTTCGTTCTGTGGAGGAAGGAGAGGGAGAGAATGGTGATGGCTGTTGCACTCTTGATTATCAAGAGTGTGTTTGTCAAGGAGTTTTGGTTCTTGTGATGGGCTTGTCAAGCAGTTTCGGCTCTTGTGACGAGGCCTAGCTATCGGGATGGACAAAGAATGTCCTACCTTCTGCTTGGTCTGCACGTCTGGACTCTGGCCAGAACATACTAGGTAGAAGTTGGGGCTTGACTCCCTTTTCTTTCCTTACAACAAACATAAAACAGGGAGCATGAGGGCATTCGATTGCGGTTTCGATCCCTGGGGCTGGCCACCAATGCTCTTATCAGATGTTGGTGCTTTGGCTGCCTCTGCTTCTGAGTTCATCCTCAGGTTAAGGTGTTGGCATTGCTACCCTTCTCATCTTGCAGGCTTCAGTCTGCGGTTCGGGGCACGATTTTTCTTACTGGTGGCTTCCTGAGAGTTCTCGGCATCGTCGCTCATCCGGCCCTGGTGGATTGTTTGCTTAGGAGTCATCACTAGGATGCAGCTAGAGACGCGACACTGCGCACCTCTACCTTTTCTCTCTGAAAGGACATATTTATGCAAAATCAAAACTTGTATTTGTCTCACTCTTGTTAGATGTATCCACACTTGTACTTGAATGGATGTAATTGAAAAAACTCTATAATAAATAAAGAATTTTTAACACAAGTATTGTTTGGATCTTGCCTTGTTTGAGTATTGATTTGTTGTCGCGTCTGCTCGGGGTGCGTTTTGGTTCCGAAGCGTCTTGAATGATTTGGAATATAGTTCCTGAACGGGATTCGTTCTCTATTGGTACCTATGAATGTTTACCAGAGTGGGGAAGCTCTCAACTTCGAAGTTGTGTTGTCATGTTGGTCCAAAGTGGCTCGTTGACTTTCCATCGGGGTGGGTCCCAATGTAGGCCGACTCCGAGCATCCAACGCGGGCGAGCCTCTATCTTTGAGGAGGCCCCCTAAAGGATCGCCGTCCGGGTGAAGACCCATATAAGCGGTTGACCTGCTCGGGCGGCCATCAGGGTATATCTCATTATAGATTGACTCCGAGCATCCAACATAGGCGAGTTTCTGTCTTTCAGGGCCCCCCGAAGGGTCGCTGTCAAGGTGAAGACCCATATAGGCAATCGACTTGCTCGGACGGTCATCAGGATATATTCCATTATAGGCTGGCTCCGAGCATCCAACGTGGCGAGCCTTCATCTTTTAGAAGACCTCCGAAGGGTCACCGTCAGGGTGAAGATCCAAATATACGATGGAGACTGCATGTTGCTCGGGGCATATATCAGGTTTGGGTGAAACGCGATCAAGATAGCAAAAAAATGATCTTTTCATTGAATGTCACTGACTTGTACATAATATCGCTTCAAGTGAAAAGAGTTCCATTGCTTATTAAGTTGGTTCCTATCCTGATCGACCAAGATGTCCAACCCTTTGCCTCTCCGAGCGACGATGGATATAGGGGCCCTCCTAGTTGGGCCCCAGCTTTCCTTGATCCTTCTGTTGCGTGCTCTGAATCACGCGCTTTAGGACCAGGTCTCCAATTTGGAATTCCTGCGATTTCACCTTTTTGGTGTGCGGACCGGATTTACTGTTGATTGTAGGCTGTCGAAAAAAATCATCAAATACAAGTCCTCAGACGAGGACTTCACTTCAACGCGAAGGTCGCGTCGCAACTAAAACGCGAACCTCGCGTCCAAAGGTAAACACAGACTTCAAACGCGGGTCTAAGTAACTTCGCATTTCACTTCAAACGCGGGTCTAAGCAACTCCGCGTTTCTCTTCAAATGCGGGTTTGAGCAACTCTGCGTCTCATTTTCAATGTGTGCCTATGAGCATCGCGTTTCGACTTCAACGCGGCCATGAGAACCCTGTGAGCACCACGTCTACACAACAGAGCGAGGTCGTGTCCAACGCGAGACTCGCGTTTCTGTTGTAACTGATCCCCATTACAGGGTCAATTAACTACCTAGGTGATGTGGGAGTTAATTCCCATTATAAAGGGGTTCTAGGGGATAATTATACTCCTATGACCCCTATAAATAGCCTCGAGAGCTATGAAGGAGGGGGGGTCTTTTCTTGGACGCTGGGCTGATAATTTGGAAGCTAAAGGCTTCTTCCTTTCAACTTCAAAGGCTCAGAGAGAGAATTAGAGAACTCTAAACACATATTGTGTTAAAACATAGTTCTTTTCTAATTGCTTTTACGAGAGCACCCCGAACTCGAAGCAGATATCGAAGAGAAGCTTGCCATTCTGCTGGTCAACGGAGAACAAGAATACACTCTCCATCGCCACATCAAGAACCTATCATTAAACAAAGAGGAAATTCAGTTATTCTTCTCTCTTTTGTAATCAGATTGTTGATCTGTAGTAACTTTCTTTTCATATCAAAGAAATTTTTACACGCCTCATTTTTTTCCGACCGAATATTGATAGCCCGTAATGCGAATTTGGGCCTGTTGTCGCCTTTCCTTCGAGTGGTCCAGCATCAGGTGGAGTAGGGCATCATTCTGATCTTGAGCCACTCCTTTCACTTGAAGTATCGTCCTGCTAATGTCGATCGGGATGATCGCTTCTGTTTTGTATGCCAACGAGAGCAGGGTTTCGCCGGTCGGGACGCGTTTCGTGTTCTGTAAGCCCAGAGTACATCGGGGAGTTTCTCTACCCATTTGCACTTAACTTTGTCCAGACTTTTGCACATGTTGTCGAGGATGGTGCGGTTGCTGATTTTAGCCCGACAATTGTCTTGAGGATAATAGAGCGAGGAGAATAGATGTGCGATCTTGTACTTGGCGCAGAAAGTGGCAATGTGCTTGGCGCAGAAAGTGGCAATATGCTTGCTGGCAAAGTTCGTTCCGTAGTCAGATACGATGGTACTGGAGAGCCCGAAGCGGCACACTATGTTCTGCCAGAGAAACTTGACAATCTGTTGTCTGGTGACTTCAGAGAGTGGCACTGTCTCAACCCATTTGGTCAGGTAGTCGGTGGATACCAGTAGGAATCGCAGTTGGGGTTGTGCTCGGGGGAGTGGCCTTATTATGTCCAGTCTCCATTACGGGGCCGTTTGTTTCGCGTAAAACTCTGTAATTCGTAAATGACTTACTACCCAGTTACAACTACGGCGTTTGTTTGCACCGTAATTCGTAAAAGACTTACGTAACTCAACTAACACTCACTTGCAACCCAGTTACCACTCATTTACAGCCCAGTTGCAGTTAATTTTGTGGTCATACAAATTTGTAATATTTTTTTATATTAATATTAAAAAATTTTAATATTTAACTTTTTTAATATTTATTTGCAGTATTAAAACTTTTAAAATCACCAAATAGTTAATTTTGTGGTCAACTTTTTCACTTACGACTTATACATTACGACAACCAAACACCGTAAAGTACAATATACTTTCCCACTTTACAATTTTATATTACAAACAAAACACCGTAAAATTTACATACATGTAACTCATTTACAATTGTAAAAGACTTTACCAATTACAACTACGAATTACGGTCAGTTACGATAACCAAACAGACCCTACATGAAGTGCCACAGACTGTGTAACGTATGGAGGTTGGTACTTGGTCTGTTTGACGTTGGAGCAAACCTCTGACATAGCGGGCACTTCTTCACAAAACCCTTGGCGTCGTCGAACATTTTGGGTCAGTAATATCATTGATTGATGACCTTGTGGGCGAAAAAGCGACCTCCTGCATAATTCTACAACCGCCGTTGTGGATTTTCTCCATCACTTTCTGAGCTTCGTCTGACCAAGATATCTCAGATACAGGTCAACGTGGAGATTGGAGTAAGATTTCTTGTATAGGGTGTCCTCTAAGAGTGTGTACCTGGTGGCCAAGTGCTGGAGCTTTCGTGCCTCAGTCTTGTCGTCGGGAAGAGTTCTGTCATTCAGGTAGGCGATGATCTGGTCCCTCCACCCCGGTGAGGTATGGAGGCGTAAGACCTCTCTGGTTGGTTGCTGGATGCTGAGATTACCAATGTGCTCAACGGGGATTTCACGCCTGAAATGGAACTCCATGGCTGCCCCAGGTTGGCGAGTGAGTCGGCGTGATTATTTTCGGACCTGGGAACCCACTTGAAGTCGCATTAGAGCATTTTGGACTTTAATTTGAGAACGAGTTGTAGTTACTCTTCCATATGAGAATCTCTTGCGACGTATTCACTGCTGACTTGGTTGACTACCAGCGAGGAGTTGTACTGAACTTCGAGCCCTGTGACCCCAAGTGTGATGGTTACTCGGAGCCCGGCCAGGACTGTCTCATACTCGGCTTCATTGTTGGAAGTAGATAATTCGAGGGTGAAGGACTGTTCGATGATGGATCCTTCTGGAGCGGTGAGCACAATCCCTATGCCTGCCTCCTTGCTGTTTAAAGCTCCGTTCACGTTAAGGATCCACCATTCTAGCTAGTCAGCGTGCTCTGTGGCCCCCGGAGTGAAGTCGGCGGTAAAGTCGGCGAGGGCCTGGCTTATGATCGCTGTCCTTGGTTCGTATCTGAATTAGTAAGATCTTAGTTCCGCAACTCATTTTGAAATTGTCCTGGTAGCTTCTGAGATTTTTCACGACGCTTCTCAGGGGTGCTCAGTGAAGACTGTGATCGAGAAGGTTTGAAAGTAGTGCTCAAGCTTCCTCGAGATGATGAAGTGGGCAAGCACCAGCTTCTCTAGCCTTTGGTATCTGGTCTATAGACCATTCATGGAGTGGCTGACATAATACATCGGCTTCTGGACGCCTTCGTCTTCCCGAACCAAGGCTCCACTCACAGCTGATTCCGAGACGACGAGGTAGAGATATAGCGTTTCTCTCGAGAAGCGTTTTGACAGCAGGGTGAAGAGGCCAGATATCTCTTCAGTCCTTGGAAAGATGTCTTGCATTCCTCGTTCCAGCGAAAGTTGGCTCCATTCTTCTTCAAGGCTTGGAAGAAGGGCCTGCATTTGTCCGTGGATCGGCTGATGAACCGATTGAGGGCTGCGAGACGTTCGTTAAGCATCTGAACCTCCTTTTACACAATTGGGAAGCTTCATGTTAAGAATTGCAGTTATCTAGTCGGGGTCGACCTCGATGCCCCGTTGGGTGACCATATATCCCAAGAATTTTTCGTAGGCCCACCAAATGTGCACTTTTGGGGTTGAGCTCACCTTGTATTGCCTAAGGAGGTCGAATGCCTTGTCTAGATGCTGGAGGTGATCCGTGCGTTGTATACTTTTCACTAACATATTATCGACGTATACCTTCATGGTGCTCCAGATCAAATCTTTAAAGACTTTATTAACCATTCGCTGGAAGGTAGCACCCGCATTCTTGAGTTCGAAGGACATCACCTTGTAGAAGTAGACTCTCCGGCCAGTAGTGAAGCCTGTTTTGTCTTCATCTGGTGGGTGCATGTTGATCTGATTATAGCCTGAATAAGCGTCCATGAAGTTAAGGAGCTCGTGGCCCGTTGTCGTCTTCATCAGTTGATCTATCATCAGAAGGGGTTAACTGTCCTTTGGACAAGCTTCATTGATGTTGGTAAAGTCAACGCAGGTTCTTCACTTTTCATTCTTTTTCTTTACGATCAGATGATGCCAGCTTGGAGTAGGCGGTCGATTTCGTCGCTGATGACGCGACTCTTTTCTTTGTTCATTCTCCTAGGCTTCTGCTTTATTGGCTTAGCGTTCGCGTTGATGGAGAGCCTGTGATAGATGACTACAGGGTCAATTCCAGACATGTTTGTGGGAGTCCACGCGAATACGTTTGAATTTTTTGACAAGAACTGTTTGAACAGTGTCTTCTCGTAAGGGAGAAGGTATGAGCTGATTCAGAGTGTCCGCTCTGGACGATTTAGGCCTACACTAAATGACTCTGGTCTTATTGTCGGGGTTTTCCGACTCGGTGGGTGAGTCGGGATCTCAGCTTTCACCGTATTGTGATTGCTATTGATTAACAATCTTCTTCTGTTTCTTGTCCACATGAGAGTTTTTGTTGGGGCCTGGTCGGGAGGCCTTTTGTACCCAACTCGACCTCTTCTGTACTACTGTCGCTACCATCCTAGCTATCGTCTGGTCACCCCTTATGTTGGCTGTTCCAGATGGTGTGGGATACTTTTGTAGCTGATGAGGGGTGGTTGGGGTCGCTTTCATCACGTGGATTCACGGTCTCTCGAGGATGGCGTTGTAGGGGGATTGGACTTCAAGGACACAGAACTCGGTGACGACGTTGAACGAATCTGCGCAGACTGGAAACTCGACTGTGCGGGGGGAACGGGCTTCGCTCCCGTCAAAACCGTGGAGTGACTGGGTTTGGGGAACGATCAACTTTCGGAGCAGCTCGGGAGTATCTTACATTAGATCTAGAGCGTGGCCGTACAGGATGTTGACGCTGCTTCTCCCATCAACCAGGATCTTCGACACTTTGCAGCAACTGGTATGTACCATTACGACCAAGGCGTTGTTATGCGGGAAATGCACGGAATATGCATCTTCCTCTGTGAAAAAGACTTCCGCCAGGGGATGTGGGAGGGCAAGTCGTTATTGCTTGGTAGTTGTTCCTCCGAGCTTCGTTGACGTAGATGGTCCTCTTATTGGTGGTGGTGCGTTTTATCGGGGAGTTCTCGAAGTTAGCATTCACCTCCCTGTATTGGACGAGGGTGCTGCCGGAGCGTTCGTCTGTGGTATTGGGCTGCCTTTGTACTCTAATCTCCGATGGTCGTTCGTGTTAAGGATGAACTCTCGAAGGTATCCTTCGTTGACTAGGTTTTGAAGGTGTCATCGAAGGGTTCGACATTTTCACTAGGTGGCCCCTCCCTTCATGAAGGCACAATAGTCCCTTTATCTATGTCCTTTCGGATTCGGTGGGAGAGGTCTGGTCGGGCGCCTGACGTAAGGCTGGTCCTTGATTGCGTTGAAGATGTGATCGATGAGTACCCTGAATGGGACGAGATCGGGTTCTGCTTCATTTCCCTTGCTGGATTCTGTAGCACGCCTGGCTGACTTGTGGACATCAGAGGAATTGTGACTCGGATTCTTCCTTAGGGGAGAACTGTGGCTTCGGCTTCTCGATCTCAGGCTCTTGTCTCGGGGGGCGACTGGGCCGGGGTTGCCTCTTCTATCTGAATGTTTTTCTGCGCCTAGATAAGGATATCCCTCATCTTAGTGACGTCGTTCCTCACCAGATGTTTATAGAATGGGTTAGTGACTTGCAACCCACTGATGAAGGCGACAATGGTTACGTTCTTTTATAGTGTACACCAGGGCCATCTGGTTCTGGAAGTAGTTGGCATAGTTCTTCGGACTCTCTCCAGGATTCATCTTGACCGTGAGGAGATGAGTTGCTGTTCCTATGAAATCCCCTCTAAGAAGCAACCTAGTTGTAGAATGTGTCGCTCACATCATGGAAGTTCCGTAATGAATTCCTAGAGAGCGAGTAAAATCAGTGGTAGACGACTCTCTTGAGGCTGGATGGGAACACTTGACAGAGGAGAAGGTCATCATGCGTGTAGACCGCCATTTGTCCTGGTACTGGCCGAGATGAAGGAGGGGGTCAGAGGTTTTCGAGTGATGGTGGAAGGTCGGTATCACGAACTTCTTCGGGCAGCGGGGCATGGTGATTTTCCTTGACAGTGGTGAGTCGGAGGGTCTCAGCCCGCTGTACTTCATCCCCTTCGAAAATTGCTGGCTCGTTTGGTTGAGCCGCTCTTGGACCAGATCCGTGATGTCCTCTATGCGAGAAAACTTCGGGGTTTGGGAATGCTTGGAGTTCCTGAAATCCTCATCGTCTTTGTAGGTCTCCGATTGGTTGCGCCTCGAGCTTCCGGTGGAGTGTGCGGATTCTCGGGTACGCGGTGGTGACGGGAGAGTCTGTGCATTTCTTTCTACAGTAGGGGAGGACTGCGACTTCCGCCGTGTCTCGATTTGCTTGAGCAGCCGTTTTTGAACACGTGTTGCTGCTTTTTTTTTCGCGAGCAGCCGTCTTGGGGAGTCGGATCATCGCTGTTTGCTGGTCTTCTATTTTCTTCCGCATAGTGAAAAGCATATGGAGTAGTTGTTCGCCATTGGGCTGGGGTTCAGGTTCGACAGCTTACATCCCTCGTGGCGATGCAGAGTTTGAATGAGAATTATTAGCATCAGAGATGTGGACGTCGGATAAGTTAGGCTGGCGGTCCACAGGCTCTGACGCTTCGATTGTTTTTCTTTTTCCTTTCGGAGCGGCGGGGGCAGCTGCTAGGACTGTAAATGGCACCCGAAAACCCGATAACCCAATCCGATTTTTTTACTAACGGATCGGGTTTGGATATAAAAACTAGACCCGAAATCCTTATCGGATCGGGTTCGGATATTACTATTTCAAACCCGGAACTCAATAACAAACCCGAAAAGAGAGTAAATGTTATAAATGATACTTATCATCATACATTTCACTATATTTAAATTAGTAAAATTATAAAATGAGACCTTGATCATATTATTATAAAAATAAAGTATATAAATTTTCATTTTGCATCTAATAAAATTGAAATATAACTTTAAAAATAACTCTTATTGAAACTTTAATACACCTATTTAAAATCCGAATCAGACCCGAACCTAATAAGAAAGAAGAGATTCCGACCCGAACCCGAGTCTGAACCCGAATTCCTTATCGCATTCGGGTTCGGATATGGCATGGATTCGACCCGAACCCAACCTGTTTACACCCCTAGCAACGGCCGTAGCATGAGTGATGTTCCTTCTTGATGGAGCCATATCGATCGTGTGAGGCTGTTTAGAGGGAAAGTTAGGGTATTGGATGAGAAGAGATCCTGAATAAGGATTCAGAAGATCTCAATGAAAGCACCAAATATAGTGGGTAATTCCTAAAGAACTAGTCCATGCACCAAAATAATGGAGTAGTATAATCAAATCAGAGAAAAAGACAACACAAACACAATGAATTACGTGAAAACCCGAATAGGAAAAAATCCACGGAGAAAGAATAATTCTACTGTAATAATGGTGATTACAATGAGGTTCTATGGTGTTCAAGGGTTTCTTGATTTGAATCTCCTCCACGTTGGAAGGGATCATCTATTTATACCGGTTGTGTCTGTTTAGATAAGACTGCAGAGTATTTAACTTTATTTAAATATCTGACTACTAATCTAAGAAGCGGTTAGAGCTGGACATGGACATCCAAGTTTGAACTTATTGAGCGAGAGTCCATCTTTATGTGGTCGTCTGAGTCTAATTGTGGATGTGGTTGATCTGTTCCCGAACTATAACTGCCAATTTCAAATAGGGATTTGGCTTACAGATATGGATGCCTGTAAGTGACTTTTATCTCCTCATCCTATCCACACGAACCGCTCTGGGTTTGAATCGATCAAGGACTCTCGCTTGGAGGTTTTGGAAGCGGCCACGTGTCGCTTGCTTGTTTGATGCTGAAAAGACACATTGCGTGATCTCGAGGAGGTCGTGAACTGACCATTACAGATGGTATGGTCAATAAAGGGGTTTACATTTGACCAAATATGGGTAGAATGAGACCTATGTCCAGCGCTAATTTCTTGGGTTTGTAGTGTCTGGGAGGCTTATCAGCCGTGAAAATGCTTCACTTGAATTGAAGAGTGGTGTTTGTTGTCAGTTCACATAAGACTCATATTTAGTTATTTACTGCATGTTAAATACCAGTGCACCGTTTACTCTGATTCACAAATGAAAATTATTGCACCTATTGTGTGATAATGGTGCCTATGTTCTATTTTGTTTTTATTTCTGATTTTTCTTTGCATTTTACATACAAAGAATGAAATACATATGAATTTGTGATCTTTTCAGGTGTCAGCTTTTCTGGAAATACATGGCATAGCTGGGCTTGTAAGAGGAGCTCATGAGGGACAAGGTTTGGGGAACAACTTTCTCTCCCACATTCGTGCAGTTGATGGAATTTTTCATGTATTAAGTTGCTTTTGTTTTTATTTTCAATTATTGTACTTTGCTGGTCAACATTAATCTTCTTATTATATTTTTTACTGTCAAATAGTTTTTGACCGGTCTATGGTGAACTTATGTTTCACGTAAGTATCCAAGGTATCGTTGATGGTTCATCTTGAGAATTGGACTTAATATGTCAATGGTTGGCCATGGTTGATAAATGAAAATCCAGATTATGGTTTATCTATACCTATGTGGATATAAGCTTTGCAAACGGCTTATAGGAGTACAATTATTGAAACATTTTAAGTTATACTACCCTGTTAATCCAATTATAGTCTTTTAAAAATTCTTCATTTGGGTCCGTTAGCCATGTACGGATGCTTATTAACTCTTCATATACCATTTGTCATCATTGCTTTCCTGTTAAACAAGTGGACTTATAGGTAAATGCAGCTTGGTCAGGATTGATTAGCTGCAATAGACTTGTCAATTGTGTTGAACTGTAGGGAAGTTGATGCAGATGTTTTTCATGGTAGAAAAGGCTATCCCAAGGCTTGCCTCATTATTATGCAAACTATGAAAAAAGTATTATGCAAGTTAATCCAGTTTGTTGCTTACAATACTGTAGGTTTTGCACTATATATTCTTATTCCACACACTTTGATAGATATATCTCTAGTATTATAATGCATCATGTTTGTGGTATCTTCTTTTATTATACACACATGTAACATTTAAAGAGGCAAATCTTGAAACCTTCTCTCTTGGCACATGTGGACTTATCTTTGTTTGAGGCATTTAGGGTGACATGCAGCAGCCACTTGCGTTACTAGAATGCTTCAATAAAAAGCAGACAGTATACTCTCTTTTTTTATATCTGTATAAAGAGAAGTTATCAAATTAGGGCAAGTTAAAAAAGCGCATGGGAGACTGAAGAAAAGATGGATGGAGGTAATACGACAAGATATAGAGGCTAAAGGTCTTAGTGAAGGCATATTGCTTGATAGGAATGAGTGAAGAAAGCTGATCCATGTGCCTGATCCGGCGTGATTCTCTTTTGGTTCATGTAGCCTATCTAAATACTTGGGACAAATGGCTTAGTTGTTGTTGTTGTATAAAGAGATGTTGTCTTTTTTTCATTGAGAGTGGTGGGGTTTCTTTTCCTTTCCCATCTTCCTAAAATTCTCGTCTTTATGTTCTCAAGCACCATTCAACATGTATTTGACAGGAGCATTTGAAGATCCAGACATCATTCACGTTGATGATGCAGTGGATCCTGTTAGGGATTTGGAGACCATTACCGAGGAACTTCGACTTAAGGTATTGCTAAATCTTTACCATATAATGCATGACATGCGTGATATGTGTACTATAATAACTAGCATTTACCCCCTCCTAATAAAGACAAGTGTATTACATTTGATAGAAAACAAAATAAACAATGCCAAAATAAAAGGACTCAGATGTCACTTGAATGTGAGTTGTTTTTTTTCCCCTGGTGTTTGTACTGCATCAACATAACAGTCGGAAAAAGAATTGGAGAGATTGAAGAACTCTGCAGCTCTCCTCCATTTAAAACATATCCTCCCTACAATGGATTGTTCTTCTAACTCTTATTAATTCTTAGATGTATGTAGTATCAGTTTTCATTCAGCAGTAGTTCTAAACACATAATGTTCAAGCTACAACAGACCTAACTGAATATATGAGCTATCATACCAAATCTGTAGGTTTCGATAGATTTAAGTTCCATGTACACGATCACTTGAAAGTTGTAGGCATTGGCCACATCTGACTTCAGTTGGCACTTCCTTGTAAATGATAATAAACTGATCACAGTGAGTCTAAACAGCGCATATATATAATTTGGAAGGGAGATGCATCTTCTCTATGGTTTCACTATAGTCATGTTCATGTCACATATACCTGAATTATTTAAAAAAAGCATTTATTAAATTTGATCTCCATCTAACGAAGAGAGTAGAGTTTCTTCCTTTTGGTCATACGTTTCCAGTTTCTCTGCAATGACAATGGCGCCAACTGTTGTATCATCCAGAGTTAGTTTATTGTGAATCATGTTTAGTGATGTAGCAGTTAATTACTGGTATCACACTACATTTAAATTAATTTAATCATTAATTCTGTCAATTCATTGCTTGAGTGACAGGAACGGCCTGTTGGTCCAGTTGCTGCTTTTTGCCAGTCTTTTATTTCATCTTCATAATGATTTCTCCTTCTTTATATTTGCCACAATAATGGGATGAAAATGTCATATGTGTTCACTCTTTTGCCCCTTTGTTCTTTTTCCTAGCAAGAGATAGGAGAATAGATGTAGACAAGATGCTTATAGGTTCCCCCACTTTTTTTGCTTCTTTGAAGATGAGGTATCCTTTTGGATATAGCTAATGAAGTATATTGATATATGTTCTTTGTACTGATGAAATTACATGTAATCTTTCTATTGCATGTCATATACTTTTAGATGTGTCTTTGTGGTCTGATTGGGACTGCAATATTTGTTTGGATATGTGTCTCACTTGGTATGCAAACTAAAATCAAATGCGATTTGTTTTTTTCTTTCTTGAAGGATGTAGAATTTATGGAAAGGAAGCTGGGGGATCTTGAAAAGAGAATGAAAAGAAGCAATGACAAGCAACTTAAAATAGAACATGAATGCTCTCAGAGGGTTAGCACTTCTTCTTCTTGATGCATTTGTTAACAATTTCCCTCTTGCAGTATAGTCGTCTTTTGTTCGATTGTTAACTTGCTCATTAGTCTGTGTAATGTATATTTTATTGTTGCTGCCTGATTAGGGACATCCAGATACGTTGTGGGTGAAACAATTTGTCAAGTGGTTTAGATGTAGCACAGACACTCCTATCATGGAGCCGTGTTTTGTCCGATACATGTATCATGTGTATTTTTAAGAATTTGTCACGTATCCGCGTGTCATGTCCATATTAGAGTGATCGGGCCCGTGCAACATAGGTGGTTCTTGCTCATGGTTTACCAGGTTTTAGGTTGATTTTAGCCGTGGTGTGTTCCCCATTAGGGGTCTTTTACATCGTGTACCAGACTTGGACTTCGAAGCGACAAGGACCTTGGTTACTACCCATATAGTAGCTCGCAGCGGAATTCTCAATACAATTTATCTAGACTATTGCAGGGTAGATGGTTATAAATAAGGTTGGTTGGATATGAGATAATGGAATTATACTTTTATAGAGTATTTATTTTAATACAGATTAAGATATCTTCCGATATGTGTATTTTGATTACATGGGAGTCGGAATTATATTTCTAACAGATTTTCGTCTTTAGAAATGACCTCACGGGCATTCATTTCCATTGTAAGAAGAGAATATGTAGCAGTCCTGTTTTAAATATCAGCCGAGTCGGCCGAGATATCGTCTGATATCTCCTTTTTTTTACAGCTGTTACGACATGGGAAAATCGTTCGCCATATCATTTGCAGAATCACCCGAAATATCGCCCGATATCGATAAATCGCCCGAAATATCGCCCGATATGAAATAACTTATTTATTACACGACTGCGTGCAAATGTACATTATTTTTTACTGTCTTTACGTGCATATTACATCATTTTTATTAGGTAGATGATATCTATGACATTAAACCAACTTTTAGTTATCATTATTTCATTATATATAGTGTCTGATATGAACACCGATATGCGCGCGTATCCCCGATATCTCTCCCGATATACGATATATGAAAAACTCCCATCCGATACGATCCTGATATCTGATATTTAGAACCTTGGTAGCAGTTATAGAAGGATCTACTGCTTGCCATGTGATGTGAAATGACGAAGTGTGTGAATTAAAAAATCAGTGATAAAACAAAACTTCACTATGTTGCACCAACAAAATGATCTTGGGTAGGAAAATAGTTAAAACTAATATCGAGAGACGGATTTTAACAAAATGATGCAATCCCAGTGGTATCGTTCTAATTTCAAATATACTGATGCAATACTACCTTAAGATGGCGCAATTATGCATGCAATATTGATGACTAGCAATTACATGATATATCAGGATCTCACAATCTCACAAATTTGTGGTAGCTGATTAAATCTGTAAAATAATAGAGGGCAGATATCAACTCACAAATAAGAGACCGAGTTAAAAAAATTACCTACTGATGATCATAGAGATCTCAACGATTTGAAGTTGATGTCGACGTATAGATTTCGTCGTCACTAATGCAACGACTCGAAAACACCTGGATCGGACGCAGGATGTTGGATATATGACCATAAACGAGAAAGAATTGCTAACGGGTATGTTTGCGACTGGACTCGTTACTGTAGCAACCATGTGTGGCACTGTAGCTTGCGGGTTTGATGACTTACACTCAAAGCCCTTAATCTCTTCTTTTGGATGCGAGCACTGGTTGGGTTCTATCTGAAACCCGATTGATTGACCTTTCTTGTTTCTCTTTGCAGACAGTAGATTAAAAGAAAGATTTCTACGACAGGTTGCAGCGATGAGGGACGAAGGGGAAGTTGCGAGAAAGGGGAGGAAGACCAGCGGTGGAGGGAAAAACACGGCGATGATGTGGCTGGTCACAGAGAGGGAAAAGGAGGAGAAGACGAAGTCGGGTTAAGACTTGGGCGGTGACATGGGCAGTAGGTAGAAGAGGCGAGACATGGAGGAGTGCAGGTGGGGCGGGAGATGAGGAGGACAAAAAATAGATCTGGGAGTTGGCGACATCAGTAATTGCGCGGGAGGATAGACTGAAAAAGGCAGGGGAGAGAGCAAACAACGGTGGCGGTGCAGGCCAATGGGCGGCGATGACAAAGGTAGAGATAGGGCTGGGTTCTCAAGTGTGAGAGAAGGCAAAGGAGGGGGCGGTTTTGAGTGATGGTGGTCGTGGGTGCTGACTTGGGTTGCAGGAGAGGGAAAAAGAGGAGTCAGGGGAGAAGGCTTGCAATAACTGAGGGAGAAAAGAAAGAGGAGAGAGAAATAGATTAGGGTAGGTTTTCCAGAGGGATTAAGAATTTAATCCTAAACACAATTTGAGAGAAACAATTCACTCATAATCTTTAATCAAAATTCTTCATAGATAAATAACTAAAACAAGAGTCTATTTATAGACTTACAAAAGGTCCCAAATTCTGAACTTAATCGATGTGGTACTAATACTACAAGTTACTATAAAAAATCAAAAATCAAAATAGAAAATACGTAATGAATCAAAGTGGATTGGCATGTTCTCTTCGTCAGCTCTGAATGTCCGCATCATTCTCCGCGAGTGGGAGAAAATTCGACCCTGTCGAGTCAGCTGGAATAGTGCTCTCATGTTGTACTGGATCAATCTGTTGCGAATCACTTCGGTCTATCCGTAATCAACAATTAGTGCTTTTCTTTTCCAACGGTTCAAGTACCTGTGAGTTTCACCAGATTTGATGGCGGTAATCTTATTCTCTAAAACTTTATGAACCTTTTCTGATGTAATGGGATGAATATCTGGTTGTGGGGATAAGTGGGAGTCTCTTAGAAAATGGCTCAAGACCTTGTAATGTACCAAGTTATTAATATTGAAAGTACAACTAATGCCATAATATCTAGGGAGATCTATCACATAAATATTGCTATTCAGTTTATTCAAGATCTTGAAAGGTCAAGCACTGCGAACATGCAACATTTTAACAGTCGCCAAAGGAAACCGTTTCGGATAAATCCGAACCATTGCACAATCACCGACATTAAAAGTTTTAAATAGTTTTGATCGTTAGCTCATAAAGTATGCTTCACGTTGGTCTGCTTATTTTCATCACTGATCTCTTTGTGTAGTTTGTGCACGTGTTTGTGTGATACAGATGCAGACTCAAATACTTGATAGTAGGATGGTGTCGGCAGTAGGGGAGGAAGCAGTTTGCGGATAGGGTATGCATGACTAGTGGGAGATAAGGAGAGGGCAATAGCCATTATTGGTAGAGAAGGTGGAGTTGTGAGTAAAGCCAAAGTGAATATCTGTCTGGGCTGCCCAATCGTGGGTCTCAAGGGTAATAGCTTAATCTGCTTACCCTTATTCTCAAATTGACACATGTTCGATCGACCGGAGATGGTGACATTCTTGTCAAACAAGCATGATCTACCGAGTATAACTTGACCCACATTCATTGTGTTCACATCACATAAGATCTTGTATTTGTAATGATTGAAATTGACTAGGACAAGATATCGTTGTTTAACTTCAAGTGCCATGGAGTCAATCCATGACACTTTGAGGGTGGGATACAACATCTAATACAAAATTTTCGAGTGACTTAGACGATATTGCATTGATACAGATTTCACTGTCTACAATCACCTTACAATTCTTATTTCTAATTTTGGTGAACTTGTGAAAGGAAACACTTTTTTTCCAATCGTTCTTCAGCTAATTGGGGGGGGGGGTCACATCTAACAACAGACAAATGAGTTGATGGTATTTGATTAATACAATTGATACCAACATTCTCACTTGTGGGCTCTTCGTCAGTTTCAACATCTCTTGGATCATAATATACTCTTCAGAGTCTGACTCAGTGGTTTCGATGGATGTTTCATCTATTATGGTGATTCTGACGAGACTAGGACAATTGGCAGCTAAGCGTCCATAACCCTGGCATTTGTAGCAATTGATTATGGAACTAACTTTGGAGAACATGGGGCCCTTGTTTGTGTTGTCCCATTTAAAACTCTTGCCCTTAATGTCATCCTTTGTGAGGGGGTTTGGGTACTAAGCCTATTGAACTGTGAAAATGAGGAGGTTCTAAACACACTTGATTTTGAATCAAAACTTCTAGTGTTGTAGTTAGACTTAAGATAATTTAGATCTTGAACTATAGTGTAGGCTTTTGCTAACTCGATGACTCTTTTAGCTAACAATTTAGTTCATAAATCTTCTCTAAGCCCGGCTCTAAATTTAGAAAGAATTTGATCTTATTTTTCAGTGTTAAGGATGTTGCATTAGATGAGGAACTCATCAAATTTTTCAACGTACTTCTTTGCCGATTTGTTGCCTTGGGTGAATTGATGCCACTTGTTCATGAGATGGGGCATGACACAATGATGGCACATATTTTCCTTTCAACTCCTTCTTCATTCTACCCCATTTATCAATTGGTTCTTGATCACATTCTATACGCAGGTTCACTAAGTTGGTCCAATACTGACTAGCTTGATCGGTCAGTTTCATTGCGGCAAACTTAACTTTTCTAGACTCATGAGATTGTATCATGTGAAGTATTTATCTATTTATTGTGTCCAATCTAGAAAAGTTCTGGGTCATCACGTCCGTCAAAGGTGGGGACATCAATCTTGATGCTCTTCAGATTTTGAGCATCGGGATTTTGCTCATTTCGCCTATAGTGTTGTGTCAAGGGACCACACTCTTCTTCATGCTCGTTACAGTTTAGATCACGTTCTTCACATTCGTTACGGTTTTCAAGACATGTCTCTTTCTTATCTAACCTTTCTTCGGTTTCGTTCATGGCTTCTTAGATTTGGTTCATAGTTTGGTTAAGGGCTATTAACTGGGCTTGTAGTTGTTGGGGATTTATAAAATTGGTGTGAAGTTTGCTAGACTCTCCTAACAGATATGTGACCACTACGGGTGGTCATGCATTGCATAAAGTCTATGAAAAATGAAGAGATGCAACTGTAAACTAGATAATTTTTTTAAAATCTAAATGCAATTTTTTTAATGCAAGAAAGCAGTAAAATTTCTTAACAAATGCCTACATGATGCATATCCTACTCTAACAATGCTCTAATACTAAACTGATGTGAAAGAGTGAAGTGAGTGAATCAGAAATCAGTGATAGAATAAAACTTTGCAACGTTTCACCAATAGAACGATCTTAGGTAAGAAAATAGTTAAAACTAATATTGAGATACACGTATTTTAACAAATGACGCAATCATAGTGGTACCGTTCTAATCTCGAATATACTGATCCAATACTACCTTAAGATGACAGATTTATGCATGCAATATTGATGACCAACAATTACATGATATATCGGGATCTCACAATCTCACTATCTATGACAGCAGATTAAATAATAAAGTAGGACATACCAACTTACAAATAAGAGATAGGGTTAAAAAAAATTACCTAACACAGTGACCTGAAGTGGATGTCGGCGTGTAGATCTCGTTGTCACGAACACAACGACTTGAAAAATACATAAATCGAATGTCGGATGTGAGAGATATAACCGTTAATGAGAAAGGTTTGCTAATGGGTCTGTTTGCGACTGTACCTGTTTCTGTAGCAACCAGGCATGTCACTGTAGATCGCGGGTTTGATGACTTAAATCCGAAACCCTTAGTCTCTTCTTTTGGATGAGGGCACGGGTTCGGTAGCCGATTGGACCTTTCTTGTTTCTCTTTGCAGACAGTAGATCGAGAGAAGAAAAATCTCGGTGGCAGATTGCGGAGACGAGGGACGAAGGCGGATGTCACGAGAAAGGGGAGGAAGACTGACTGTGGAGGGAAAAGCATGACAACGATGTTGGCTGGTTGTAGAGAAGGAAAGGGAGGAGAAGACGAAGTCGGGGTTAAGACTTGGGTGGCGGCGCGAGCAACAGGTAGAAGAGGCGGCGATAGGGAGGATTGCATGTGGGGCGGGAGATGGGGAGGAGGAACAATAGATCTGGGAGTTGGCGGCAACAGTAACTGCATGAGGAGAATAGAATAAGGAGGGCGTGGGAGAGAGGAAACAGTGGCGGTGGCGGTAGCGGTACAGGCCAGTGGGCAGCGGCGGCAAAGGAAGGCAGAGAGGGGGTTGGGTTCTCAAGTGGGAGAGAGGGCAGAGGAGGGGGCGGTCTCGGGTGCTGGTGGTTGTGGGTGCTGTGGCTTGGGTTGCAGGAGAGAGGGAAAGAAAGAGAGAAACTCAGAGAAGAAGGCTTGCGGCGGTTGAGGGAGAAAAAAAAGAGTAGAGAGAAATAGATTAGGGTAGGGTTTTGAGCGGGATTAGGAATTTAATCCTAAACACAATTTGAGAGAAATAATTCACTCATAAGCTTTAATCAAAATTCTTTATTGATAAATAACTAAAACGAGAGTCTATTTATAGACTTACAAAAAATCCCAAAAATCTGAACCTAACGGATGTGGTACTAAATTTACAAGTTACTAATAAAAACTAAAAATAAAAATAGAAAAATACACAATGAATCAAAGTGGACTGGCATGTTCTTGTCTTCGTCGGTCTGGATGTCCGCATCACCATGTTTGAAACTGAAATCTCTAGGGAGTTTCAGTTCAGATTTGACCACAGATTATATGGAGTCTTACTGGTAAATTGTTTTCCCCCCTCCCCTTCTGAGATTTATATGGAAACCTACTGTATTGTGAAATGGAAGAAGGCAGGGGAGTTGTTCGGTCACCATTCCTGAAAAAACATAAAAAAAATAAAAAGGGGGAAGAAGGAGAAGGGATTTGACAGCGAAAGATGATGGCTAGGATTTAGGAAAGCTAATTAGACTCATGTCTGTCTTGTAGTTATTGGGGAAAACTAAATACTTTTTGATGATGTTATGTTTCGATTTTCATGTCTTGGATTTGGATGCGGTTTAATTAGCTAGATCTCATATGAGTGACAGTATATACTATAGGAGATACAAAAGACTTCCTAACCAGAACTAGCTTTAGCTTAGGACGTTATGTATAAGCTCCTGCCAAATTTTTGTTTAGTGTTTTTGTTATTGTAGTCCAGAAATATGCATGGTTTAATTTTATATGTTATTTTGTGTAACTCATCTCGTTGAAATAAAACACTCCAAGAAACTGATCATCCAACATATTATGTAGTAAATAAATATCTTTATGACTTGATTATTTTATGTGAAGTGCATGGTAAAAGCTAGCATATATACATTCGCGCGAGCGCATGTGTCTTAAACACACCACTGCAACAATGCCGAAGCATGTACTGGATCACACCGTCACACTCTGTTGTGTGTACCTTTTTTTTTGGAACTGCCGTGTGTATTTGAAAAAGGAAAGAACATGTAAGAATCTTTAATATTTTACTTTTTTTTTTCAATTTTGATCTACCATAATCAGTATATCTGAAATTGCTGAATATAACTGTGGTTAATATATCTTGGTAACCACACAGTATTTGCCCCATGATGTTGTCCTCCAGTTCAGGCAGTTCGCTGACTTCCTCTTATTCTGATAAGAAGAAATGTAATAGTGCGGTCAAATTTTTTTGTTACTGATACCTACATACTCGTCTAATTCTTAGTGAACTAAGTTGCACCTTATCTGCAAATTTTTTGTTCACTCATTCTGCTAGGTTTGAGTACCTCACTTGTTGAAATCTGGCACCTTAAGCAATTTTGATTTGCTTTCTCTTATGCTGCAGGTTAAAGCATGGCTGGAGGATGGGAAAGATGTTCGTTTAGGAGATTGGAAAGCTGCAGATGTTGAGATATTGAATACCTTCCAATTGCTTACAGCCAAACCTGTAGTCTATTTGGTATGGGATTTAGTACATGTTTGTGTGAGATTTTTTCTTACACATACTGCACTTTCGGTGCTTTTATGTCATGCACATGCGGTGTTTTGTTCATGTTGTAGCTATTTCCTCTCTTTTAGCGTACTGTGAATTCCTTCATGTGCTTAGTTTCCCTAGATTTATGCAGGTGAACATGAATGAGAAGGACTACCAAAGGAAGAAGAACAAGTTTCTCCCCAAGCTTCATGCTGGTATGCTTTATTCTTCACTTAATCCACTTTCTAATGTAGCTAAACTATGGTTCTAGGTAGGGCTCGGTGATGACTCAACTCTGATGAATCCTGGGTGAAACTCTTTTGAGCTCATGTTGTCTTAAACTTATAACGTGGGTCTCAAATTCAAGCTTGGTTCCATTTGTTGACATGCCCACAACCTGAAAATAAGTAAATAAAAGAAGGAAAAAAGAAAAATACCCTCAGACACAGGAAAAAAACAATCACGGACGCATCCCAAAAAAAAAAAAAATGAAAGAAAATCTGACAAGCACAAAGATGAGGACTAAATACCACCAAGACGATTAATACTGACCAACTCATTTCTTGTGGCTATTTTCCCCCCTTGGGTCAGTTTGTTTTTGGACTTGGGTCTCAAGTTTAAGCTGAGGTTGAGCAAGTTTTAAATTGAATGGAATATGTTTATGAGCAGCTTGCTTAGTTGATACCATATACAATTGTCATCTTCATATAATCAGCCGTATTCCTTATGGAAAATGTGCAAATGTCAATTTGACCTTCATGTAGGGTGATATAATATTAACCAATATAATATAATAATTCAATATCAAGTTGTTAGCCTAACCTGCCACTTCTTGCATCAAAATTAACGTGTCAACACTTAGTGCTACCTGATTCTCCATGCGTATTATTCACAGCTTTAGTTCATAAAATCGCCTATATTTTATTGACACTTTTAGTTCTCAGTGTCCTGTATTGTCTTGTAATGGCACCTGGTTTTGCTCCACTATGAGATACAGGATTCAGGGTGTTTAATGTATTTCAAATTCAGTTTGCAGGCTATTGAAGCCTAGCTCAGTGGTAAAAGGGTATGGTTGGGAATTGAAAGATCTCATGTTCAAGACCAGGCTGCTACCTCCTTTGTTATAAACAGCTTACAGATTTTCACATAATTATTACAAAACAAAACACTAATTCTCTTCCAGAGTCTGTATTTGAAGATGCTGCAATACAAGTCATGCATTATCCCTTATAAACCAGATCCATGAACCGTATGCAAGTATTAGGAACTGCACTTCAATTATGTGCTTCTTGTCTTTAAGATAATACTGAAAAATTATTTTTCCGAAGCATGAAAATCATCAAGGAATATCTGATGAATTGTGTTTCCTGATTCTTTCAGGGTGCAGGAGCATGGTGGTGAGCCTATTGTACCTTTTAGCTGCATTTTGGAAAAGACTCTTGTAGATATGCCAGAGGCTGAGGCTGCTAAGTATTGCAAGGAAAACAAACTACAGAGGTAAGCTCTTATACATCATATCATTATGCCTCGTATTTGGTAATATCTTACTGACAAACAGCATTAGCTATATGCTTGTAGGAATTAAGAAAATCTTATATATGAACTATTATCATGTCACCCAAAGAAGCAATTTGATATATGCTAAAGGCATATTTGCACACTCTTGCGGTATGTTTCATGTGCATCTTTTTTTATTGTTAAGCTTGTTGGCTTCCTTGGTAAGCATACAGTTCTTCCTTTTAACTGTCATGACGATGAACCAACTGCTGTTCCCCTCCTATCAATGTCTAGAGTTATTTTTCGGAAATAAAAAGCCCTCGTATGTTTTCCTGCAGCCATTTGTTATGTCATCGCTCTGCTTTTTCCTACATGATGTATCTAAGGGAGAACAGGGCTGGATAGTTTCTCATCTGAAATTCTTTTATTTGTACCTAATGTAATGCTTTTTTAATGACTATTGTTCATATTGGGTTGTGAGAAAAAAAGAATGAAACATATGGTACAGAAATAACATTTCTTAAATAAATTATTGAGAGGTCCGAAGCATACTTTGACAGAAAGTGCATTTATTCATGCTTTTATTGTCTGTTACTCCACTTATATGTAATTTTTAACTTGTGCACTTACTGATGTGCCTGTCAAGCAGAAAAACTGTTGTGAGAAAAAAGAATGAAGCGTATGGTACAGAAATAAGATTTCTTAAATAAACTATTGAGAGGTCCGAAGCATACTTTGACAGGAAGTGCATTTATTCTTGCTTTGACTGTCTGTTACTCCACTTATCTGTAATTTTTTCAACTGTGCACTTCTGATGTGCCTGTCAAGCAGAAAAACTGGCATCAAGATCCTTGTTTTTTTACTTTTTAGTTGCTTGCGAGCACTCTTATTCAATGATCATACATCAGAGATGTTAAAAGCGGCAAACCCTGGACTTCGTTGTCTTATTAGAGAATAGGGATACAATATATATAGATCACCCAATATGGGTATGGTTAATTGGTACCTATGTTACACGGACACAGTAACATTGAAATGGACAGATGGACACATGACAAATACTTAAAATATACATGACACATGTGTTCTACACGTTTCGGAATGATACGGCTCAATGATAGAAGTGTCCGTTCTACAGAGATGGGTACAACCCAATAACTTAACATGCCGCCTCCAGCTGAAGCATAGATATCTATCATGCCCAGCTTGCTACATAAGTTAGAAAAATACCTATGGTGAAGCTGCTTTGATAAGAAGATCAATTAACTGCTTTGAAGATGTTGTGAATGGGAGAGAAATCACTTTCTTAATCCAAGCATCTCTGATCAGATGACAGTAAGCTTCAATGTCCTTAGTCCTCTTTTGAAACACAGTTCTGGGCAATATAGATTGCAGACTGATTATCACAATGCATAGACATAAGTTCAGACTGTATAAAACCAAGTTCTAGCATTAGATTTTTCAACTACATCATCTCATAAGCAGTATGAGCCATAGCTTTATATTCAACCTCCGCATTAGATCGAAACATCTTGTTTCTTGCTCCTTCATGTTACAAGGTTTCCTCCTACAAAGGTGCAATATCCAGTAGTAGATTTTCTATGACCCTTATCACCAACATAAGCAAAATCAGACCCAGAAATGCGTATATGTTAATGCTTCTTGTACAATAGACCTTTCCTTGGAGAGCTTTTGACATATGCCAAAATTTTAAGTTCAATTGTCCAATGAACGTCTCTTGGTTGATGCATGAATCTACTCAACATTCCAACGACAAAGCTTATATCTGACCTAGTAACTGTGTGATAGATTAATTTTTCAGTCAATCTCCTATACCTTTCTGGATCATCAAGAATGTGACCTACCATCAAACCACAAGTGCGCATTGGTTTCTATTGGAGTACTAGTAGGTTTCCACCCCCAAAAGTCCTGTTTTCTCCAGAAGATCCATAGCATACTTCCTTTGAGAGAGAAGTATCCCATATTTTTGATATGCCACTTCAATCCCCAGAAAGTATTTAGACTTACCCATATTCTTAGTCACAAAATGACACTTAAGATTCTCTTTTGTTTCCACTAGGCCAGCTGAATCACTCTCAGTCAGTAGAATATCATCACGTACACTGCTAAAATCACTAAACTAGACTTAGTACGCTGAACAAAGATAAAGATCTGAATGGCAACGATAAAAATCAATACCAGAGATGGTGATGCTAAACTTCTCAAATCATGCCCTTGGACTCTGCTTGAGTCCATATATTACCTTCCTAAGACGACAGACTTTATTTTCCCTCTGAGCAACATACCTTGGAGGTTGCTTTATATATACAACCTCCTTCAAATCACCATACAAGAAGGCATTCTTGACATTCAATTAGAACAATAGCCACGATAGATTGATAACAATAGAAAACAGAATCCTGATGGAGTTTAACCGAGCAACTAGTGAAAAGGTCTCTAAGTAATCGACACCATAAGTTTGGGTATAACCTTTGGCAACAAGTCTGGTTTTATATCGATCCACTGAACTATCTGGGCGATACTTCAAAGTATAGACCCAGCTACGACCCGCAACAGTATTTTTGGGTGCAAAGACCAACTCCCATGTTCCTCGAGAAATAAGAGCATCCATCTCCTCAATTATGGCTTGCATCTAGACAAGTTCCAATAAAGCCTCCTCATAGGACCTGGGTATAGATATAGAAGATAAAGACAGAGCAAACTGGTAAAATGATGGGGGTAAGATGGTCATAAGGAGACAAAATTATAAAGAGAATGATCAGTACAAGACTGTTTACCTTTTCGAAGAGTAATAGTACCATCATGGTCAGAAGGGGCAAAGACTGCTGAGAAGGTGGACATGCAATTAGAGACATGATTTAAAGTCGCGGTCTTGGCCGCTGACTCGGCGGGCACCGAGACGAATCGGTCTCAGCGTCTCGGATTGGACTCAGGCGATACACGCAAAGCGCTACGTAGAAAACTAAATTTTTAAAAAAATTACTACAAATTATAAAAATGTAGACATTAATATTCATGTATCACATATCCAGAACCTATCACCTAGCACACTCAACATAAAGCGAAAGTATAAATACACGCATCTTCGGTAGAAACATATCAAAATATATGCATAATATAGTAATTTGCACAAAATATATTTATAAATACCTGCTAATGTAGTCATTTTCAAATTGAATTCCGATGAGGCACAAACTCATCATTATCACAATCCCCGCGATAAATATAGAAGCCAGGCGTATAGTTTCCATAAGAATAATATTATACTTGTGTGTGAGATTCAGTAGGTTGAGATGATTAGTTAGAGGATCCAGCATCAGAGTAATATGGCAGTTGGTGTTGTGCAATATCAGCTCCATAGTGATAATACTCAAAACTTCGATATTCAGCGCTGCTAGTAGAATATTCACCAGTGCTAGAATAATCAGTGCTAGAATGTTAGTCTAATGTCAAACTCAACCCCTATAAATGATTTTCAAGACTATGATAACCATGTGAGTAGTTATCATGTCCACTCGAATAATAATTGCTAGAACTCAAATCAACCAACCGATCCAAGTGTCTACGCTGTTGCGAAATCTCCACTCGGCCTTCATGATCTGTATCTTGTGTGACATAATACTCTGAATCCCATGTCATAGTACCACCTCGTTGGCCTCCACCAACACCATAAGTCTCTTCATCATTACTGCCATCACCGCCATCACCATCACCACCATCACCGCTGTCATCATCACCACCATCACCATCGTCGCCGTCATCACCGCCATCACCGCCACTTTCGTCACTACGATGAATATCTTCATCCAACCAACTTAAGTCATTTGGTGGTAACGTTGGTTGTTCTCCCTTCCGAATCCACTCATCCAATATATCATCATCATTGAAAATATTGATCAGATCAATTGGGTCGTAATAATCATCAGTGTCGCTTCGGCATGTCAAGTTTCTTACTCGCAATCATATATTGTAATGCACAAACACTAATTTATGCAACTTTTTTCATTGCCAACTGGTTGTGCAATTTTTTATTAATCAACGACCACGTGCTCCAATTTCTTTCACAACCCGATGAAGAACATGTTTGGCTTAAAACTTTAATGGCAATTTCTGCATATTGGAAGAGATTGTTGCATTCGGCTGGAAGAGATTGTTTGGCTTAAAGCTCTAGTTAATTTATCATTCAGCTGGAAGAGATTGTTGCATTGCTTTTCTAGTCAGTGAGCTTTTAAATCCTCCAACTTCATCCACAAATTATTTTATCTGCGAGAATCCACATCATAAGTGTTAATATTTGTATAACATTATATCGATAGAATAAATAAATTATTACCTTATAATAGCTCTTGCTTGTTTATTCAAATCCGGCTCCAATCTTTTTAATGACCTCCTTTAATCCATTTCACTTCTGGATGTGTAGAAAAGTTTTTTGAATATTATAGTGTTGGATTTAAAAAATATGCTGCTGTAAACACATGATTGTTATGATATGACAGTTTTAATTTCTAGTCAACAAATATGATTTTAGGCAAATGAATTACCAGCAGCATGCAAGTGTCTATGTAATTGCCCTCATATCTTTTATCAATGATATCCCAGTACTTCTTTTAATTATTAGTTGATGCCTTTATAGCCAATTTTGCTCTACCCATAGCTCATAGATAATAGATAATGTAGGTTCTTGTCCTGATCCACTATCTAGATTAATTTAAGTAGATTAAATTAATTATATTAAATTTAGACTAATATTAGCTATATGTTAATTAGATTAATACTGCTTTATGTTAAATTAACTAGATTAATATTAGCTATATATATTAAAATATCTAGATTAAATTAACAAGATTAAATTTAGACTAATATTAACAAAATTCACTTCATTAAATTACCAAAATTAAATAAACAGAGGGGGAGAGAGAGCGGGTAAGAGAGGAAGGGAGAAAACAGATGGAGGGGTAGAGAGCTGGTGGAAAGGGAGAGAAAGAGAGCGAGTAAGAGAGTTAGGGGGAGAGAGAAACAGAGTGAGGGAGAGGGAAAAAGACAGAGTTTGAGAGATGGAAAGGGAGATAAAGAGAGTGCCAGACCTGAGATGGAGGGGAAGGGAGAAACAGAGAGAGGGAGAGGACAAGAGACAGAGAGAGTTTGGGAGATGGAGACGGAGAGGGAGAGAAAGAGAGAGATGGGAGAAAAACAGAGAGGAAAAGGTAGAGAGAGCCAGACCTGAGATGGCATCGACCTGGGGCGGAGCCGGAGCGGAGGTGGAGCGGCGTCGTCATCGAGCGTTGAGCGGGTGGAGCTGGAGGTGGAGCGACGTCGAGCGCAGATCTGAGGTAGTTTTTTCTCTCTTCGTTTCTTTTAAATGTCGGGGTCACGGGCGAACAGAAGGCGCAGTGACTTGGCCGAGTCGAGTCGGAATCTCGGCCGAATCACTGCGCAGCTGCGTATTCTTTGACTCGCGCATCAAAATCGGATCGGTGGTGGCCGAGTCGTATTCGACTCGGCCGAGATTTCGATCACTGATTAGAGAGGAGTCCAAGACAGATGGAGGGGCAAGAACCTTTGGATGTCGAGTGAACACCTGAGGTGATTTTGGTGCAGGTTGCTCTGTACATTCTGACTGTGATCTTGGCGCAGGAGCATCCGGAGTAGGCTTTGGCGATGACAGAGGAACAGACGGTGGGAGAGGAACATGTGTTGATAGAATACTTGGGCTATCTGAAGAGAAATATGGAACAAACTTAAAGAATGTAACATCAACAGATACAATACTTCTTTGTAGAAGGATTGTAACACCAATATCTTTTTTGTGTCCTCGAATACCCAACAAAAAGACATTTGACAGACCTAGAGGGACAATTTATCCAGGAGATAAGTCCTGAACAAAACACGTACACCAAAAGACGCGAGGAATAATATGAAAAACACTTCTACTAGGATAAAGACGAGAGCTGGACTGTTCCCTGAAGAACAGAAGAATGCATTCTATTGATCAAGTGACAAGCACCTCAAACAACAATAGACAACATATATTTTGGAACATTCATATGTATCATCATGGTTCTAGCAATATCAAGGATATGTCTGTGTTTATGTTCAAGAACACCATTTTGTTGATAAGTATGTGTACAAGACGTCTTATGAATAATTTCATTCTTAGCACAAAATAAAGACACGTCATTTCTCACATGTTCCAAAGCGTTATCAGTACGAAGCACACAAAGATATGTAGAAAAATGAGTTTTTATTTCATTAAAGAACAGCTCAATAGCACCAAAAATTTCAGAGCTCTCTTTTAACAGATAAAGGCAAGTCATGCGAGAGAAATCGTCAAAAAAAACAATAAAATACTTAAAATCTTGAACTAAGGGTACACGATAAGGACCCCATACATCAGAATAAACTAACTCAAATGCAGAACTACGCAGCTATTGACTCGACTCTGATACATAACACGATGGTGTTTGCCTAACTCACAAGACTCACAACCTAAAGTAGAAATGGAGGACTCAACAGGAATGACAGACTGAAGCTTCTGCAAAGAAGGATGTCCAAGACGCTAGTGCCATAGAAGAATAGGATCATGCTCATCCGCAAACAAGCCAGTAGGTGACACTTTGTCGTTCAAATAATACATGCCTCCTCGCTCATGACCTGAACGAATCCTCTTCCTAGTTATCAGGTCCTTAAAAACATAGTAAGAAGGAAAGAATGTTACTTTACAATTGTTTGTTTGGTTAATTGACTGATGGAAATTAATTGACAGGAAATTTAGGGACATATAAAACATCAGTAAGAGTTAAAAATGGAGTAGCATGTGCTACTCAATTACCAAGCACATCAGAGTGTGTACCATCAACAATGTCAATAGAAGAAAATTTATTTGATAGATGCAAAGAGTCAAACTTATTCTGAAAACCTATCATCTGCTATGAGGCTCCTGAATCTAATATCCAAAATATGAATGAAGAGACAATATAGGCATCCATACCTGAAGAGCATGCATGAGTTGCTGAATAATTGTTCTGAGAAAACTCGAGCTAGCGCAACCTGTCATACTCAGCCTGTCAAAGTACCACAGTGGGAGAATCAGAAGAACCAGAAGGAGCGGCTGAAGGAGCATGAGTAGTATCATTAGGGTAGCAGAGTCACTATCAACGAGCTCTACCCATTCAGGGTGACCGAATTTCTCCCAACACTTCTCAGAAATGTGATTATTCCCCTCACAATGTCTGCATTGATGTGGTCCTTTATCAAAGCCATTTTGTCTACCACCATATGAGTCACGTCCCCACCAAGAGATCCACGTTCTCCAAAATCATGGCCACGATGGCGGCGATGTCTGCCACGTCTGGAGACCATGACAAACTGCTCAATAATTGGTGTAGATGATACCATCTCCAGTCAACACATGCATAACTCTGGAAAAAGTAGCAGTCAATGTGGGAATATTGTCTCCTCTCAGTATTTGCCCTCGCACTTGAGAACGCAGTGAGAGACTCATGCCTGACAAAAACTTCGACACTGTGAGATCCCGGCGATATCTCCTCAGTGTCGTTGCATTAGTTACAGCATGCTGGTGCATCTCCAACTCATCTATTAGACTCTTGAGTTCTCCATAAAACTCCGGCGCAGATCAATCTTCCTGCTTAAGTTCAAACAAGTGCTTATAGATCTCAAACACCCTCGAAGAATTCTTCTCATTTTCATACATCACCTTCAGGGTATCTCACATCTCTTTCGCAGTAGATAAGAACATGACACTATCACTGATATTCTCTTTCAGACTGTTGAGAAGTTAGGTCATCACACAATAGTCACCAGGAAGCCATGCCTCATATGTGATGTCCGTAGTAGCAGGTGGAGGCTCTAGAAGGTGGGTCAAATCTGAGCACCGATGAATATGCGAAAAGCTTGTGCTCACAACAAATAGTTGGACTCATTTAGCTTCACATGGTCCCCAAGATAGTCTCGGGATCAAAAATCTCAGTAGTAGGTGAGAAGATCAGGGTGGAGGAGAAACTCATATCAGCCGACATTGTAGCCAGTAGTCAAATCACCAATACAAATAGTCAGGTAGAAAAAGCAACCAATAGTAGAAGACAATTAATACTCATCCAGAAGACGGCCAGGACAATAGTGAAGGGGATCAGATCATATATTACGTGATCTAACCAGAGAGGAGTCGTCACAAGCAGTGGAGGGCGTGGGAGGCAGCATCAGACCTCGACGAGGCTTCAGAAGGACACAAAGAGGGCGGGGAAGCCTCGTTGCAGGCAGGGGAGGCATCGGGGGATGATGATGGCGAGGGCAAGGGGGTTCGACGTAGGCAGTGGAGATGTCGACAAGGGCAATCAAGGCCTCAGGAATCCACGATTAAGGCAGGGAAGCCTCGTCGAGGTTCAACAGAAGCCTGGGATGCCTCAGCGAGGATCAGAGAGGCCTCATGAGGACCTGGGATGCCTTGGCGGAGACCTGGGAGGCCTCAGCGAGGAACAGCGAGGAACAGGGAGGACCTGGAGGCGACAACAGGAGTGTTCAGAGGCGTAGGTGAGACTTCGTTGTCTTATCAGAGAATAGGAATACAATTTATATAGATCACCCAATATGGGTATGGTTAATGGGTACAGCGCAGTAACCCAATACCCCTTAACTTAACAAGAGACGACACCAATCTTGGCAAACTGGCCTTTTTTAGTTCTTTCCCACATAAAGGATCAATGCGATTCTATATCTGTATTTTTTCATTGTGATACTATTTCAACTTTTTAGTGTTTGTTAGCATCATCATTCATTTTTCCATCAGCATTATCACTGCTCAAAGTTGATCCCTTGTCCCAACTTTATGGAGTTGCCTCATTAATTCTTCTTTGTCAACAAGTGTCACTATAAGGGCGATAACCAATGTCTTGAGTTTTGTCAATATCTATAATTTATGTTAAACTATTAGATAAGGCCTTTCCGGCCTCTTTCTAGCCTTTTAAACACGGTGCAATCAGCAATTCTTACTTGGTCCTGAACTGCTTGTTGTACATGTCAATTCTGGCTTGATCTGTTCTCTATCATGTTAACTTCTTAACATTTCACCTTCAAATTAATTTCACACTTTACATGCCTTTGGACTTCAAAGATAAGCCTTTTCACTTTTCAGTTATGAGTGATCATTAACATCTCACTCATGATATTTATTCTATCATTCAAAGCAACATGGTAGTCCTGATTCAAATCACTGTTGATGATCTGGAAGTTGTCTTTTTAACAGGTAGTGTAACACTTGTTATCTGGAGGTTTCTCTTTAACTTGTAGTGTTTGCAGACAAACAAACTATATACACTGCTTAATTTCCTCTTTTTTTTTTTTTTTATTATGCATGAAACATGGCCTTTTCTATAGATTTAAAAAACAAAATAGAATTTTGTAATGTGTATGCGTGTGCACGTGCACACACACATATATGGATACGCTTAACTGGCTATATCAACTCATTCATGATTTCCTTGTTTGTTATGATATAAAACCCCTTATTTCATTTTGCTAATATCTTAGTTTTAGCCATAATTGATTTCTGGTAGTGAGGTCCTAGAAGATCCATAGAAGTGCATGAACACACACATTTCATCATAGATACTACATGGTTATGACTGAATTTATCTTATCTACTCACATATAACATGCTGTTTCTTGCATGTATGCAATTACTTTAAATAAGTGGTTGTAGTAATGTTCTTGAGGCCACTTTGAACATATACTGTTATGACACAGTAGCTAGTAAGTTTTTCGTTCTTTCTAAATGATTGTATTATCTTGCTACAGTGCCATCCCAAAATAATAAAGACTGGTTTTGCTGCAATCAACCTCATCTACTTCTTCACTGCTGGCCCAGATGAGGTACAATCTTTTCCCATCGCACAAACTGTCTGCTTGAATCACTCTGTGTATGTAACATTTGCTGAAACGTTTTATTTTATCTCTTTGTTGATGCTAGATACATCTATGTTCTTTTCCTATATTGCTTTATATTTTGTGTTGGGCAAGTGAATTCATGGCAGGCAACTTTTCTTTTATATTTTCTTTTAGGTTTTCTCTCCCCATTCAGTAAAGAATAATTTCTTCTTAAGTAATACAGGTAGCAAGGTCCAAATCACTGTCTAAAAGAACCTCTCTTAGGACCAGTGTTGGTACTTTTATTTGAAGACTCTGGTATTGTTGGTCATGGAGTCGTAAGTTGAGAATCATTAAATTCAATTATCGACTTCTCCACTTCTTGATTATCGTTCGTGGGAAGCAAGTTTTGGAATCTCGGTGCCGGCCATAGGTTTCTGGTATTAAAATTGGGAATATCGGACATTCTCTGCTGTTTCATCTATGTCATATTGGTAATATCAATAACTTTTCAGGTCGTACTGGCAGGGTATCCAGCAATATTTCAATCCATGCCGGAATGTTGGTAAAAATCATTTCTGTCAATCTGCCTGAGAGGCTCAACATCTGTTTCAGATTTGAGAGCTTCTGTGACTTGCAATGTTTTTGAATGCGGGAAACACATCACAAATTGGTTCTTGTTGGAGCATGACAGATGTACTGAACATCTGCAAATGTTCAGTAATCATTATAATTATTGAGGCTCAGGCACCTCTGAACTGAAGCCAAAAGTTTCCTCTGTTTGTGTACATCAGTGCAACCCACTTAATGCTGCAATGGACATCAATGCCAACTTTCCCATTATGCACCAACACCTTTTCAGTAGATTGTCTAAAGGTGGTTGGTGTGTGTGTTACTGGAGAAGTATATTCAAATATCTAAGATGCCTTGTGTTAGTTGCTACCATGAGAATATCCTGTTTAAAATGGTAATTTCAGTCAAATTTTTTTTTCCGCCTTTATTGTTTTCTACTATATACACATTAACCCTGTCTCAGAAGTGCAGTTGTCATTTTGTTATGTCCACTACACCTGCTGCCTTAAACCTCCATTTTTATATGTTCTGTTCTGCATTAGCAGTTCCTGATGCGGTGCATGAACGGTCATCACAGGTGAAATGTTGGCAAATCAGGCGGCAGACAAAGGCTCCTCAAGCTGCAGGTGCCATCCATTCTGATTTTGGAAGAGGTTTTATATGTGCAGAGGTACATCTATTCTTTCATTCCAACTGCTCAGAAGTAAACTGCATTCTTATTGATAAGAGGCTTGCATTTTCATTAAGGGAGTGAAATCTCATAATGAACATTTCTTTTTGTCAGTTAGAATGGTGTAGAACAACATTATTTTCTCTAGTGAAATTTTAAATCATCTTTGCGAATATTTTGATTTATAATCATGGGCATGTTGAATGATCATCCATGTAGATCCATGGATTCTGCTAAATTGATTTATACATTTCATATATGGATGGATATGCCTGGATTTTGTTGCGTCATTGCAAGGTAGGGTTTAGATATAATACAACTGTTCAAATTCGTCTTGCATCCAACTTTGCCTCGATATATTTGGATTTTGATCTATGTAGATTGGACTCAATTTTGATATTTTCCAGAGTCTGTCAATTCACTATTTCTGAGACTAGCCTCCTTTTCTGTTAGTGCAATAGGTATTGCCGCAAGTATTGCTGTAATCTTTTTTTTTTTTTTTTGGGTTAGCCGCAAGTGGCAGTTGACACCTATTTGAATGCATGAAGAGAATCTCTCACACGCGACAAGTGGAGAGTCTTACTTGGGGACACTGTGGCTCTCTCCCGCTTGCCACAAGCAACATCAGACTAGTTATGTCTTGTTACAGCCAATTCTGGCCGCAACCTGTGCCGCTGCTTCCAGTAAGTAGGGCCAATTACAGCAATTCAAACAAGTACTCACTGACAATTCAAACAAGTACTCACTGACGGGGAACGGGGCGGGATTCTCTCCCTAGGGTTTCTCACCCAAAGCACACAGGCTACAAAAGCTTAAAAGCAATTTTCATTCATTCCAAAAACTGTTAATAACAATACCAGTCTTGGCCTTAAATAGGCCTACATCAACAAAAAGATCCCATTACAACCGATATGGGACTAAAAGAAAAGTGTCAAATAAATAAAAAATTACAATAAAAGAAAAAATAGCTAAATTGACTTTCCCAGCCCTAATCGAACCAAACTGAAAGTGTGCGACGACGCCTCCTGGTGTAGAATCGCAATCCTGGAGAGATGTCCCCATCATTCCCTCGGGGTTGGGAAAAACTCGACTCTGTCGAACGTGAACCTCCACGGCTTTCATAATGCTCCAGACGATCAGGGTCCAACCGTTGGAGTTCCTCTCTATTAATCCAAGTGTTATCAGAATCAGGTAGTCCTTTCCAACGAACCAAAAATCTGTGGTAACCACCATCTCTAGTAGAGACAATCTGATCATCAATAATTTCATCATTTGATCTGCCATATGGGTTGGATGTATTTGGGGAAGAGGAGGTAATAAGGGTCTCTCAGGAGGTGGCACAGGGGAAGGCTCATCCAATAAAGGATTATCGGGGAAAAAATTGTGCCCTTTATAAGCAATCAAATCTTCAATATTAAAAGAGGGACTAATTCCAAAATCCCGTGAGAGATCTACCACATATGCATTTGAATTAATTTTCTTCAAAATTTTGAATGGTCCCGCATTACGTGCGTGCAATTTCTTCACGGTACCCGGAGGATACCTTTCTGGTCGAATCCGAACCATCACGTAGTCTCCTACGTTAAACTCATGTGCTTTCCTGTGCAAATCTGCATAAGCTTTATAGTTTGCATTATTTTTCTGAATTTGATTGCTGATCTCCTTATGCAAGTCATGAATGTGTGATGCAAATGATGCAGCTGACTCAGACATCCTAGTATGATGGGGTACCATGAGAATTAAGTCTAAGTTGCCTGGGTTGATAACCATGCACTACCTCAAATGGACTCATGCCTATGGTTCTATTGACAGAACTGTTGTATGCAAACTCAGCAGTAGGTAACACAAGATCCCATGCTCTAAGATTCTCACCCACTAAACATCGTAACAGATTACCAAGACTTCTATTGACTACTTCAGTTTGGCCATCAGTTTGTGGATGGAAGGCCGTAGAAAACCGAAGTTTAGTTCCCATTTTATGCCACAGGGTTTTCCAGAAGTAGCTCGTAAATTTAACATCCCTGTCGGAGACAATTGTTTGGGTAGTCCATGTAGCCTAACAACTTCATCAAAGTAGATTGTAGCAACCCGAGATGCATCCGACGTTTTGGAACATGGCAAGAAGTGAGCCATCTTGGAAAAATGGTCTACAACCACAAGTATGGAATCATGCTTCCTTGCTGTTTTTGGTAAACCTAGCACGAAGTCCATACTGACATCTTGCCAAGGACAGTTAGGAACTGGTAGAGGGGTGTAGAGACCAGTATTTGTTTTCGTTGCTTGGCGAGTTGACATGTACGACATTGACTAACAAGTATTGCAACATCTCTTTTAAGCTCGGCGAATAAAAACGATGTTCGACAGCTTCAATTGTTTTATTTCGCCCGAAGTGTCCAGCAAGTCCCCCTGCGTGTAATTCCCATATCAGAAATTCTCTCAATGAGGTACGAGGGATACACAACAGACGAGAGCGAAAAAAATATCCGTCTTGCAGAAGAAAACCATCAATCTCATGTGTCAAACTATCCTTTAATACAGTGTATATATTTCCAAAATCAGGACAGGACTCATAAGTTTCTTTGATCTTCTCGAAACCAACCACTTCCGTACTCATGACAGAAAGTAAAGCGCGACGACGGCTAAGAGCATCAACGACCCTATTTTCCACCCCGGCCTTATGCTTAAGGACGTAGGTGTAATCTTGAAGGAATTCTACCCACCTACCATGCCTCGAATTCAACTTCTTTTGAGAGTTGAGATACTTAAGGGCTTCATAGTCTGAATAAATGACGAATTCTTGCGGTAACAAGTAATGGCGCTAATAATGCAGAGCTTGCACTACCGCATAGAACTCCTTATCATAGGTAGAGTACCGTTGCTTAGCATCATTTAACTTTTCTCTAAAATAGGCAACGGGATGCTTTTCTTGACTTAAAACACCACCTATCCCAACGCCTGAGGCATCACAAGTAATTTCAAAAACTTTCGTGAAATCTGGGAGCCTCATAACAGGAGCTTCTGTCATTCTCTCTTTGATTTCCCGAAATGCCTTGGCAGCAGCTCTAGTCCATTCGAAGTCCTCTCTTTTTAAGCAATCGGTAATCGGGGCCATGATCGTACTAAAGTTTCGAATAAAACGTCTGTAGAAAGTGGCTAACCCATGAAAACTTCTCACTTCTCGAATACTGCATGGTTCTGGCCATTCCACGATAGCTTTGATTTATCAGGATCTGCGGAGACACCTTGTGAAGAAACAACCACTCCTAGGAAAATGACTTTGTCGGTAAGAAAGGTACATTTCTTAGGGTTGGCATATAAACTTTCCTTTCTCAAAACTACACAAACTTGCGTGAGGTGGTCCAAATGTTGCTCCTTTGATTTGCTATAAATGAGGATGTCATCAAAATATACGACTACGAACTTTCCGATAAAGGGTCGCAATACTTGTGTCATCACTCTCATAAAAGTGCTTGGAGCATTAGACAAGCCGAAAGGCATGACCATCCACTCATACAGCCCATCCTTCGTTTTAAAGGCTGTTTTCCATTCATCTCCTGAGCGAATACGAATTTGATGATAACCACTCTTCAAATCTATTTTTGAAAAGATGGTAGCACCTGTCATCATGTCAAGCATATCATCCAATCTGGGAATTGGAAAATGATATTTTATCGTTATTTTATTGATAGCACGGCTATCCACACACATACGCCATGTCCCATCTTTCTTCGGCGTTAACAGTGCAGGGACCGCGCAAGGGCTCAAACTTTCTCGTATGAACCCTCTGCTCAACAACTCTTCAACTTGCCTCTGTAATTCAGCATGTTCCATTGGGTTCATTCGATAGTGCGGCAAGTTGGGTAGAGTGGCTCCCGGAACTAGATCAATGGCATGTTGAATGTCCCGCATTGGTGGCAGTTCAACAAGGAGGTCGTCAGGAAATACATCAGCAAACTTTGTGATAATAGGGGCCACTTCAGGAAGAATCGTTTCATAAGAGTCTTTGCTACTTCCCGAGCAAGCAAAACGATGATTTGTGCCCCACTAATCACTTCTTGTTCAATTTCTTTAGGGCTGATTAAGTTGAGATTCTTCTCTTTTCTCGTGTCCACTGGCTTTTTCTCTTGTTTGGATCTGGGTTGACTCGGAACTAGTTTGATCCGTTGCCCTTCATAGTTGAAAGTACAAGTGTTGGACTTTCCCCACAAAGTTACGTCCATATCAAATAACCAAGGTCGACCAAGAATCACATGTCCTGCATCCATTGTTATTACATCACACCAAATTTTATCCTTATAGGTGGCAAATTGCACAGGTACAAGACATCGTTCCTTCACCTCCATTGATGCTGTGTTAATCCAGGTAACTTTGTACGGATTAGGGTGAGGGACCGTTTTCAACCCTATCTTTGAAATCAAACTAGAGGACACAGCATTTATACAACTTCCACTATCGACAATGATTTTACAATTTTTCTCACTAATTTTTATCCATGTATGGAAGATTGAGGTTCTTCGCCAGTCAACCATGTCTTTAGGTTGAGCGAGGTTACATCGAACCACAGCAACTTGCCTGATAGTACTAAGAAATTCCTCTTGTTCTAAATCATTCTCAGAATCACTGCTCGCATTTCCCACAAATACAACTTCCTTTTGAGGTTCGTCCTGCACCTCATCTGATTGATCATCCAGAAAGAGGGTTCTGGATTTGCTTGGGCAAAATTTTTCTACGTGCCCATATCCTTGACACTTAAAACATTGGGTGCGGGGGTTGGTTCGTGGCACGCCCTCAACTGGGCCTTTACCCTTGAGATCTCCTGTTGGGATCGAACTGTTAGGATTGGGTTTGAGCTGGGATTGTCCAGAGGTAGCCTTAGTGCTTTGATTCTTGTACTCAGAACCTCGTTGATAGTAAGATCCTCGAGACGCATCTAAGTCCCGAACTATCTGGTAGGCGTGCTCTAAATCACTAACACCCATTGCAAAGAGCTTCCTACGGAGATCATCGCGAAGGCCAGACCTGAACCTAGAGAGGGTGACTGTTGGGGATTCATCAGCGAACTCGCTGCACCGGGTCAAAAACTCATCAAATTTCTCAATATACTCCGTAGCAGAGCGAGTCTCTTGTGTTAGCCTGCTCCACTTGTCTAAAAGTTGATCCTGAAAAGTAATAGGGAGATATTTCTGGCTTAACTAAGCCTTCATCTCATCCCAAATCCAGATCGGTTCTTGCCTCCTGAGGGCTATCAGTCTTTCAACATTAGACCAATATTGTCCCGCTTGTCCTACCAGTTTCATGACAGCGAAACGGACTCGCCACTCTTAGGACATCTCGTACCATTTGAAATAACGCTCTAGACTCATTACCCAATCAAGGTAATATTGTGGGTCTAAGCGGCCATCAAAATTCGATACGTCCACTTTAATGTTTTTCAAGTATCGTTCATCCTCATCGTATCGATTATAATTCCTGTTTATTCTCTCCTCTCGCCGATTATTAAGTTGTCGCTCTTCATTACGAGAGTTATCATGACATTCCAATTCCAATCTATCCATTCTCTGACCTAGAGCGTTCATTTGGGCCTTAATTTCCTCAAGAGTTTTGAGAATTTCAAGAGTCATGTAATCTGTTGGTGAGGTGATACCAGACGAAGAAGCATTGGGATCTATGTCTGTATTGGGTTCAACTAGGTCGTAGACTCTACCACTACGAGTTCGCATGCACAGTTACTTTTCTTTCTTTTCTTTTCTTTTTTTATTTTATTGCTATTATCTAAATGCTGAATTTATGATGATATATATATATATTTTTTAAATATGAATGCAACCTATTAATTTCTATATGCCACTAACAAACTCTAATGCAATCGTGCAGGATGATGCAGAAGATGTGGAGGATCAGCAATGATTCAGTAACGTAAAGCGCACTATAAGGCGAATGAATCTGCTAGCTAGCTCAAGAGTGTAAAATAGAGACTATGTTGTAAAAAGAACTTGCAATTAGACCTCAATATTTTGTAAAATATTAATTCTATGCAACTGTTGAGATCTACGATGTATTTAGCAGTCCCTAAATTAATATAGCAAATAAGAGCAAAGCAGATACACTCACTCACTGTTTGTGGATGGCAGATAATCGATGAAATTAAGATGATAGAAACAAAGTGGTATCAAAATTTCGTTCGCAGGAAGTTATACCTGATCAGATTACCTGAATAGTTGATATGTAACTCCCGTCGGCTGAAAATACCGTTGTGAACTTGTGGATCTGTACTGCTACTGTATCAAATGGGTCGAAGTGGGTTGCCGTCAGATTCCGATCACTACACAAATCAGAATCCTGAAATTCTGGATCACACCCAACTTAAAAATTCTGATTCACAGCTGTTGTTGCTGCTGTGCGTGTGAAGTTCAGGTCACACTTCAGATTCTAACTCAGAACTCCCAAATCCTTGTAAGATGACACCAAATCAAACCCAAAGCATGCAGGTCTGGCGAAGCTATTGCGCAGGAGTCCTCTTGGTGGTGGCCGACTTCGATGGCAGGCGGAGGCGGCGATTCCTTGATGGCAGACGGACTCAACGGCTGGCGGCGGACTTCAACAGGTGAGGAGAACGGAGAAGAGGATGATGAGGTGCAGCGTCTTGGGTGGATGAGGTCGTCAAGGTCTCTGTCGAAGGGTGATGATGATCGAACGTTGATGGAACTGCTACGGCAATTGAACTGCAAGGTTATCAGAGAGGCAAGCCCAAGGCGTGCCTGAAAGCTGGGCTGATGTGGTATTTGGATCTCGATGGCAGGACCGGGATCTCAGGACGGATGGTGATGCTTGCCGGCGAGGGCAGATGGCGGGGATCAAGGCGAGGGCAGGTGGCGGGGATCACGACGAGGGCAGGTGGCGACGATGTACGGGTGTGGCGTCGGCGAAGGCTCTGTTGCTCGGGAGTGCGAAGAGAGTGGGAAGTGTTGGCCCAAAGGCCTATCACCCTAGTTTTGATGATGATCAACTCATGAAGTTATGTTTACTAATGATCTTGTGTTTAATTAGTGACAGATTCATTATCAAGATCTTAGTAGGTGCATAGCTCAACAAAGGATAAAATGTCAAGATTTGGAGCTAGTACGGTGTGATCCAAGGAGTTTTTGGATCAAGCTTGGACCAAGTCAAGAGGATGAGAAGACTTCAAGTGAAGACTTCAAGAAGATGAAGACTTGTGTCTAGGTATAAGATTTTGTTTTTGTTTTTAGAGTAAAATGTAAAGGATAGATAGTTGGTGGATTGCTCAAGTATACCATGCACACACACTCTTGATAGAATTGTTTTCATAAAAGATTTTTTTTTTGGTTTAGAAAAGACTTTTCATTTTGGAAAAATACAAGTTTGGTTTTGGTGTTTCTCATGTACATATCTTTTAACCAAAACCTTATTTAGAGCTTATTGTCAAAAACATAGATATTTCATCTTAATTGTGTAGTGGATCATATCCATACACACTATGCCTTAAAATGAATTATAATATCTTGTTTTTGTATTTGAAGATGTTTTGAAAAAACAAGTTTGGAAAAATAATTTTGGAAAATACAGTTTTTATCTTGAGCCAAATATTTCCAAGTTACAAAAATAGTCCAATCTTTTATAACATGCCTTGGTTTTGTGCAAGCATGTTTGATTATCAAAGTATATTGGTTAAACTATTTTTGTAGATTTTTACGTATTTTATGGGATTTTATTTAAGCCAAAAAGACTAACTTTTTAAATCCCAGAAAATTGTTTCAGGCTTCGGATAAGTCGACTTGCCCCCTTTATAAGTCGACTAATCCTGGAGTCGGCCGACCAGACCGGTCGACCGACGTGCACAAACGTGCACGCCTTTGTGTACTGGAGAACGGCCGACCGTGCCGGTCGACCGCTCCAGAGAGCAGAGCTCTCTGGAAAGTTCGGCCGACCGCACCGGTCGACCGACAGAGAGTTGGACTCTCAGCTCCAGTGGGTCAGTCGATCCTGGCGGTCGACCGTGGCTCCAACGGTCAGAAATCCGACCATTGGCGGTCGACCGCACCGGTCGACCGGCAGCTCTGACAGACCCCAACGGCTAGTTTTCTGGCAGCCTATAAATTGGGGGTCTTGTCATTGTTTTGAGCCAAGATTTTCAAGTGGGTTTTCACCAGTTTTTCCTGATCTATTTAGAGGTTTTCCTCCACTTGATTTAGAGCAAATATTTCCAATCAAAAGGAGAGATTTACCAAGAGTGTTTAAAAGAAAGTCTTTGAGTTTTTCACCACCATTCTCTTCCTTGTTTTTCTCACAATCACTTGAGCTATTCATTGCCTAATCTATCCATAGGATTGTGTTGTGAGAGTTTGTAATTGGTGATCAAAGTGTTGTAGATCACCAAAGATCTTTTCTTTGTTCTTTGAGGAGACGGGCAAGTGTGCTCGTGGTTGTTTAGGGTTCGGGTGCGAACTCTTGTTGTTTGAGGTGCGGCCTCGGCGAGCTAGTGAGCTTGCGGTGTGTACGGGACTAGGGAGTCCGATTGCTTGTAGGTGTTGCGGCACCGAGGAGAGATCCATTGGGATCTTGCATAGTGGAAATCCTTCGTGTGTCGAAGGCGGGGATGTAGAGCAAGTGTGCTCGAACCTCGAAACATACCCTTGTGTTTGCGATTGCTCACACTCTCTCTCTTTGTCTCTTTTATATCTTGCATGCTATTTATTGTGCTTTCATTTACATGCTTGATATTCATTGTGCTCATATTGTACACTTGCTTGGGTTTGTTTGACTAACACTTGTATTCAACCAAGAGAGCCAACGCGGCACCTCAACCCATTCAAGGGGAATCTAGAGGAGTTTGTCCAGAGCCCTTCACGGGGAATTCGGCAACACTCTTGTGTTATACATAGTGTTTAGTGTAAAAGTTTTAATTAGGTCATAATTGCTTTCTGCTTCCGCATTATTTGCATCATTTGGCATTAAGTGACCATTAGATTAGCCATCACCTATTCACCCCCCCTCTAGGTGAACCTACAGGAAGGGGATATGGTCGTCGGAGTCGCCTCTGAGAAAGAGCTCGAGGCGCTGCTTGGATTGGATGGCGGCGTCGAACAGGGCGGGCGAGTGCTCACGGGAGCGTTTCAGTTGGATGAAGTCGTCGAGATCTGTCGTCGAGATCTCTGTCGAAGAGGATCAGAACTTCGATTGGAGATCTCAACGTCGGCGGAAGTCCCGCGTGGAGGCGGAGCGTGCCCGAAGGAGTTGACGGAGGGGGGATTCGGCGTTGATTTTGGTGGATTGCGTCTTCGTCGTCGAATCCGTTGTAAAAGGAGATTGGAGGAGAGGGAACGCGGTGGCGGCAGGTTTGAGGAACAGGGAGAGAAAAATAGGGTTTGTTTAGATTTTTTTTTTTTTCTGATTGCGGCGCTCGAAGTGGAGAAGAGAAAATAGGGTTTTAAATTTGGGAGGGGAATTTTGTTGTAGATTTTCTTTTGTGTTTTGGAAGAATTCAGGAATTTAAGCTCTGATACCAAAATGACGGGGAACGGGGCGGGATTTTCTCCCTAGGGTTTCTCACCCAAAGCACACAGGCTACAAAAGGTTAAAAGCAATTTTCATTCATTCAAAAACTGTCAATAACAATACCAGTCTTGGCCTTAAATAGGCCTACATCAACAAAAAGATCCCATTACAACCGATATGGGACTAAAAGAAAAGTGCCAAATAAATAAAAATTACAATAAAAGAAAAAAAATAACTAAATTGACTTTCCCAGCCCTAATCGAACCAAACTGAAAGTGTGCGACGACGCCTCCTGGTGTAGAATCGCAATCCTGGAGAGATATCCCCATCACTCACAGTCGGTAGAATTGTTGCAGCCTACTTACAAGTCAACCAACCAAGTAGGCCCAACTTTGATGATGCCTTCTGCATTTTGTTTATTGCTCAGTATATTTATGTTCGGTGAAAGACAAATTATGTTACATGCTTAAATGCATTTTTTAAAAAATTTTGGGGATAAAGGCTTTGTTGTTGTTTGTTATTGTTGAAAATACTTTTGAGATAGGATTGTGCCTGTATTACATGAGCATTACCGAATGTATTTTTGGGGTTAATATGATGCTGTGCAGGTTATGAAGTTTGGAGATCTTAAAGAGCTGGGCAGTGAATCAGTAGTAAAGGTAACATCCTGTGAAACTTGATCACACTTTTATAGTTTCATGCCAGCCGTGCCTTACTGATTCTGAATGGAAGCATCATCCATTTACTTTGATTTTGTGATCGCAGGCTGCTGGCAAGTACCGGCAGGAAGGAAAAACATACGTGGTTCAAGATGCAGACGTCATTTTCTTCAAATTTAATGTATCTGGGGGTGGGAAAAAGTAATCCTCTGATATGAAGGCTCCATGTCCTGTTACAAGAAATGTTGACTGGTTATGTGTCATTTTCAAAATATGCTATGTTATGTGCTAATGTTTCACTACAGGATTAGTTTTAATGCTTCGGATGTATGGGAATGCAGTTCAAGAGGCAAAATTTTTGTTGACTGTAGAAAATTGTAAGTGAGACCAGCATTATAATAGAGATATGTACATCTCGGCAGATGTTTTTGTTATTTGCATACCCGTTTAAAGAAATATTAATTGAAATCCTTTTGTTTATAACTGGCTGAATGTGATTAACTGGTTGAAAGTAGATAACACAGTGATACCTAATTTACTTCGTCAGGGTGCCAGGATTGGTGGACATGTTAATTGAGAAATCCGTGACCATTTCATGGATGCAGTTTATGTGAGAAACTGAGCTGCGTGATAATTGGGTTTGTTAAGGTTGTTCCTGCCGGGCACTAATTTCTTTCCTCGAGGTTGCAACTTGAAGTTTGCTTATTGTCTCATTAAATTTCTTGATGATTTTTGGGGACCTCTTGCGCTCTGTTGCCCTAATAGAACTCTAAGAGACTGCTGTCTATGATGCTGCTATTTTACTAACAGGTAACATTGCTTTGAGAAGTCTAATCCATTGTCAGGAGTGAGGTCTTCGATACTTCACTCATGTTTCTTCTAACTTTTGAAGCTATAATAGATTGCCTTCTTATGCAGAAACAACTGCCTTTTTTTCTTGGATTAAGTATGCTCCCAAATTTGCTTTTGTTGATATAGCTTTAGATCATATTCCTTGAGTTCGTGTATCATCGTTTGCTTGTTTCTTGGGCATCTTCAATTCAGGATTTCTGTGTTTCCACTTTGTCAATATATTTGCTTGCCAAATTCATATCGGGAGATAGCAGCACGTGTGAGAGAACAATGATTTAGCCTGGTTCCCATACCACAATCAAGATGATGAAATACAAATAACAAGTATGTTTTGAAGCATGAGAGAATAACAGTGAAGAGAAATTTAGAAGTTTTGATTACAAGACACAGCTGTATTAAAGATACTCTACTACTGAGCCAGAGCACTGGTGTTGTACACGAGGAGAGCCCCCCCAAGGAGAAGTCCAGCAAGGGTCACAGCCCAGATCAAGAGCCCTGTGGTTCCTGCATTTGCCAACATTCATTAAACAACTCTTATTGGTCAAATAACAAATATCTATCTCATGAATTATTATTACAAAATCTTTGAATATATATATATATATATATATATATATATATATATATATATATATATATATATATATATATATATATATATTTTTTTTTTTTTTTTTACCTCCAACATAGACATCGCCAGAAGGAGACCATTCATCCGGAGAGTAGATCGGGCTGCAAGTTTCAACACACAGAATTTCAGATAAAGTTTTTCACTGTGCAAATGAGGATTACTCAAATTGTGTAACTATTACCAGCAAGGAATCGAGGGAATGATATTCGATCACTTGATCCAAACTCAAAAGAAAATAATGTTTTAGGATACACATATACCCGGTAGCCATGTAACAATGAAAACTATGTAGGAATATACATATATAAGACTGTTATCGATAACTATAATAGTTGTACAGATATATTGTCAAAAAATAACTTTTCATGAATTTACATAAATAAAAACATCTAACATGCTTGTTGCAATCATTTAAAATCATTATAGAAGATGAAAATAAGGTGTTGATCTGAAGATCATTCTTGTAGAATTTATATGGTCCTAGCATTAATTAATTTGCCTTGTCAACAAAATTCAATTGCATGGTAGTTTATAGTCCATGATCGTACTTTTTCTTACTTCCAGATTTAATTTATCTCTTGTTTCCTTTTATGGAACATTTTCAATAAAAAAATTTCTTTCTTTTCCTGCTGAGAAAGAAGTATCAGAAAACAATACAATTGTTTCCAAACTGTAAAAAGGTTCAGTTACATTGTTTTCCTCATTAGTTTCTTACAATTTACAACCAAATATATGTGCAACAATTCAAGTGCTAATCAATGAAGAAACTTGTACCTGTAGCCATCAACATTTGCACCATATTTGTCCACAAATTGGTAAACACCCTTTCCCTATATAATAAGAAACACATAGTAAAAGCTATCAGCCTTCATCTAAAAGTAAATAATAACGTTTTATGTATGCAATATATATTCAGGTGACTGCCAGGGGGGAAAAAAGTGATAATTAACCTTGGGCTTCCTCCCAGATGCATCTAGACCATTTCTCAAGCTCATCCCACCTCCAGTTCCTACAAAGAGTTTATTTCTCTTTATTGATCTTAAAAACCATAACGAAAAAGATTACTTATCAATGAAATAGTATTATATAGTTTGACAATAGACACTGATAGTGGAGGTGAGAGATATTCATGAAAATGTAAGATTGAGCTTTGTGATTTTTTTAGTGCTAACCATAGGGGGTGTCAGTCTTGATCTTCTTGCGTCCACTGGCCTGAACCTTGAAGGAAGAAGAAGATGTCCTTGTCGATGAAGGGAGGCCCCTCACAGCCTGTGGCCTCTCGAGGAATGGAGATGGCTTCAGGGCCAAAGAAGACATCATGGAGGCTGCCATTTTCTTTTTCCCCTTGCTTTCTCATTCAACTGCATGGGACTGGTAATATGAAGTGAGGAAGTGATTGTCCTGGTGACACGTGGCACTTGCTAAGTGGCTGGATCCTGGTATTATCTTTCTAACCTTATCCCTAATCCTTTCCATTGGCCAGGAAAATATGAGAGCAGCCTGCTGATTTCTTTACTCCCTATTTTCTGTGGATTACAATTTGCACCCATTTTATTGTGGATCACAGTAGACTCCGATGTTTGGCCTGATAAGCTACTGACCAGCTAGTAAATGAGCGGAAAATGAGCTTCAAAGAGCTACACTTGAGATGCATCTAAGCTTGAACGAGCCATACCAAACAGTAATTTGTCATGAAAGATAATTTTGTCTTCATCATAGTTCAATCTCTCATTCAGAAATGATGAAGATTTTACACTGTGAGGCGTCATGTTACTAGGCGTGCTGCCTGCCATAAGTTCTAGTCTGCCTTCAAATGATCCACACCACATTAGAGTCACCATTGAAATCAGAAAGAACCAAAATTTCAAGAGCAATAACCAGTTGCAGGAGAATGAAATGAGAGGAAACATCTCAAGAATCATAGATTTATTTCTTGTTTAATTCACAGCAATTCTGACAAAATAAACATCTCGTTATCTATACATCTCTAGAATCCTTGAGAAGTTGCTTTATCCCTTATGTAATCCACAACATATCTTGTTCCTTATTTGTTTGTGACACATCTGACATTGGGGCAGTATAATATGCCCTTGAATTATATTCTAAGCTTCATCTTTGCCATAATAGTAATGGCGGAAGACAGAGGAGAAGTCTTTGGAGCCATAGCCTTTCTCACACATTTCCATATATCTGCAATCAGATGTGGCACCAAATTTGAAGTAAATCAATTCTCAAATAAGAAATAACTTCAGGTTTTGGAGCTCCATTGTTGATTAGCAAAGGCTACTTACATGTGGAGCGCCTCAGACGTCAAGGGACACTTGAGCCCAACCTCCTCAGCTGCTGCCACAGCCAGTCCCAAGTCCTTAGCCTGCAATGTTATATCTTGCATCATGATGATCAAATTATACCTAATATAAAGTGATATATATTATAAACCATCAAGCTCCAGTAAGTTAGGTATTTGCCTGGTTTGTAAATGTTCGGATCAGATTCTAAGAGCTCGATCATCACATGACTAGTGTATAATTAGATATCTCAGGAGTTATAATTCTGGAATTGAGTAGCATAACCCATACCAAAGCATTTTTTTGTCATGGATATCATTGGAGATTTATTTCCAATAGGGTTGGGATGCTGGGGAAACATGTGGCCCTAAATAGAACTGAATGGACAAAATAATTTGTGCAGTCAACATAAAAGTATTTGGTGCAGTGCAAACGTAAAAAAAGAGACATACTACCGACCTCCGCATGACAAATAACCATGGCTTCCACTTCATATCACAAAAGCAATAGCAGTATCTCAGCTAGCAAACCAAAGGGGAAAAAAATGAAGAAAGAAAAAAAAAAAAAGGTGGAAGATGAACATACTAGTGATGAATATGATAGTCCATCTACTTCATTACTTATTCAAACATTGTTGTATGACGGAACATTTGCTCAGTTTACACTTATCCATTTTCTGGTTTATTGATGGTGGCTTTTTCTGGAAAATCTATACAAGAACATCCAAGATTCTCAAAACCCAACCAGATCCTACAAAACATACACCAACTACGCAGGAAGGATATATATCAGCTTGGGTCATATAATTAGCTTATCTAGTTTGGATTTGGATAAAGAGACAGTTCACTATATATGAGCATCTTTTACTCTTCAAGCATGAGATGGGTCCACAGATCTCAATGGACTAAATATGGTTAAGCAAATGCTCGTTGGTCGTGCATGCTAAAATTTAAAGAGTTGCAAGCTCATAACGTGAGCAATTAAATATGTGGCAGATGTAGGAAATATCCATTCTTACCATAAGTTTAGAAGAAAACCCACCATCATAATTCCTTGAAGAAGGCACCCCTGCCATTACTCCAGGAACTGGATTATAACTGTCACTGTCATATTTGGTTAAAGTCAGAACATCAGAAATGAACACTGAATACATGGAGGATAATTTTCTTTGTTCAAGGACACTATCCTTGAGGATACTGGCAGTCCCGCACCATACACTTACATGGAATGATGGAACAAGAAGCATGAAACAAAATAGCCTACTTTTCATGGAAAATGTGTACAGTTCAGAAAAGAGAACATAGTACCTAACCCAACAGCGAGCACTTGAAGAATTGAAAATATTTGCTAGTGTTCTAGCAGTAATGCCCAAACCTTGACCAAGAGAATGAGCTTCCGAGACCCCAAGCATGCTTACAGCCATTGCCAAATTATTACAGATCTTAGCTGCCTGGACATTTCAAAAAACCATTTCAATGTACAACAAAATCAGGAAAGTCAGTATTATTCTTTTTCTTTTAGACAAATTAACCAAGAGTTTGACAAAGATTTTCCTCATGTACAACAAATAAAAAGTCAGATGAAAAAGCTGATAAAGATTTAAGTGTCACGGTCAGTTCAAAACAGCAAAATTAACAACAAAAGCAAGTTCCCTAATATTTATTTCATGAATTGACTTTATATCATTCAAAAACAACACCAGCTTGCACGAAGCAAAAGTTTTTCTACAATAACCAGCCTTTTCTATGGACTTGTCGACTGTATCATAGACATCTGTACGACAAAGTACTTGGAATTCTCTTCTTCTGATTGGCTGTAAGGTTCGAACATTGAACATTGTAAAACAACAGCCCTTCACCCCACATCTTTAGGTTTGGGTGCTTGAATCATCTTTCTACATTCAGCCCTGAAAAGGGCAATCTCCTCTGTAAAATTAACAAGTATCCTATCCTCGTCCGCTGCCTTGATCCATGTTAGTTTAGGTCTACCTTCCCTCGTTGTTCCATCAACTTCAGTTCTATAACGCCTCCTAGCTGGTGCACTTACTGCTAGCACATCTTTAAAACATCTCAACACATTCTCCCTCATTTTATTCTCAATTGAAGAGATATCTAACTACCAGGAGGCACACGATTCTTATACTATTCTTCATCATGTTGCCACTCACCTGTCTTAACCTTCTTGTTTCAACTGTACTCACTCATTTATAGATATATTGTTTCATAATTCCCCCATATTCTGACCCATGATATGGCCAATTGGCCATCTCATAAAATTTGTGTTCAGTTTCATGGGTATTATGCAATCACAATACTAATCCAGATGGGCCTCGCTCCTCTGATCAGATCCCTTGATCCTATAAACAACATTCTCAATATCACCATCATGAATTGCTGATGAATGAATCAATTAAAATGATCATTCCAAGTACTTCTTTGCGGCCAAGACCACATATAAATGTCCGCCCGCATATTTGGTCACATACTCCATGGTTTAGTAGAATGCTAGAATTGATGCGAGTTTAATCAAATTTTACCATAAGAGAATTAAATACATATTGTAGTCGAATATGAAAATCTTGCTATCAGTAATCAGACACAAACACACACACTTTGCATGACTGTTTCAAGTGTGCTTTCTGACCTAGTATCCTTGATTCCTTGTACATGCTTTGGTTAGATGATTTTCTTCCTAAAATTCTTTATTGGGAAGAGAAAAAAAGACTGCATACATGATACCTCTTTTCTATTAGAGTATAAGCACATGAACTGTATATTGATAAATAGCCGTCATTAATAATAAATGTCATACACAAAAATAAAAAAATAAAAGAATAAAAGGAAAAAAAAAACTATATTATGCAATTGTATTCTTTGTCAATTCAAAAGTATGAACCAAAAGTAAAATGGATGCAATTCTATAAGTGCATCATCAGTTTCACATGCTTCTCTGTTGAAAATAAAAACAAAAGTTTTGCACAAAAGGGACTAGTAATAGGAAGGAGAGGCAAACTTACGGCACCATTGCCAGCCGCACCACAATAGATTGCACTTTTACCCATCGAAAGAAATAAGGGCTTAGCTGCCAGATAAGCCTCCTCAGAACCACCAACCTACACAACATGACAGTTATTTGCGTGTTCACAAGTTGACAGCAGTAGAAGAAACCATTTAAGCATAAGGACTAGCTCAGTGTTTGTGTGTCAAAGAAGAAGCCTTTTAGGCATAAAGACAGGCTCTGTGTTTGTGTGTGTCAGAGAACGAAGAAGCACTAGAGGAAACCTTTTAAGCATAAGAAGGACCGGCTGTGTGTGTGTGTGTGTGTGTGTGTGTGTGTGTGTCAGAGAGAGAAAAGCACTAGAGGAAATGTTTTAAGCATAAGAAGGTCCAGCTCTATGTTTGTGTGTGCCAGAGCTGGTTTACAGCCTTTGTTACGCGCTCAGATTTGTGCATTATTGTACAAATAGATTACTTTCATTTCATTAGTGCAGTAAATGTAACAAGTAGAGGCATGGTATTGCACTCTCCATGAAACCTACACATACTAACAGCTGAAAACCAATATGACTCCATGACGAAAGATCTATTAGGTATCCCTTGTACATATTTCCATAACTAATCACAGTTCTGCATAGTTAAATTCACAGATAACAGTAACCCATAACTGTTGGGAAATAGGTCATACCATGAAAGTAAGTGTTCCCACTTCTGCGCCAGGTACGCCTCCAGAAACAGGAGCATCCAGCATAACTGGGTTGTACATATTCTCTGATTTAGAAGACCATGCAAATATCAGTTTATGAAATAAGAAAGGATTGATTAATTGAATAGACATAAATTGTCTTCATAAGTGCCTGTGTTCTCCACCTTTAATGATAGTCTAGAAAAGCAATTAACCTTGACTATACAATAACTTTTATTCTTAGTTACTTTGAATCTGGCCACTGGTGAGCATATAATGTTCCTTTGGAAACACAATTTCCCATCATTCCCTCCTCTGCCTAATAGCCAAAATAACAACTTAAGATCAAAAAAGTTTTGAAATGCTCCCCCACCCCCTCCCCCAACCCAAAAAAAAAAAAAAAAAAAATCCAGTGTACCAGTAAAGAAAAAGAAGCTTTAAGGGTCGACTAGGATACTTAGACTGTTTTGTACTGAAAAGATCAATGCTGAAAAGTTTGATAAAACTAGATCAGAGGCAAGCAATTCATAATGATGCTTTCCAAGCGGTACATGATGATGCCATATTTCCAATCAATCACGACTAAGAGTTAAGTAAATGGTTAGCTGTTGCAATCATATTTAGAAACATTTGACTGGTTTGCACATCACAGACTTCCAAGGATCTTTATTAGTTAGATAGTTCACAATATAAAGCTTATCATACGCTCCAATTTTCTATATTTAACTCCTCTTGCTCTATAATATGTTTTGAACTATATGATGCTTAGTACAAAGGTTTCCTCCTTGACCTTTCAATTTCCTAAGTTTTGACCATGAACATATTTATCCAAATCCACCATCATCTAAACCATCAAAATGGGGCTGGCTCTGGACCAGGGTTTGAGGAGACATTTTTAAAATTTTTATGACCAGTTGTCATAACAAGAACGCTGTAAGTTGGTGCCGAAGTCCTAGAAGGACAATTGACAAGTGGAATAAAGCACCTGTTGGTCATGCAATTTAAGCACATACAACCAAGGAGTAAGATTCCAAAATTCTACTACACCAAGAAGGTGCAGAAAGATGATTGATTTGCTACGACATTCAACTCTCTAAGGTAAACGAAAGAGTCAAAGAGGCAAGATCCCCAAATTAATGATATTTTCAAGGGGACAATGTTGCAACATTTACCATTTTAGGCAACAGCAACGCACATTGGCGCTATGGGCATGGATTCAGATAGACTATTACATTTAAAGTAAACGTTAAATGGTGGACATCAGAGCTGCATATAGTGGTGGTGAGATGGTGGTGCGTCCATTGGAGGTTACTCCTCTTAGGTCCATAACTACAGAGGGTGTGGAGATAATTCATATTGACTGAATGTTTTAAGCAAATAGGGTTGTACTTTGGAGGGAACTTTGTGTTTTATTAGTTGTTGTGTGCTCTTTAGTTTCTTTTGGCTGCTGTTTGTAATGCTACATTCTATTGAGCAATGAAAGTAGGCAGGGGATTTCATTCTGAATCCCCATCCTTTCCCTAAAAAATAAAATTTAGAGTATACGTGAATAAAGTTGGTAGGAGAAGCTGGAAAACAACATAATATCTTCTGCGGCCAAGTAGTGTCTACTTCAGAATAATGCTTTCCAAGTTAATACAGGTTGCCCTATTAATAATGATAGTATGAGTCACATGATAATACAAATTACAGAAAACGACTTCTTAGATTGAACAAAACCTTTGTTTTCTTTTAGAAGGCATTTAGAAATGTGGGTGGATATCTTCCTTGAAGTTTGTGGATCAACTGTAGAAGAGTCTATAAATAACCATGGCCTTAGATGACTCCCATCCTGTAGCAAGCCATTTTTTCCTGTGAACACATCCAGAACCTGTAAAAGGGTAAAAATTTGTAATTTATGCTTTTGGTGAACACTAGGTTTCGGACCAAGCAACATATCAGACAGCTTTAACTAAAAAAGGTAAGCACCCTAATGTCTGATATTTTATTAGTTCCCATATTAAACTATCATTTACAGAAAGTTTCAAGAGACAATCCATATTGCATGACATGTTGGAAGAACCTAGCAGTAATCTCTGGCCACATCCCAATATTGTTGGTGGTAATGCTTGTTTTATATAACTATATGAGAAGTTGGATTAAATAAAGCAATCCATTGTATCAAGTAAAGAAAACCAAATTAAAAAAAAAAAAGAAGCAATCTCTGTTGTGGAAAAGCCAAAACTTGATATCTGATAATGATTGTTTTTCGATAAAATATATATGAACTACAAGGAGCCAAAGTAGTCTAAAGCTCCCCTCTTTGCTCTTCCTATTTACTACTTTCTCAAGTATGCTTCCCAAAATTCATAGTTGGATCATATCTTTGACATTCTCTTGGGTTCTATTTGGCTATTGGCCTCCTAATAGCATCCATTTTCTTCAGATTGTGCACAAAGTCAAATGTTTTAACTTTCAAGTTGAATCATAAAATTACCATTTATGATCCTCCAAAAAGGAAGAGAAATAAAATAATGGCCCATTGCCTCATTGTAAGAAACTTCACTTCTTCTACTTGTCACTTGATCTTGTCATCTTTCATTTCAACGCTTGATGACCTTTTATGTGTCCATTATTTTGAATATCCCTCAACCCCAGATGATTTCTGGGTCTTAATTCACTATTTAATATTTATGACTTAAATCTAGTAGCAAGTGCATGAATGAGAAAGGGGAAGGACTAACCAATTTCTTTAGCTTTCCAACATACTGTAGCAAATGGAGGTATGACTGCTGGCAATAACTACACTTTATCTGATCAAACTAATAGGTAGACCATTCATGTATAGGAAAGACTGCATTTAGTCTCAACTCAAGCACAACAAAGAGGGCACAAGACAAGACTCATGATGAACACACAGGGCCTACACCATATTTTTAAGCATGTTTCCGTAGAATATTTATTTACCCACTCACAAGGAAGCTTAACATGTTTTATTAATTACTTGCCGTTCATTTCATTGAAAAGAGCAACTAGAAGTGCTATAGACTTGGCTTCAATGAAACTCAAAGTTTCCCATGTAGCTGATTTTAAGTTGAGTACTTCCAAAACAAAGCAACCCATGCAATATAATGATAAAAAGAAGTCTCATAAAGATCTGTTTTAAGGAACTCCTCCAGAAAGTTGTAATAGTAATTATTTGTATTCGACATAATTGTGGGCTGAGCTCACAATATGATTAAAAGAAATGCAACTGTCCACTCCTAATAAGCAGAACTTATCTTATCAAAAATGCAATATGCATTTATATAAAATATTTACTTAATACCAAAGCTGTATGTATTTGAGACAGCAAAAGTAATTAACAGAAGGCAAGAAGAAAAAGAACAAAAACAACTAATACAGAAGGATAGGAAAGAAAAACAAAATCACTCACGTGAGAGGATGACGGTAACATTGTTATTATGACATCACTTGATTCTGCGACTTCAGATGGAGTTTCTTTGGTAGGAATTCCCTTCTCCGAGAACCTCTTCAAGGCAGTATAATTACTACAAAATATCTGAAGTCTCAGCTTTCAATCCGGTAGCCTCAAAAATTCAGAATTAAAATATTACAAGCAGTTGCCTGAAACATACTGCTAAGATTAGAACGGTGGTTGATAACAAGAAAGCTAAACTAAGTATGTTACTCAGAAGGAGGTAAGAATAGTGGCTGTAAGTAAAAAAGCTAAAGTATGTTACTCAGAAAGAGCAACTAATGAATGTGTTTGCTTCCTTATGGCTGCATGCTCCAATCCAGACCTATACAGAATTCATACACACACTGTACATACCCTTTCACATGTTTATACCAAGTATCCACAGTAAAACACAGTGATTACGTACAATATGCAGTAACAGTTCAATAAATAAATCAACAGCAGTTAGAATTTCAATAGTAAAAGAAAAGAGAAGAGCTTTACATGTCATGGACAGTGACTTTGTATCCACTGGTAATCAGATTAGACGCCATATGATAACCCATATTTCCCAGCCCTATGAATCCAACCCTCTGCAACATTTCATTGAGATATGTATGAGGTTCGGTCATGTTCCCATACAGAATGGTGGACATATCCGCGTAGTGTTGTATCATTTATCAACATAATAATTAGTCTCACTAATGTTTAAGGAAAAAAATTGTCTTTTTTGAATCATTTGAGTCAGCATTTGATTAACTCTTGTATATATTTCAATCTTACTCTATAGGTTTATTGTTTGGATAAATAAACTGAACGTGACCAGAAAGAGGAAATAGGAAATGAGTTGCAAAAGGGAATTGAAAATACAAGCAATATAAGCACTAAAAGAAACAAAATCTCACTTTAAGAGATACTAAAACTGCATATTTTCACTTCAAACCCCAAAGAGTTGAAGACTTTAGCAAAATTGGAGCGTGTTTATGAGTGGCGGCCAGTCAAAAATTGGGCCAATTCAGCTCGAGATAGAGTAATTCTAGGGTTTCTGATCGGCCAAAAAGGAAAGCGCTGAAAAGAGAAGGACAACAGAAGGAAGAGAAATTGGCTTACCTCTAAATTGGACGGGATGGAGCTCGAAGATGAGAAACTTCGAATTAGAGAAGAATAAGAAGAACGAAGCAGAGATGGGACTACTCTCTGAGCACGAGAAGAGAAACACTCCATGGCGACAAAGATAAACGCAACGTTGTTCCTATTTTGATAAAACGATTGTATGTAGCTTTAAGACGGATAAATTTATTCGAAACCCCAGTTTTAAATGTTTGGTGTGCAGGTCCTTGCACCCACCACCCGCAAAACAAATATTTATTGTATTTTTGCATTAACCCTACTGTCTTTATTTTAATTGATCCATGTGATGTCTCATGTATTTTAATTAGCTCACGTGATGTGCTGCGGTTCACTCTTTCTTTGATGACAGTTGTTTTGTCTTTTTCATGAAGAAATATTTTGCTGCCACTTCAGTTGTTATATGTCACTTAAAAAAACATTGTTAAGTTAACCAAAAAATTTATAAAATTATTTAATTTTTTTGAAATGAAAATAAAAGAAAACAAAAAAAGTAATTAACGACTTATTTTATAAAATCATTTAACCTCTATTGTTTATAAAATAAAAATAATTTAACATATAAATATTATTTATTTATTTTTCACTTACATGTCCAACAGAAAAAGAGAATGTTAGGCAGAAATTGTTATAGGTGGACTTAAAGGGAGTAAGGTAGACATAAAAGGAGAAAGTTGGAAAGAAATTGACGAATGTGAAAAGAAAAGGAGAAAGACGGATATAAAAAGAGAAAGAAAGATATTGATGAGGGTGGACAAAATGAGATTAAGACGGACATAAAAGGAGAAAGTTGAACAGAAATTGACGAAGGTGGACATAAAAGGGAGTAAGGTGGACACAAAAGAAGAAAGTTGGACCAAAATTAACGAAAGTGGACAGAAAGTGATTAAGGCGAATATTAAAAGAGAAAGTAGGATAAAAATTCACGGGTGGACAAAAAGAGAGTAAGGTGGATATAAAAGAAGAAAGTTTAACAAAAAATGATGAAGGTGGTCAGAAAGAGAGTAAGGTAGACTTTTTATCATCTCATTTTTCATATCACAAATAACCCGGAAATTACATCAGAACCATTGTAACGCCCCGATCCCGCGGGTACGGAGACGTTATTGTGACGTATATACGTAGGTTGAAAATACCCTAACGATATACGCTAAGCATTAGTACAGACAAGAATCAGAGTACGAAAATACGTTGTGCATTATATATTCCAACATATGAGTACAATTACAAGGTTATCATAGGATGTGACACAATATTACATGAATATTACATCACCAATAGGCGCAATTGCGAGAATACAAAGAGATATACAATAATGAATAGTACAAAGTGCGATCACGAGTTACAAAAAAAAAAAAACTCGAGAGACGGGTAGGGGGGCCTGGAAGGATGGAATCCTGGACAGGTCTTCCGCTGATCCACTGCACTTCCGCTGCGCTACTCTGATCAACTGGATGAATCCACCAGCTCCAAACTCTGGAATCTGGACATGAGGATACAGGGGAGTCAGAACTCCCCAACGAGTGGTATGCTGAATGCCAAGTGACGTGCAGAGATAAGCACGCGATATCAATAAATCTGAATAATAAACATGCATTGAAAACCGTGTCGTGAGCACAAGCACACATGAACAAGAATGAGGCAAGAAGTAAAGTCAATAAGGCAACGCCAGATATCTCCTAAACTAACATAAAACCAATAAAACTGATAAAACAGAATAAAACTGAATACGAGCAAAACCAATCTTACAAGCTTAGGTCACGATATCATGAGACTAGTACATCGAAGGAATAATCCAGATAAGAAAACCATCATCCATATACATTTATCCCATGTCACCGTAATCCGAGCGCATATAACCCGAGTTGCAAAACAAAATAGCATCTTATTATAATTGGGGTCGTCTAAGTTGCAGGCTTCAGTATGCGTCCCATTCTACATACTTTCACTTACAACTTATAAAGCAAGTTATATAGAAACTGATGGAGTTCGACGACCCTTGTTTAAAATGGGTTCCGTACATGTCCGGGACAACGGTTCAAGAGTATCCGGTACTGAGCCGGAACATACCGCTAGGTAGTGGAACTTATTGTACGCCCGAATAGAAATATGATATCGTAGATTCCATAGAAATATGCCTAGAGCTTGTGCATACCCGCCAGAAATAAACAGGAGGAGTAGGGGTACCAGTACACCTCACGGAATCCCTGGTGGTCGCCAGGTGATCTCTCAAGTATGTGGCCATGCGTGACACGATATGGCCACATAAACATGAAACTATCGGGACCCATCAGTTTTTCCCAAATCCTGTGCAAGTTGACTTATTATAATTTATTATGTAATTATCAATTTACGGGAATAGAAGGAGCAGGACATGATCAGGATTCAGGAGTACATGAGTACATGTATAACAAGAATACATGGCACTGTATATAATACATGATAACAGGTACAAAATTTCCGTAAATGTGATAATCACAGGTCTGGTGTTAACATGACAGGTGGCAGGTGATAAGTGATACCATAACAGGAGGCAGGTGATAAGTAGTAACACATCAGATGTCAAGTATACAGGCAGGAGGCAGGTAATAGCATGTAGATGTCAGGTAATAGTACGACAAGTGTTAACACATCAAAAAAAATATGTCAAGTGATAGTGTAATAGCTAAGCACAATCAAGCAGGGTTTAAGCAGTGCTGGAGGCGCGGATAGCAAACAATGTCTAGTCACTAGAGCGCTTGACGGAGCTACTGGAATGACTTGACTTAAAAGGTGAGTCAAATCCGATAGAATTTCGCCTAGATGAATCTAGTGATAAAGCGTTGAGCATTAAGCATGCCTACTAGGCGGAGCTGAAAGACCTGACAGTCTAAGCGCACTCCTCTTTCGAGGAAGTGGGTGAGAGCCTGGAGGCTAAAGTATGCTCGGGGTTTAGGTGCACTCTCGGCAGCATCATGAAACTCATAAGGGTGCAAGCCTAAAACCAATTAGGTAGCTAGCCCGGGAGTAGGTGAAAATCCAGAGTCGGTACAAGGGTACCTGCACGAGATGTTAGTACCACACGAGCATTCATATAAACGTGATGAGAACTAGACTGCCGTGGAGTGGTGAAGTCCGGAGGCTGAGTGGAGAGCCCGGAGGCTAAACGCAACCCAAAGGTTGGGTATAGTATCTGCAGAAGTGTTAGTGTCGAACACACGCATATAATAAAGCAGTAATGGGAAAAATCGCAGGCATGGTACATGTACAAGATTTTAACTACACTAGTACAAGCAATCGTCACAGAGCAATACATATACAGTCTTGGGCACTTGAACACATACAAATAAAGTCGCACGGTGCATAATGAAATACAATATACAAGCAGGGTAAAACACATGAATCCCCAAAACATAACTCAACCCGTCGAAGCAGAGAAACCCAATAAAAAGGCGAAGACACTCGCCTAAATCTTTGGAAAAGCCGTGAAGTCTGGAATCCTAGAAACTCGTGCACGCGCCATAATATATTAAATATAAATAAATATTTTTAGAGAGAGAAAGAGAATAAGAGAGAAAAGAGAAGAGAGGAGAGAGAAAGCAAGAGAAAGAGGGAAAGCTAGAGAGAGAAAAACAGAGCTAGTTAAAGAAAGACCTAGAGAAAGAAAGAGAAGACAGTAGAGAGATAGAGAATTCAGTAGACAGAGAAGATAGTAGAAAGAGATAGGTGAAAGAGAAGGGAGATAGCAGAAGAGAGAAAGGGGGAACGGGAGAGAGAAAAAGGAGGGGGCTGCTGTCCCCCTCAGTTGCTTACGGCCAGGCCAAAGGCTTGGCCGTGGTCCAGCGAAAGCCAGTTGGCCATGCCAGTCGGCCGTCGACCAGGGGTGGTCGCGCCGACCACCCCAAGGAGGAGGGAAAAGGAGTGGGAATGGGTTTGGTAAAGGTGGTGATGATGGGTGATGAAGATGATGAAGGTGGTGGTGTTGATCTTGTGGTGGTAAGAGGTGGTTGTGGGGTTGAGTAGAAGGAGGGTGGTGGTGGTCGAGATGAGGAGGTTGAGGTGATGATGGTGATGAAGGTAGTGGTGGAGTTGGTGGTAGAGAAAGTTGAAGGTGGTGGTGGGATGGTTGAAAATAAATATGAAATGCTGATGTTGATGATTGATGGGCCGCCAGAGCTTGGTGGGGCTGCTGGCGGCGAGAAGGAGGCGGTCAGAGGTGGTTGGCTAGGTGGTGGCACCGGTGATGGTAGGGGAGAGAGTAAGAAATAGAGAGGGAGAGATGGAATTAGGGGGTGGAGGAGCGAGAGAAGGAGAAGGAGAGAAAAATTGAAAGGAAAAAGGGAGAGATTAGAGAAGAGAGGGGGATAATTTTGGGAGGGAGAAGGAGGAAGAGGAAGCTCTTGTTGGTGCCAGGGGAGAAAAAGAAAGAAAAAAAAAAGAAAGGAAAAGATAAGAAGGAGAAAGTGAAGGAAAAAAGAAAAGAAAAAAGAAAAGAGAAGGAAAAAGAAAGAGAGAGATTGAAAGGGAATGATGAATGGGAATGTTGGCCCAAAGGCCTATCACCCTAGTTTTGATGATGATCAACTCATGAAGTTATATTTATTAATGATCTTGTGTTTAATTAGTGACAGATTCATTATCAAGATCTTAGTAGGTGCATAGCTCATGTAACCCCCTGCTTTCCGGTGTACGTATCACCGTGTCGGTACGCGATACGACATACAAAATTGATTTGACCTCCTTGATAGTCCGATTGAGCCGATTTTAGTTTCAAAAATTATTTTCTAATATTTGAGATTTTTCAGGATTTTTCTGGAATTTTCCTGGATTATTTTGGAAAACTTCGTAGTCGGTGTCGACCGATACCGATAACCGGCCTTTCGATTTTTCTTTCACAAATGGTGTTGTATTTTTAGAATCTGTTTTCACCATGTGTTTTAGAATAGTCTTATCTACCTTAGGGTATTTTTGAGAATTTTCTGAATTTATCGAAAATCGGGCCAAACCGGTGTCGCCCGTATCGGCGAGACACTCCGGGATTTTTAATTTGCAAACCGGATAGAATTTCTTCAAACCGTTTTCATATTACGTCTCAGGATAATATTCTCTATTTTCTGTAATTTTTGGACACCGTTCGGAGCTAGTCAATTTTGGACCCCATTATAATATTAATTAAATATTATAAAATATTTTTCTCTTTTCTTTTTCCTTTCCTCTTCTCCATTTCGCTGGAGACTTCTCCCACCGCCTAACCCAACCGACCTTTCTCTCTCTCCCTTAAAATCTCCCTCTCTTTCTCTTTCCCTCTTTAATTACACACACCCTCTCTCTCTCCTCCCTCTCTCTCTCTCTGAAACCAACTCTCTCCCTCCCTCTCTCTCTCTCTGAATCCAACTCTTTCCCTCTCTCTTACTCAGCCTGGGGGGGAACCTGACTCATGCCCGCGCCCCCGGCCGGCGGCGCCACCACCGCCGTGCCCCCGGCCGGTGCTGCCGCCGCCGCGCCCCGGCTTGGCCGGCACCACCGCCTCCTCCTCCTCCTTCTTTTCCTCTTCTTCTTTCTTTCCTTTCTTTTCTTTTCTTCTCTTATTTCCTCTCTTCCTCTCTCTGTTTCTCTCTCCCTCACCCTCTCTCACTCTCCCTCTCTGCCGGATCTGACCCGCCGCCGGCGGCCGGGACCGCCGCCGGCCGGCGCCGCGCTGGGAGCAGGAGCAGCAGCAACTGCTGCTGCTGCTCTTGTTTTTTTTGAGTTTGGGTTTGGGTAAAACCCAAACCCAATAACCCAATAAGGTTAATCAAAACCCTATAAACCCCAAATCTAACCAATAACCCATTAACCCGTACCCAATACTTTAAGTTATGGGTTCGGGTTATCAGATCCAAACCTGGCCCGTTAACCCGCTCCAGAACCCATTACAGGTAATTTGCAGAAAACCCCCTACTCTTATTTTTAATTTGCATTTCAATATTTTAATTACATATTTAACCCCATTTTATTCCTTTTCGTATTCGGGCGATATCGGGAGCATCCGGACTCCGATTTGGACGATTCTGGATCCGTTGCGATCGTGGGAAAGAGAGCTACCTCCTCATGACCAGTTAGTGAGTGTTTTTCTTTTATAAATTATATTTTATCATGTGTAGTGACATTGATTGATATATCCTGATTCTGGATAAACTACGGTAATCATCAATTACTCACCGGTCATGATTGGACAGTTACTGTAATAGGAATAACATAGAATCTGGTTAGGTATGTCCTGATATAAAATAAAGACAAGGAAGTAATTATCGGACCACTATATCATTATCTGCTTGTCCACTCTTATGACATGTATTGTATCACAGTCACGTGATATACATACTGATCCACAGATACGCTATGACACTACACGGTCACTAGACATACATGCTAGACACCACTTATGCATTATGACTACACAACTATGTTTCACTAGGATAAGGATAAGTACCGCATGTCATATTATTGTTATCATCCTTACACTGATACGGTAGTTTACTGTACATGATATTAGACACTGCCCATTGGTATTACTTGTAGATGTTGCATCGATACTATGACACGTCACATCAGTTACTCATATGCACTACTTCACAGACTACCGTCATCTCATATATTGTGCTCATCATTTTATAGATTCTCGGCATATCACTGTTGCACGTGCATGTATGCTTTCTCTATTATTGTCAGATGGATCCCTGTTCATAGTACATGTACGATTGTTCCATGTTACCGTATTCATGTTATATGATTGTTTCCTGTTACTGATATGGATACTCCCGTTACTGGACATGAGAGCTGTTGATATGCGATATGTGGACTTTCACATCTATTGATCCCGTTATATCGTTTCCCGTTATATTGTTCCCGTGATACTGTTCCCGATTCCCGTTATATTGTTCTACGCTATCAACAGAGCTCTGGTCCAGTTATCATGTTACCCGTATCATGTACTGTTATTTGTTCTTGTCACATTGTATACTTGACATATCAGATCATAATGATAACTTGGGTATGGGGGAGACTTGACGGTTGATTAGATCTTATCGGGTGATGTACTGGATCCATATTGTTAGTCCCACTGCAGGGGACGGTAGTGCTACCTACCACTAGCTCCATGAGCTCCCGTTACTTGATTCGTCCTCCCCTCTTAGCGGAGGGCCCTGGTCTCAGCAGCCAGGGGTCCGTTTAAGGCCGTGATCCCGGGTATGCACGGGATACATCCACCCGATAAGAACTCCTCGACCATGGGTTTCCAATTAACATAATAAAACAGTATACACAATAGTGACGTTGGGAACACTTGTTATTTGGTCACTCTCTCGTCTGGATAATGGTACCCGTAGGCCATGTCCGGATGGGTTCGACTGGAGTGCGGGCTCCAGTATGAACTGCCAGTGGTATGGGACACTGGAAGAGATTGATTAAAATATCAGGTGGTACTGATTTCTACTATTGTGTCAATCACATGACTTGCCTGATACATGTATACTAACTTGTTACTGTTCCTGTTATTTTGTCTGCTTCATGTTCACTGTGATCTTGCTTACTTGTTACTGTTCCTGTTCATGTTATTGTATCTGCTATCATGTTACCTGTAGACTTTGCTACACTACCTGAACCTATGGTGGCATACTACTCATGCACATGTATACCTTGCATCACATATATTCTGCTTTGCATTGCTTATATGCTATTTAGACACAACACAGTAACATGTTCATATTGCATATGCTCACCTGCATGTTCATTTACATCACTACCATGTTCACTGCTTTTACTTCACCGCTAAATAACATTACTTATTATATGATTAGAATCATGACCTGATGATAACCGGCTAGGTAGTGATGGTACCAAAAGATGACATGTTTATATATTTCCACTGCTTCCTATATGCTTATGATATAATATCACTTGTACCACATCATGTATTATATATTAGTATCGTGCTTGTATTATTATGTATATATATTACTGCCTCCTTCATTTTACCACTCACTAGGTCGCTTTCTGACGACCCTGGGTTTGCGTGCCCAGATTGGAGATCCGAGTTCTCGGAGTAGCAGAGAGTGCCTTGGCGTGACATAGGAGATTCCTCATCTGGCCTATTCATAGGTATCCTGGGCATTTATTTCTGTTATCTTATTTGTCCCTATTTTTCATATCTGTTATGATCGCTGACCTATTTCTGCTGGTATTCTTGTACTTATTTCATGCTGGGACCCATGTCTATATGGGGGTTATGTACTGTACTGAGGCTTAACGTACGCGTGAGCGTGTTTTCACCTCGCTTATGTACGTCGCCATAACGTCTCCGTATCTTTAGGATCGGGGCGTTACAGCTCAACAAAGGATAAAATGTCAAGATTTAGAGCTAGCACGGTGTGATCCAAGGAGCTTTTGGATCAAGCTTGGACCAAGTCAAGAAGATGAGAAGCCTTCAAGTGAAGACTTCAAGAAGATGAAGACTTGTGTCTAGGTATAAGATTTTAGTTTGTTTTTAGTTAAAAATGTAAAGGATAGAATAGTGGTGGATTGCTCAAGTACATATACACACACACACACTCTTGATAGAATTGTTTTCATAAAAGATTTTTTAGTTTAGAAAAGATTTTTCATTTTGGAAAAATACAAGTTTGGTTTTTGGTATTTCTCATATACTTATCTTTTAACCAAAACCAAGTTTAGAGCTTAATGTCAAAAACATAAATATTTCATCTTGATTGTGTAGTGGATCATATCTATACACTCTATGCTTTAATAAGTTCAAAATATCTTGTTTTTGTATTTGGTAAAGTTTTAGAAAATACAAGATTATCTCTAACAATTTTTCTCCCAAGTGCTGACCCAGAACTGGCTTACGGGTCGACCTGGAGGTCGACCGGAACCAAGGGCAGGTCGACCGCAAGGTTGACCGACGTGCACAGAGCCGTGCACGTCTGGCAGTTCAGTGGGCGGGTCGACCGGGCGGGTCGACCGGAACTAAGAGCAGTGCTCTCTGTTCTTTTGGGTCGACCGGGCGGGTCGACCGGAGGCTCCAACGGTCGGATTTTGACCGTTGGGGGTCGACCGGCGGGTCGACCGGCAGGCCTGACAGACCCCAACGGCTATATTTTTCTGGCCTATAAATTTGGGGGTTTGGTCATTGTTTTGAGCTAACATTTTAGGAGAGCTTTGAGCCAGTTTTTCCCACTTCATTAAAAGAGTTTTCTCCACAAATTTGAGAGCAAATACTTCCAATCTAAAGGGAAGAATTTATCAAGAGTGTTAAAGTGAATTTCTTGAGTTTTCCTCCACCACTCTCATCCTTGTTTTTCTCACACCACACTTGAGCTATCCATTGCTATTCATCTTATAGGAGTGTTGTAGTGAGAGTTTTTATTGGTGATCAAAGTGTTTAGATCATCAAGAGATCATTTCTTGTACTTTGAGAAGGCGGACGTGTGCGTCCGCGTTGTGTCGAGTTCGGGTGCGAACTCGTGTTTGAGGTGCGGCCTCGGCAAGCTTGTGGGGCTTGCGTGTGTACGGGACAAGGGAGTCCGAGGGCTTGTAGGTGTTGCGGCACCGAGGAGAGATCCATTGGGATCTTGCATAGTGGAAATCCTTCGTGTGTCGAAGGCGGGGATGTAGAGCAAGTGTACTCGAACCTCGAAACAAACCCTTTGTGTTTGCGATTGCCTTTTCTCTCTCTCTCCCCCTCCCTTATATCTTGCATTCAATTATAGTGTAAATCTTTATATGCTTGATATACTTGTGTGCTCATATTGATATACTTGCTTGGGTTTGTTTGCTAACACTTGTATTCAACCAAGAGAGCCAACGCGGCACCTCAACCCATTCAAGGGGAATCTAGAGGAGTTTGTCCAGAGCCCTTCACAGGGAATTCGGCAACACTCTTTGATTATACGTGGTGTTTAGTGTAAGAAGTTTAATTAGGTCATAATTGTTTTAAATTCCGCATTATTTGGCATTAAGTGACCATTAGGTTAGCCATCACCTATTCACCCCCCTCTAGGTGAACTTACAATTGGTATCAGAGCTTGGTACTCTGATTTAGGTCTAACAACCTAGAGTTAAAGATCCTCATTTTTAGGCTAATCACAATATTTTGTACACACACCATGGACTTCATGTCACCACCCACCTTTGACATTCTTAACATCCAAATTTGGAAGGTTAAGATGTCTATGTACCTCAAGGCCTTAAGCATTCATGTTTATCTTGCCACCACTAAAAATGATTATTGCTTAAATGGTAAGAATTTTGAGGCTAATGCAAAAGCCATTCATGCTTTAAAGTCAACCCTAAATGATGATTATTTATCTAGGGTTTCTAACATTGATTCGGCTTCTGTAGTATGAAACACCCTCACCTCCCTTGGCGAAAAGGATCTATACTATGCGGGGAGCGATCGGATGTTGGAAGCAACACCTCCAACATGTGCTACATGGTCCAAGGGGATAACCCCCTTGAGGTAACTACCGAATCCGAGGATGAGGACATGTCATATGATGAGCTATCTACTTTTTGTCATCTATTGCTTGAAAAATATGACATGATTAAAAAGGAAAATAAAATTTTGAAAAGAATATTGCTTGCATGCATAAAGAACATGATTCATTTAGGAATAATATTGCATGCTTAAAAAAAGAGAATGAGGTTTTAAAAAATGAAAATGTTTCCCTCATGTCAAAATTGAATAATTTATGTGAAGGGAATATGTCTTTGAAAATAAAATTGATTTGGTGGAAAAACAAAAAGAAGTTGTTTTTCAAGAAAATATTACTTTGAAAAGAAAATTTGTTAAAAAAGAAAAAGAATTTGTTTCTAAAAAGAAAAAGAAAAATGATTCTATATCTCACCATGCTTTACATGCCACCACTAGTGAGATTAATGGTTTGAAATAAAATTAATGATTTGAGTTCAACTTTGAACTCTTGTGCATTCAACCATATTAGATTGGAGTCAATGTTTTCAAAGAAACAAACTCCACATGTTCATGCACATCATACCCATCATGCATATGCTTATGTTGCACAACATGATCACACTCCTACACATAAGCATACTAAGGTGTACACATGTACACATTGTGGCCGCAAAGGTCATTTAGCAAAATTTTGTTATGATAAGTTACATCATTTTAATTTTGCTAATAATAAAAATTTTTGGGTGCCTTACAAGACTAACCCCAAAGGACCCAAGAAAATATGGGTACCAAAACCCCCACCTTGTGTATTTGATATAGGTGAGGGCTCTCACAAAACGTGAGAGAATTGGTGCCTTGGTGGTGGATGCAATGGACTTTATGGGTACATCTTAGACGCATCACTATCAAGGAAGCTTGGTGGAACAACCACCATATTTGGAGCTTTAGAGTTGGTAACAATCTCTAAACTCCTACTTTTATACATGCTTTTAATTTCATATATCATATAGCATGTTCATATTTTTGTGTGCTTCATGTGGTATTTACATGCTTAGATGTAGAATGTGTCAAACTTGCATTTATACATATATGAATAGTGAACTACAATTGACTCATATATATTTGAACTTCATGCTCATTTGTATCCACTATATGCATATGTATAGACTAGTTTTGATGATTCTCTTTTATACATGTTTTGCCTATTTTTATGTTTTACTTCATGTATATGTATTATTAATTCAAATCTAATAAATATACATGTATACCCGTGAGTCTCTTGCTTTCATGCAAATACATTTAATAGACTCTTTGGGATATGTATGCATATTGTTAGAATTGGATAAATCATACATATGCCTAGAAGTTTATTGTTAAATGAAAATTGTATTTTCAAGATTTGTTTTTGATAAAATGTTATCATGTTTGATGTGAGCTTCATTGATTATTTTCATGAAATTTCTAATTACATGATGCTTGTACACTCACATTATTTTTTTTGGTAGGATTGTCATGACTATGTTTCATGTACACATTTTATGAGCTTTATACATCTTGAGTGTCAACCTTGTGTATTTAGTTATGTTTTATAAAAACATATGATTTGATGTATTTGAAGGATCTTTAACTAGTTGTTCAAAAACTATTTTATACTAGTTATTTATTCTTCAATTAGTTTATAAGATTTACACATGATCCTATTTTTTTTGGATAAATTCTTTTATGTTCTCAAAATTTGATGCTTCATGATTTGAATATTAGTTTAAATGTTAGTTTTGTCAACACTAGGATTTATACTTGTACATATTGTGGGCCACAAATAAATCTATATATGATTGGGTTTGATTGCTTATTTGTGCCCATTAGGTATGCTAGTATAGCCTAGTTTTGATGATCCATACATTTTTAAACTTGTATTCCCATTTTGGATTTGTGCTATGATCATGTACCTTTCATTTCATGTATATGTGTATTTTGTCAAACTTTAAGAATACATGTATACCTCTTGAGTCTTTTGCCCTTAATGCAAATCTATTTATATGGACTCAATTGTGTTTAAGGGAATGTATGTATACTTATTGTGTTGTCAAAACATACATATATCTTGAAATATAAATTTTGTTTTTAATAAAAAATGTGTGATGATTTTCATGTCTTCATGATTTAAAGGAATATTGAGATTAATTGACATTTTTTCTTTATTCCTTACTTGAAGGATTTCGTACTAGTTTTTAAAATATTTTCATATTAACTAGTGCAAATTCTTCATATGGTAGAGTATATGATAAGCTTACTCTTCAATTGGTATCATTAGATATTTTCTATTGGTATCAATATGATTTTTATATACTCATATTTTGATTGTATGTATGAATGCTTTTAAAATTTAAATTATATCAATTTCTATTGGTATTATCTTTTCATACATATATGTGATCTATTTGTGCTTGATTTACATTTGATTCACACTCTTAAAGCACAATGTATATGCTAAGCTTTATTCAACTTTCAATTGGTAATTCTTAAAGCTTATGCAATATGTTTTCAAAATTGATATCAAAATAAAAAATATGTTGATTTGATATCTCAAAATGTGTTTCTTGAGAAAAGTTCAAAACTTTGTTTTGATAAAGAAATATTCAAAATTTTTGATTTGTATTTCCTATATGCAAGGAGAGCTTAACATCTCTCTTACATATAGATTCATGTTGAGTATATTATAAATTGAGGAGCTTGACAACTCTTCTTTATATGATATACGTGTGTAGGGGGAGCTTCACATCTCCTCTTATGCATTACATAATATGCGTTATGTGAATTAGGGCTTGTCATCCCTCTTTCATGTAATGTATATGTGTAGGGAAGCTAACTTAGCGTCTTCCTCTTCATGAATGTATATCGCATATAAATCTTTATTGATTGATTGGTATTACCCCTTCTTGATCTCTTTGTTTTTCATCAAAAAGGGGGAGAAAAATTTGTTTGATTTGATTTTACTTTGAACCCTTTGTTGATGAGTGACAAAAAAGGGGAGAAGTATTTGAGTTTATATGCATATTTTCATTGCTTAAGGGGGACAAGTATTTGTCTTCCTTGTTAGTTATGCATATATGTTTTGTATTGCAACTAGGAGAAAAAGGATTTCATGTTTTATCTCCATACATTGCATACATATTTATGTGCTTTCATTGCATATATTATTGTTTATTTGTTATGCATGAGTTAAGGGGGAGCTTCGTTGAAGCTTTACTTTAATCCATGCATATATAACTTCATGAGTTTTGTCATCATCAAAAAGGGGAGATTGTTGGCCCAAAGGCCTATCACCCTAGTTTTGATGATGATCAACTCATGAAGTTATGTTTACTAATGATCTTGTGTTTAATTAGTGACAGATTCATTATCAAGATCTTAGTAGGTGCATAGCTCAACAAAGGATAAAATGTCAAGATTTAGAGCTAGCACGGTGTGATCCAAGGAGCTTTTGGATCAAGCTTGGACCAAGTCAAGAAGATGAGAAGCCTTCAAGTGAAGACTTCAAGAAGATGAAGACTTGTGTCTAGGTATAAGATTTTAGTTTTTTTTAAGTTAAAAATGTAAAGGATAGAATAGTGGTGGATTGCTCAAGTACATATACACACACACTCTTGATAGAATTGTTTTCATAAAAGATTTTTTAGTTTAGAAAAGATTTTTCATTTTGAAAAAATACAAGTTTGGTTTTTGGTGTTTCTCATATACTTATCTTTTAACCAAAACCAAGTTTAGAGCTTAATGTCAAAAACATAGATATTTCATCTTGATTGTGTAGTGGATCATATCTATACACTCTATGCTTTAATAAGTTCAAAATATCTTGTTTTTATATTTGGTAAAGTTTTAGAAAATACAAGATTATCTCTAACAATTTTTCTCCCAAGTGCTGACCCAGAACTGGCTTACGGGTCGACCGGGAGGTCGACCGGAACCAAGGGCAGGTCGACCGCAAGGTCGACCGATGTGCACAGAGCCGTGCACGTCTGGCAGTTCAGTGGGCGGGTCGACCGAAACTGAGAGCAGTGCTCTCTGTTCTTTTGGGTCGACCGGGCGGGTCGACCGGAGGCTCCAACGGTCGGATTTTTGACCGTTGGGGGTCGACCGGCGGGTCGACCGGCAGGCCTGACAGACCCCAACGGCTATATTTTTCTGGCCTATAAATTTGGGGGTTTGGTCATTGTTTTGAGCTAACATTTTAGGAGAGCTTTGAGCCAGTTTTTCCCACTTCATTAAAAGAGTTTTCTCCACAAATTTGAGAGCAAATACTTCCAATCTAAAGGGAAGAATTTATGAAGAGTGTTAAAGTGAATTTCTTGAGTTTTCCTCCACCACTCTCATCCTTGTTTTTCTCACACCACACTTGAGCTATCCATTGCTATTCATCTTATAGGAGTGTTGTAGTGAGAGTTTTTATTGGTGATCAAAGTGTTTAGATCACCAAGAGATCATTTCTTGTACTTTGAGAAGGCGGACGTGTGCGTCCGCGTTGTGTCGAGTTCGGGTGCGAACTCCGTGTTTGAGGTGCGGCCTCGGCAAGCTTGTGGGGCTTGCGTGTGTACGGGACTAGGGAGTCCGAGGGCTTGTAGGTGTTGCGGCACCGAGGAGAGATCCATTGGGATCTTGCATAGTGAAAATCCTTCGTGTGTCGAAGGCGGGGATGTAGAGCAAGTGTACTCGAACCTCGAAACAAACCCTTTGTGTTTGCGATTGCCTTTTCTCTCTCTCTCTCCCTCCCTTATATCTTGCATTCAATTATAGTGTAAATCTTTATATGCTTGATATACTTGTGTGCTCATATTGATATACTTGCTTGGTTTGTTTGCTAACACTTGTATTCAACCAAGAGAGCCAACACGGCACCTCAACCCATTCAGGGGAATCTAGAGGAGTTTGTCCAGAGCCCTTCACGGGGAATTCGGCAACACTCTTTGGTTATACGTGGTGTTTAGTGTAAGAAGTTTAATTAGGTCATAATTGTTTTAAATTCCGCATTATTTGGCATTAAGTGACCATTAGGTTAGCCATCACCTATTCACCCCCCCTCTAGGTGAACTTACAGGGAAGGGGAGTTAATGAAGGGTGTGGGTCGGCAGGTGGAGGTAGGGGAAAGAAAAAGAAAAAGAAAAAAAAGAAAGAAAAGGAAAGATTCTGAATAATAATAATATTTTAATAATGACAGGAAATATCGATGTTCCAGAAAAATTCAAAAAATATCGGAAGTAAAAAACATCATCCTGAGAAATATTATAAAATTGATTTTCAGAAATAAAATTCTATTTTCAAAGTAAAAGATCTTGGAATCTACCAGCGATACTAGCTGACTCCAAATCCGGTCGAGTTCTGATAAATTCAGAAAAATCTCAAAATATGTACTAAGTATAAATGTGATTCTAAGAAGCAATGTGAAAATAGAATCCAGAAATTCAACTCTGATTGTAAATTTAAAATCCTGAAATCGACCAGTGATACGGTCGACAACGATTTTGAAGATTTTATAAATTAATTCAGAAAATTTTTAAAAATCATGAAAAATCAAAAAATATTGAAAAATAATGTTCAAAACTAAAATCGATTAAATCTGACTACCAAAAAACTAAATTGAGCAATACACTCGAATTGGATCCCTGGTTCAAATTAGGGGTAACTCTGAGTCCACGAATCTGGATCCAATGCAAAATGATCACATAAATATTCATAAAACAAAAATAATTACGGGAAGCAAATCGAAGAATATGATCAAAAAATCAGAATACGCAACTACATACGTATCTGGGAGCGGGGTGTTACATTCCATCCATCTTACAAAAATTGCGTCCTCACAATTTCGATAAGAGGTAAAATGAACACAAAAGGGACATGGACTGAAACTATATGAATTAAAATATGAATCACTACAGGTAGTGCTTCCAATTCGACTGAACAATAATCGGAATATAGACATCTATGCACTTCCTGCCGTATAAATCTTCGAACGATGCTATATAATACGAACCTGATATTATTTCTTTATCTGAGAGGCCTGAAGCTGTACTTGATGAAGAGTCTGTAATAGAATTCCCAATGTGATGTATGCTTAATATTACTCTGCGAATAGACCAGAATATCGAAGATAAATAAAACTCTGAAAATACTGAGCAAAATAAAAAAGACCGATAATTAAGAATTTCGAATACCGGGCGTCGATCACTCTAATAGACATAGCCAAGAATATAGAATACCCATAGAGTCCTGAATACTGACTTCTGGATAATAGTCTGACTGCAGAACGATTCTGAGAATACCCGAGCTTTGTTTGGACACATATATTGCATAAATATTATTACATTCCTACATATATTCTGTAATGAATATTGCAAATAACTTGTCTTAATGTCCTAATTCATGCAGGGTATAATAGGGAGAAAATCATGAAATTTATCTAATTAAATTCAAAAGTTCAAAAGAAATGGGATCGATTGAAATCCAAAGGTTCTAGAAGCTATCTTATCTGAAAACTTGATATAGCAGATAAGATAAATCTAATAAGGAAAAATTGATTGTTTAAAACCCTATTGGTTTTGCTAAAGATAAATGGATATCTTATCATAAGATAAACTGAAAATCTAAGAGGATAAATGGATAGAGAGAAGATCAATAGATGAGATGAAGCAATTTAAATTCGGATTCAGAATTGATACAGTTTAGCATTTTAATCATAACTTTCTCTATCGAAACTCAAATCTGATTAAGAAGAAGACTTAAAGGGCTACAATTCTTCTGTTAATCATGTTGGCCCGAAGGCCCATCACTCTAGTTTTGATGATGATCAACTCATATAGTTATAGTACTAATGATCTTGTGTTTAATTAGTGATAGATTCATGATCAAGATCTTAGTAGGTGTGGAGCTTCAACAAAGGATTTAAAGTCAAGTTTTGGAGCTAGCACCGTTTGATTCACGAGCCTATGCATCAAGATCACATCAAGTACTCAAGAGGAGTCGAGCTCGTTGGATCGTGTTTGGACCAAGTCAAGAAGATGAGAAGACTTCAAGTGAAGACTTCAAGATCAAGACTTGTGTCTAGGTTTGTTTTGTTAAGATTTTGTTTTAGATAAAATGTAAAGGATAGAATAGTTGGTGGATTGCTCAAGTATACCATATACTCACACACTCTTGATTAGATGAGTTTTCATTAAAGAATTTTTCATTTTAGAAAAGACTTTTCATTTTGAAAAATACCGGTTTGATTTTTGGTATTCCAAGTATTATGTTTTAACCAAAACCATGTTTAGAACTTAAAGTAAAAAACATAGATATTTCACCATGTTTGTGTAGTGGATCATATCCATACACACTATGCTTTAAAAGAGTTTAAATATCTTATTTTTGTATTTGGTGAAGTTTGAAAAAACAAGTTTTGGAAAAATCATTTGAAAAATACAGTTTTTGTTTTGAGTCAATTTTTCCAAGTTACAAAAATAGTTCAAATCTTTTGTAACATGTCTTGATTTTGTGCAAGCATGTTTGTTTATCAAAGTAAAGTGTTAAAACTATTTTTATAGATTTTTCATGATTTTATGGGATTTTATTTAAGCCAAAACGACCAACATTTTAATCCCTAAAATTCTGTTTCCAGGCTTCAGCCGGTCGACCGACCGGTCGACCGAAGTCTGAAGTCGGTCGACCGGGCGGTCGACCGACGTGCACAGACGTGCACGCCAAGTTCTGGCTGGAGGCCGGTCGACCGTCCAGAGAGCTCTACTCTCTGGAAAGGCCCCGGTCGACCGGGCGGTCGACCGGACATAGAGCAGTGCTCTCTGTATCCAAGCCACGGTCGACCGGCCGGTCGAGCGCTGGCACAACGGTCAGATTTCTGACCGTTGGCCGGTCGACCGGGCGGTCGACCGGCAGCCCAGTTCTGGCCTCTAACGGCTAGTTTCTGGAGCCCTATAAATTGGGCCATTTGGGGGCTGTTTTCTACAAGATTTTTAAGTGGGTTTTGAGCTAGTTTTTCCAACTCTATTAAGAAGTTTTCTCCACTTATTTGAGAGCAAATATTTCCAATCAAAGGGGAGTTTATCAAGAGTGTTTTAAAATTGATTTTCTTGAGTTTTCCTCCACCATTCTAATCCTTGTTTTCTCACACAACACTTGAGCCATCCATTGCTATATCTACCTATAGGGTTTTATTGTGAGAGGATTTTAGGTGATCAAAGTGTTGTGATCACCAAAGTTCCATCTTTGTTCTTTGAAGAGGCAGACGTGTGTGTTCGCGGGTGTTTCGGGTTCTAGTGAGAACTCGGTGTTTGAGGTGCGGCCTCGGCAAGCTAGTGAGCTTGCGGTGTGTACGGGACTAGGGAGTCCTAGAGCTTGTAGGTGTTGCGGCACCAAGTGATCCGGTGGGATCGATTTTAGTGAAAATCCTTCAAGTGTGAGGCGGGGACGTAGAGCAAGGGTGCTCGAACCTCGAAACAAATCCCTCGTGTTTGCGATTGCTCTTTCTCTCTCTCCCTTACTTGTTTATATCTTGCATGCTATTATTGCTCTTATATTTATATGCTTGATATTCTTATTGTGCTTAATTGTTATATGCTTGGGGTTTGTTTGCTAACACTTGTATTTAACCAAGAGAGCCAACGCGGCACCTCAACTCTTATTTAGAGGAATCTTGAGGAGTTAGTCCAGAGCCCTTCACGGGGAATCCAGCTACACTCTTGTGTTATACGTGGTGTTTAGTGTAATAAGTTTTAATTTGCATTAAATAGTTTTTAATTCCGCATTTAGTGACCATTAGATTAGTCATCACCTATTCACCCCCCTCTAGGTGATTTACAATTGGTATCAGAGCTAAGTGCTCTGAATTTGGGTCTTACAACTTAGAGTTAAAGATCCTCATTTTATAGCTAATCACAATATTTGTACACACACCATGGATTTCATGTCACCACCCACCTTTGACATTCTTAACATCCAAATTTGGAAGGTTAAGATGTCCTTGTACCTCAAGGCCTTAGGAATTCATGTATATCTTGCTACAATTAAAGATTCATGTGTTAATGATAGTAAGAATATTGAGGCTAATGCAAAAGCCTTACATGCTTTGAAGAGTGCCCTAAATGATGAATTTTGATCTAGGGTATCTAACATTGATTCGGCTTTTATAGCATGGAACATCATCACCTCCCTTGGCGAAAAAGATCAATACTATGCGGGAGCGACTCGGATGTTGGAAGTGATACCTCCAACTGTGCTACATGGTCCAAGGGGACAACCCCCTTGAGGTAACTACCGAATCCGAGGTAGAAGAGGATGTTGATATGTCATATAATGAACTTGCTTCTTTTTGTCAACAACTCTTAGAAAAATATGACATGATTAAAAAGGATAACAAAAATTTGAAAAAGAAATTTGATTGCATGTTAAAAGAAAATGATTCTTTTAAAAAAAAGTTGCATGCATTGAAAAAGAAAATGAAACTTTGAAAAATGAAAATGTTTCTTTGCTTTCAAAATTGAGTGATCTTTGTGAAGGAAACACATCTTTGAAAAATAAAATTGTTTTGGTGGAAAACAAAAAGAAATTGTTTTAAATGAAAATACCTCTTTAAAGAGAAAATTATTGAAAATGAAAAAGAAAAGTTTCTAAAAAGAATAAAATGATTCTCTTTCTCACCATGCTTTACATGCCACCATTAATGATAGTGAGATTAATGTTTTGAAAAATAGGATTAATTGTTTGAGCTCAACCTTGAGCTCATGTGCATTTAACCATAAGAAATTGGAAACCTTGTTTTCAAAGAAACAAGTTCCCAATATTCATGCACATCATTCACATCATGCATATGTTGCACGTCATGACCACACCCTCACCCATATGCATCTTAAGGTGTACAAGTGTACACATTGTGGCCGCAAAGGCCATTTAGCAAAATTTTGTTATGATAAGATAATGTTTTAAATTTTGCTAATAAGAAAAATGTTTGGGTTCCTTACAAAGTTAACCCCCAATGACCCAAAGAAAATGGGTACCAAAATTCCCACCTTGTGTTTTTGATGTAGGTGCGGGCTCTCACAAAACGTGAGAGGGATGGTGCCTTGGTGGTGGATGTATGGACTTGATGGACACATATTGATGCATCCCTATCAAGGAGTTTTGGTGGGACTACCACCATGTTTTGGAGTTTTGAAGTATAGTTCTTTGGTTGGTAATTATCTCTAAACTCCTACCTTAGTTTAGATGCTTTTCATTGATGATTTATTTAGCATGTTCATGTTTTGTGCTTCATGTGATAATACTAGTTTAAATGTAGTTTTTATCAAAACTTGGATGTATACTTGTACAAGTAGTGAGCAACAAATTGATTCATATATGTTTGCACTTCATTGTTCATTTGTACTCACTATATGCACATGTATAGCCTAGTTTTGATGACTCTCTCATTTACACTTGTTTTGCCATTTTCATATTTTTACTTCATGTATATGTGTCTTGTATTCAAATCTAATAAATATACATGTATACCCCATGAGTCATTTGCCTTCATGCAATTTACATTATGGACTCTTTTTATGTTTGGGATATGTATGCTTATTGTTAGAATTGGATAAATCATACATATACCTAGAAGTTTAGTTTATGAAAAAAATTTCATGTTTTGATAAAAATGATATTCATGTTTGTTTTGAGCTTTATTGATTATCTTCATGAAAAATGCTAATTACATAATTTTTGTGCACTCACACTTTATTTGTTTATTCATGACTATGTTTCATGATCACTTTTGAGCCTTGAGTGTCGAATTTTGTGTATTTAGTATGTTTCATGATACATATGATTTGGTTTCTTATTTTGAAGGATCTTTAACTAGTTTTTTCAAAAATTACTTTTAACTAGTTATTGTTCTTCAATTGTTAGTTTATGAGTTATATACATGATTTACATTGTTATTTTCATTGGTATCTCAATTGATATTCATTTGTATATACTCATGTTTTGTTATCTATATATGTATGCTTCATAATTTTCATAGTATCAATTTCGATTGGTATTTTCCATTTCATACATATATATGATTTGTTTTGTGCTTGAGTTAAAATTGATTCACATATTTATAGCACAAAGTTTGTTTATGCTAAGCTTAATTCAAATCTTATTTTTCAATTGATTTATCAATTGATATTATTAAATAAGCTTATGCATTGTGTTTTAAAATTGGTATCAAAATTAAAAATTTGTAATGTTTATTTACAATTGGTAAAATTGATTGTTTTACAAGAGCTCTGATACCTTTAAAATTTTGTTATATGATATCTTAAAATTTGGTTTACTAAGATATCTCAAATTTGTTTTATTAAGAAAAATTCAAAATTGTGTTTGAATAAGAAAAGTTAAAAATGTTTTGATTTGGATTGCCTATATGCAAGGAGAGCTTACATCTCTTCCACATATAGATTCATGATGAGTGTATCTTATATTGAGGAGCTTGACAACTCTTCTTTATGTGGTACACGTGTGTAGGGGGAGCTTCACATCTCCTCTTATGCATTGCATATTATGCGTTATGTGAATTAGGGCTTGTCATCCCTCTTTCATGTAATGTATATGTGCAGGGAAGTTAACTTAGTGTCTTCCTCTTCATGAATGTATATCGCATATAACTTTTGTTGATTGATTTGATTTCACCCGTTATTGATCTCTTTGTTTAGGACAAAAAGGGGAGAAAATTTTTGTTTTTACTTTAACCCCTTTGTTGATGATTGACAAAAAGGGGAGAAGTATTTGAGATGTATATGCATGTTTTTCCTTGCTTTATTATTAAAGGGGAGAAGTATTTATGTTTATGCATATATGTTTTGTTTTGCAAATAGGAGAAAAAGAGTTTGATTTGTTTTATGCTTGTTAGCATGTTTATCTCCATATATTTGCATACATGTTTATGAGCATTCATTGCATATCTATTTGTTTATTTGCTATGCATGAGTTAAGGGGGAGCTTCTTTGAAGCTTTACTTTAATCCATGCATATATAACTTCATGAGTTTGTCATCATCAAAAGGTAGAGATTGTTGGCCCGAAGGCCCATCACTCTAGTTTTGATGATGATCCACTCATGTAATTATAGTACTAATGATCTTGTATTTAATTAGTGACAGATTCATGATCAAGATCTTAGTAGGTGTGGAGCTTTAACAAAGGATTTAAAGTCAAGTTTTGGAGCTAGCACCGTTTGATTCACGAGCCTATGCATCAAGATCACATCAAGTACTCAAGAGGAGTCGAGCTCGTTGGATCGTGTTTGGACCAAGTCAAGAAGATGAGAAGACTTCAAATGAAGACTTCAAGATCAAGACTTTTGTCTAGTTTTGTTTTGTTAAGATTTTGTTTTAGATAAAATGTAAATGATAGAATAGTTGGTGGATTGCTCAAGTATACCATATACTCACACACTCTTGATTAGATGAGTTTTCATTAAAGAATTTTTCATTTTAGAAAAGACTTTTCATTTTGAAAAAATACCGGTTTGATTTTTGGTATTCCAAGTATTATGTTTTAACGAAAACCATGTTTAGAACTTAAAGTAAAAAACATAGATATTCACCATGTTTGTGTAGTGGATCATATCCATACACACTATGCTTTAAAAGAGTTTAAATATCTTATTTTTGTATTTGGTGAAGTTTTGGAAAAACAAGTTTTTGGAAAAATCAATTTGAAAAAATACAGTTTTTGTTTTGAGCCAATTTTTTCAAGTTACAAAAATAGTTCAAATCTTTTGTAACATGTCTTGATTTTGTGCAAGTATGTTTTGTTTATCAAAGTAAAGTGTTAAAACTATTTTTGTAGATTTTTCATGATTTTATGGGATTTTATTTAAGCCAAAACGACCAACATTTTAATCCCTGAAATTCTGTTTCCAGGCTTCAGCCGGTCGACCGACCGGTCGACCGAAGTCTGAAGTCAGTCGACCGGGCGGTCGACCGACGTGCATAGACGTGTACGCCAAGTTCTGGCTGGAGGCCGGTCGACCGTCCAGAGAGCTCTGCTCTCTGGAAAGGCCCCGGTCGACCGGGCGGTCGACCGGACAGAGAGCAGTGCTCTCTGTATCGAAGTCACGGTCGACTGGTTGGTCGACCGCTGGCACAACGGTCAGATTTCTGACCGTTGGCCGGTCGACCGGGCGGTCGACCGACAGCCCAGTTCTGGCCTCTAACGGCTAGTTTCTGGAGCCCTATAAATTGGGCCATTTGGGGGCTGTTTTCTACAAGATTTTTTAAGTGGGTTTTGAGCTAGTTTTTCCAACTCCATTAAGAAGTTTTCTCCACTTATTTGAGAGCAAATATTTCCAATCAAAGGGGAGTTTATCAAGAGTGTTTTAAAAGTGATTTTCTTGAGTTTTCCTCCACCATTCTAATCCTTGTTTTCTCACACAACACTTGAGTCATCCATTGCTATATCTACCTATAGGGTTTTGTTGTGAGAGGATTTTAGGTGATCAAAGTGTTGTGATCACCAAGTTCCATCTTTGTTCTTTGAGGAGGCGGACTGTGTTTTCGCGGGTGTTTCGGGTTCTAGTGAGAACTCGGTGTTTGAGGTGCGGCTTCGGCAAGCTAGTGAGCTTGCGGTGTGTACGGGACTAGGGAGTCCTAGAGCTTGTAGGTGTTGCGGCACCAAGTGATCCGGTGGGATCGATTTTAGTGGAAATCCTTCAAGTGTGAAGGCGGGGACGTAGAGCAAGGGTGCTCGAACCTCGAAACAAATCTCTCGTGTTTGCGATTGCTCTTTCTCTCTCTCCCTTACTTGTTTATATCTTGCATGCTATTATTGCTCTTATCTTTATATGCTTGATATTCTTATTGTGCTTAATTGTTATATGCTTGGGGTTTGTTTGCTAACACTTGTATTTAACCAAGAGAGCCAACGTGGCACCTCAACTCTTATTTAGAGGAATCTTGAGGAGTTAGTCCAGAGCCCTTCACGGGAATCCAGCTACACTCTTGTGTTATACGTGGTGTTTAGTGTAATAGTTTTAATTTGCATTAAATAGTTTTTAATTCCGCATTTAGTGACCATTAGATTAGCCATCACCTATTCACCCCCCTCTAGGTGATTTACAAATCACTCATTCCAATTCTATCATTTGATAAGTGATAGTCAACAATCAACATGCCAACAAGCTACAGATCAGAATTGAATTTCTGGATAAATCAAATCAAGTTTGGAGATAAGGGGAGAATTCAAATTCAGAAATATACAGCTCTTTCTATCTTCATACGCGTTCTATCCATCTAGTTTTCTCCTATAAATACCCTCATACCTCGAAGGCAGAAAGGGCACCACTTGAGAGAGAGCTTTACTTTAGATTTTTCTTTTCTTCTTCAATGTAATTTTTATTTTTATTTTATTTTTCTTTTTAGCTTAGGTTAGAGAGAGTTATATGATTAAAAGAGAGGAAGAGTTATTGTAAAGTGACACTATTGTAACCTTTTCTTCGAGAAGCTTATATTGAAGGTGACAATCAATGGAGGTTTCCCACTTTTTTTCATTGTGCTCGATCTCGCCGAAGTCTTGCTTTCCTTTATTCTTTTCTATTACTTTGCTTTACTCCATGCTAAGATAAATTTTATTATGGTTCAACAGTAGAGGTAAATTCTTCTTTTATTTCTTTTTATTTTTGATTTTTGCATCAACACTTTTTTTATCTCTTTTTGTTTCTTTTTCTTTTATAATTAAATAAAACAACACCACCATCTCTTCTTCTACCATCTTCTCTTAACTTAATTTAATATTTTTATTTTCTTTTTATAAACTGAGAAGATAAGTATTAATTATTTTTTGTAACTTAAAAGAAGAAACTTACATAATGCTTCCATCGCTGTCCCTCCATGTGGATCATGACCCATTAGCCCTAGGCTACACGGTAGAATTGAGAACCTAGCACTGTTCTAAATTTCTGTATTTTCTGTGTAGGTTTGGCTCGATCATAATTTTGGCGCCGTTGTTAGGGAGGGACGGTAAGTTTTCTTTCTTTTTAATTTACTTTAATGAGTTAATCCCTTTTTCTTCTTTATTTTAGTGTACAGGAACTAATTACAGAAAACTAGCAGCTGTAGTGGACATATTGTTACTCTGTGCCTCTGTCCAAGAAGGCAGAGCTTCAGATCTCACAACTGTAGTGTACTACTAACTGTAGTCTCTTGCAGGTTGCTTTTTAGAGATTAGCTGTCTGCAGTTATTAATTTATTTGTTTAACTCATTCTGTACATATTTCTAATCAACAATAACTTGTTGTTTTGTAAATGCTAAAAAACATGTAGAGTCTTGCATCCTAGGGCATCTGTCTATTTCGTTTCTTTACATTATGTTGAAGAGTACTGGAGTAAAGATATGTGTGCATTGCATATAGTTTAGAAAATATATTTTGAGTGATTCATATTGCTTGAGTGTTATCTTTTGCTTTATACTTGTACACTGCACTAAAAAGACTAAGGGCATATCCTTAAACAAGATAAGGTGGGAAAGTCATTACCCTTAATTAGCCCAAAATCATCTCCTCACTTACTAACCCAGCCTAACATAAAATTGAGTAGACGTTGGCCCTAGGAACATCTCAGACTTAAGGGGAAGTTATTAGAAGTTGACTCTTTCCAAATCGGTGTCTAAGGTTGGGAATTGAGGGACGAAACCCCAAAGGCTGGTGGTTTGGCATAATTAGGCTCGTTACTTAGGCACGGATACCTCCCACCAATCTTGCCCCTACCTGGCCGATTAACTTATGGTCAGGTTCTATAATATACCTCCTGTGGATAATCAACAGTTAGGAGTAATCTAGGTCTAAGCTCTACCCTAACATAGGCTAGATTTTTCTTTATTTTCGTGTTTGTTTATTTGTTTGTTTTTCTTTGTTCTTGTGAAAATGGATTTTAATTACAATTATTCTGATTATAACTCAAATCCATATTTCACCCCAATCTCTTTCATTCGGATATTACCAACCCGACATTACATAACTCTAGCAATCAAGTATGCCAGATTGGTCTTATCTGAATCAATATATGCCCCAATCCCAGTATTATGAACAAGAATGGGATAATCATCACCACTCTTCACCGAGTCATGGGGATACAACTCCCCCGAGTCTTACTATCAACAACTTTACCAACAAACAGCTCATATAATTCATACCAAAACCAACCTATAGAAGAGAAATTTTTTTAGAAAAGACTTTTGAAACCTTTCTTGAGTCCACACGACAAGTACAAATCATAGCAGACTCGATTCTCTCAAACAATTCCCAAATCCAAGATCCTTACTCTAATTTTCAAGTCCCACCACAACAAGAAGACCTCTTGACTTACAAAAAAAATAAAGAATTCATGATTCGGTCCCAAAATGATTGTATTCAATCCCAAACAGATTGTTTCAAATCTCTTAATAGGCTAGAAGTAAAAGTGAGTTATTTGGTCACACAATTAATGATAGGAATGAGAAAACTCTACCTAACACATTTTCAACCACTCCTGATTCTCCTAGCCATGTTGACGAAGAATCATGGTATCCTGAAGATTTTAACCAAGATTCAATTTCACAGCAAAACTTTAAACTTGACCAATATCAACCCATTGATAAATTGGTAAGTTTTCATTTTAATGAGATTGAACTTGAAGATGAATGTACACCGATTCCCAATATTGTGATTCAGTTCTACTTTTTGAATCTATGTTGACTTCGGTATCCTTACCAGATTCGGACCTAATTCTGAAGCCAACACTGATTCCTATCCCTATAGAGCTTAAATATGAGCCACTTATTTTTGATAGTCACATTCCATTGCTGGAAAATGAATGTGAACTTCATTCTATGATTTGGACCAAACTCATGAACCATTTCTGACTCTCGAACCTAAACTTGATTTGAGTTTTATTCTCAAGTCAGTTCAGTTTCTATTCCCTTCATTGTTGAGCCCAAATCATCCATTCCACAAAATCACATTTCATTATTGGACCAAGGTTTAGATCAATATGATTCTGTGATGATATCCCAAGACTGGTCATATAACCGAAAAAATTTCATGCTAGGATCTTGCATGATCCTATTCATATTGGGGATTATAAAAATTTCATGCTACAATATACATCAATACATAACCATATCGTGGCACTTTCAAGACTACAAGAAAAACAGCAGAGAGAGAGATCCTCGTGTGTACACAAACAATCTGAGAGCGCGGATTACTACACTCATCATCCCCATAGACAAACCGATTGGGGAGCAAATCAAAGTTGGCAATACATCAATAACCTTTTAATTTTGTACACACAGTCACGACCGATCATGTTGTTCCTTCCACATCCTGTATCCACATTTTGATCTGTGTAAGACTCTGCCCGACATCAAAATTTGTTTGGAGCTGGATGCAGTTACCCGTAGTTTGTTCCTTGCATCTCCATCCTTTTAACGAATCACGAACCAATAGGATCTGAGACAAGCAGGAAAGTTTTAGTTTTACAGTCAAAAAATATAATATGATTGAACACGCAAATGCCAGAGTTACGGTAGCAGTATCTTTAATTTTCAAATTACTGCAAAATTGTCATGAAACACATTGTTTCTAATACAAGGACACAACAGTGAGAACCTCCAACATATGGGATGCTTTGACCAAGTGGGAAGCTTTAAAACTATCAGATTGAGAGACGAATAAAGATTAAAAAGACTCTTTATTTCCCTCGTTCAAGATCACTTAAGAGCTAAACACCCCCAACAAAAATAAAGTTAAAACAAGATTAAGGGAGTTGCCAGATCTCCCAAAAAATAAAACTAATAAACAAAGGAAAGAAAGATTAACAGAATAGCTTGAAAAATATTACAGGAATATCATAAGAAGTTATGTTCCCATCAAAGTTGCAATTATTCAGTCTCTACCTGAAATATCTAGGTACGTAAATTGAAAAATAAGCTTAAGAGCATTGACAGAAAACTAAAGGTAAAAGCTTATATGTCTGAGGAGAAGACTCCAGAGTTTTCTTTTGTAATTAAGCATGTTCGAGGGCCAGCAGAGAACCAATTAAGGAAGCAAGTTCAAACAAACTTCCCTCAGAAGGACACACCATAAGCTCCATTCAAACATTTCCTCCATAAAGCAGTTCTTCCTATCTATTAGCCTGACTACTCACTCCTAGATCTAATGAGCAAGTCCGATCGATCAAGCACTTGAATATGAGCGAGCTGTCAACTCATTGATCAAGCAGATATGAGCAAGAGCCGCCCTCCCGGCTCCTTATTTTGAGTAAAGATGTTTTCCTGTTCAAGTGTGGGACTTTATCAAAAGAAATAGTGAAAATGGAAAGGCCGAGACTCTGAGTGAATGGGGGGCACTTTATATAAAATATATATATATGGGGGTTTACTGAAATTTTCACACATGTAAAAAGTTGATGGGGATTTTCTAAAATTTCTTCTTTGTTTGGGTCCCCCCCCCCCCCCCCCCCCCCCCAAACAAATGCAACCTATAAGCATATTGTTTGACGATGCTGCGAAGTTGTAACAAATAAATAATTAATGTTCTTTGGTACTGAATAGGAAATGATAGGCGTGTCATATGAAATAACAAAGTCGAATACGCGTTGAACTGAACTTAATTTTCATAAACTGCAGTATTAGAGATGCTTGACTGATGATGGCAACCTTAGAAGTGGGTAGAAGACTAAGAGCAAAAGCCAGGAGGTACATTAAGTTTTGAGCACCTCAAACAACAATTCTGTCACAAATGACGCATTGAATTTTCTTAAGTTGATCATGTAAACAAGAGAATATTTATGCATTATGTCAAAAGAAAGAAGATTTATGCAGAGAAATCATCCTCTTACCTTAATTTTTTTCCCCTTCACTTTCTTGTCCTCCTGACGACAAAGATATTCTGAAGGCATTAGCCAAAAGAAGAAAAGAAAAGAAAAGAAAGGAAAGGAAAGGGATATGAGGATGAGCTGCAAAAATAGAAAAAGACAGCCTACATGCTATGGATAGAAAAAAGACTCGTAGCCAATCTCTGGGACTACTAAGGCTTTCGTTTTCTTTTTCCTGTTCATGGTGCAGTCGTAGTAAAAAATAGAACCAAAAATGTCAAAGATACAGAGTATCACACTCCATTATTATTATTTATTTATCTTGAAGGTAATTTTTCAATTTATGAACCACTATAATAGAGATTTATTCTCAATGTTATATTTTGAAAAATATATACATATATACTATATCAACTACAATAAAAAAAATTAAGCAGATCATGAAGCTTTGTTCCACATAAGATCATTTCTTATTTATGCACCATATATGAGACATCAAGTTGAATCCACTATAAATAATCACCTTCAAATGAAATAAGAAACACTCATCCATCATTGGTGTTCTGAGTCCGGCCTTCAACTTCCTGCTGCACAGTATCATCCCTATGTTGGGTTTCGGGATTGTTTCTGGGTTCTTGCTGTTGTCCACCATTATGTTGCGGCTGAGACAACAGCATATTTCGCCTAGTTCTCCATCTCAAATACTCTATAAGCAGAGAATTTGTACTTATTGCAATTCCAAACCCTGTGAACGACGAAAGCAGGACTGAGAGCACAGGAGCCACTCTGAGCTGCAAAATTCCATTATGACTGCAATAACTAATTGTTTGACATCAAGTTATGACATACAAACAAACGTTCGTATATGTTTGCAGCTATTCTGACTGCAAAACCTCTTACCACATTGAAGAAGATATGCGCAAAAAGGATTACAATTGCAAACTGGAAGGAAGCATATGCCCAAATGTACTCTTGCTCACTGTGAAAAATATAAGATATAAATGATAGAAGAGAGAAAAAACAGTTACTGGTTATAAAAGAAGAACACCTTAATAAAGAGATCAGAACAAAAAGATAAAAGATGCATCAAGATTTTTTTTTTATTTAAAACTTTTCTACATTTCCCCTATGTACGACACATAATTCTCATGGGGACATCGCTCCAGGAACTAATTATCGTTAATTACTTTTATTTTAGTTGGTTATTTATTTAGTTATTTGCTTATGTTTAATCTCACATTGGTTGTTGGTGGGATTCTTCCTTTCGATGTACCTATATAATACTAAAACTATTGTTGAAGTTTTCAATGATGAACGAAAATAAAAAAAATGCTTATTGAATCTTTGTTAGCTTGTGTGCTAGGTGAGATACTCTAGGAAGACAATCTCAATTGTTAGCCTGTGCACTGGGTGAGAAACTCTAAAGAGAGAATCCTAATATTAGCCTGTTTGCTAAAAGAAACCCTAAGGAGAAATCTCAATATTTTCGTACCCCATCATTTTGGTATTTAAGCCAAATTCTTGCTTTTCATAAAAAATTACTGTAGAAAAATCTCCCAAAAATCCCCGCAGGCATTGTTCATCTTATCCTCTCTCCAACACCCAAACTTTCAAAACCCTAACCCTAGCTCTTAGTTTTGCCACCTCCTCATCCGCGTTCACCACCGACCTCATCGAGCAACCACCACCACCCCTGCCTCTTGCTATCAACTCACAACTGAAAGAGCGCCCAGTCATCTTCCAAACTTTGTCTTCTCTCGCCGCGACGAGATCGACGCTGATCCACCTCCACCATCGTTCTCAAACTTCCCGCAATCATCACAGGATCAACCTAAGCTCTCCTTATCTTTGAGCACCTCCTGACTTGTAACACTCCGTCCCCGGAATACGTGCCTAGATACGTGTCTCGATTTTTTATCATAATTTTCTATTTTATTTCTCATATTTATTTTTATTTTTTGATTATTTATTTTATTATTTAGTATCGGACTAAGATATTTGGACTCAGAGTCAGCCCAAGTCCGAACTTGGGACCCGATCCCAGTGTACTACTTGATTTGACCTTTCTGATAGTCAGACTGGACCGGTTTCAGTTTCAAATATTGATTTTCATAATTTTAAATTTTTCATATACTTCTAGAATTTTTTCTGAATTATTTAGCAAAATCACCTAAAATTAGTGTCGACCGATATCGCCGATCGATTCCTGAATTTTAATTTACAAATAGAGTTGAATTTCTTGAATCTGATTTCACCATGTTCCTCAGTGTAATATTTCCTATTTTAGATAATTTTTGGAGATTTTTCTGAATTTATCAAAATTTTACCAAATAAAATAATATTTGTGTTTTCCCCGAATATGGAGTTTGGCCCGATATTTTCCTTCTTTTTTTCTTTTCTTTTTCCTTCCAACATCTTCCACCATCTTCTACTCTCTTCCAATACAGGTATCTCCCTCCACTAACTCTTTCTGCTCCTCCCTCTCCTATCACCCATTAACTCTCTCCCCTCTCCCAAACTATCTTCTCCTCCACTCATTCTCTCTCTTCCCTCTCCCCCCAAAAATCGGCCAACTCTCTCCCCTCTCATTCTCTCTCTCTCACTCTCTCATCCTCTCACTTTCTCTCCATTACCTCCTCCTTCAACCTCCATCAACTCAACCTCCTTCTCTACCTCACTTACATCTTCACCATCACCTCCACCTCCAACCATCAAACACCACCATCTCCTCCATCTCTCCCCCCCATCTCCACCATCAGTACCACAACTCCACAATCAACTACCAATATCCACCACTACCATCACCATTTCCACCTTCAACTATCTCCTCTCCAAAACCTCCATTAAAACCACCATCTTCTTCACCATCTCCACCACCAACCACCACATCTCCTTCTCCTCCCACCACTCAACCATTTCTACCTCCAAATAACCACCAACACCATCATCTCTACCTCCATTTCCTCCACTAACAACACCACCTCCTTCATCTATCATCTCCACCAAAACTCAAAACTCCAACATCACCACCACTCCCTCCCCTCTCCTCCTCCCTAGGCCGACGCACCACCTAGGCCAGCCACCCAAAGCCGGCGGCCACCTAGGAGCTGAGCCCCCATCCCCTCTTTGTTTCTCTCTCCTCTCTCTCCTCTCCATTCTCTCACTCAATATACACGTGCCCGTGCGTTGTATTTTGGAATTTCGGGACTTTACAATGTATTATGATATTTTAGTCGACGGGTGTTTTGTATTTCTGAGATTGTGTATTTGTATTCTATAGACTGTATTTGTATCGGTGTGACGAATGCTTGTAATAGCATAGTTTAATACATGTACATATATACTTCTTGTAATACTACTCTATTACTGTGTTTGGTCGATAATTCGTAGTCGCCATGCCTTCGGGCACAACCTTCGGACTTTCTTCAACCTTCGGGCTCATCTTTCGGGCTATACATCAGTCTTCGGACTTAAACCTTCCGGGTTTCATATGCTCCACCTGGTAGGCGAGCATAGAGCTCAGCGCTTTGCTGCTAACTCCGTCCGAGCGTAGTTACATCGTGAGCATGGCTTCGCCATGTGCGGTAGCATAGCATTCATACGCTCGCTTCGCCGGGTGTGTTTAGCTGCGCCGTGAGCGGTAACCATGCCGAGAGTGATAACGTCTAGAGTTGTACACTAACTTCGCTCCAGCTTTTTTTATCTCCACTTGGATGTTCACTTGTCTGCTCGCTAACTTTATTACCGCCTTGCTCAGCCTTCAGGCTTAACCGCTCTGCAGTTCTACTTTCAGCTTTTGGGCTTAACCTTCGAGTTCTACGTAGCTCCGCCGAGTGGCGAGCTTAGCACTCAGTGTTTTACATCTAACTTGTTCAAGTGTAGCTTCATCGCGTGCATAGCCAGGCATTCATAGGCCGCTTCGCCGCATGTGTTAGCTTCGCCACGGGCGTGGCTTCGTCATATGTTAGCAAAGCGTTTATACGCTGCTTCACCGTGTGCGTTTAGTTTCTCCGTGAGTGTGGCTTCACCGTGAACGTTAGCTGGACATTCATACGTTGCTTCGCCGCGAGCGATAGCCTCGCCGAGCGCTTTAGCGTTTAGAGTTGCGCGCTAATTCCGCCAGGATCCAAGCTCTGTCGTGTACCCGGTGTAATTCCGAGATGGTCTGGCTTTACTCCAGCTTGACCATCCTCGCCTGAATAATTAAATATATTAACTATTATTCTTTTATTGATAGTTGTCAAGAATTTAAAATCTTTACTTAAACTGTTTTTCAAAAACTGTATTATTTTTCAGTATTCGTACCGATCTCCTGTATCTGTACTGTTTTCCCATATTATGTTACACGACAATTTAACACTTGTCATACTGATCAACTGACATCTACATGTTATCACCTGACACCTGTTATGTTATTACTTAACTCATGATTATCACACTACTGTATGCGTCGGAAAAGGAGGATTCGATTGTAAAATTATTTTGATTGGATAGAAGATTACAACAGATCGGTCTTCCGATTACAAGGGAGGGAGGATGTTGAGTCTTGAATCCTCCCTTTGTTTAAGGCTGGATTCTTCAAGTGGCGATGAAGAGTGAATCTTGTTCTCCGTTGACCGGGTGACCGTCGAGACCTTCCAGGGATCTCCTCTTCGGATGGTGGATGGAGTAACTCAGCTCTGTCTACCAAAATTCTCAAAGAGAAGGTAGGCAAAGAGCAACTTGAACACAGCAAGTTCTCTGAAGGGTTTAACTCTCTCTCTTTTCTCTCAGGGCTCTTTTCTTCCAAAAATCCTCTGACCGAAAATCCGACTGTCAATTCCACTCCCAATTCGATTGTTCATTCCTCATAGCGACGGGGCTATTTATAGGGGTTTCAAGGGCGTACGTGCCTCCTAAAAACACTCCATAATGGGGGCTAACTTTTCCCGTTATGTGGGCCGTGATTGGCCCCGAAACCGGAACGGTTACAACTGAGACGCGGGTGTCAACCCACGCGCCTTGGAGCTGCTGAGACGCGGGTTTCGACCCTCGCGCCTTGGTGCTGCTGAGACGCGGGTTTCGACCCTCGCGCCTTGGTGCTGCTGAGACGCGGCTGTTGAGCCTCGCGTCTAGAACTTGGAATTCTGCTTTTTAATGGCTTGTCTTTTAGTGATTTTTAGACAGCCTACAGAACCCCCTCCAAAGTTTTCGATATTCCGCAGTTAAGTGGGACGGATTTCGAAATACTTTGGACTCTAGCTGAGCTCACCCTTATGACTGGACTGTCAATGCTCCGGGTTTGATCTTGTCTGAGGTATGGTCTTCGTGAGTGTACTGTGAAACTTTTTGAAGCCACCAAAGTTGATCGTGTTGAGTGTCTAGATGCACAGTCTAAACCTCCCCGATTGCTTTAAGCCTGTCGTGGGTGCACTTTAAGCCATGAGTGGACGGTCGTCTGCTTGTGCCAGTGTACTGTTGAACTGTTCCGCAGAAGCAAGGACTGAACGCCAGCTTTAAAGTTGCGACTTTCATAGGGTTGCATCTTTTGGAATGAAATGCGACTGTTATTCAGACGCGATTCTTGGGCTGATTAGAAGGATACGAACTTTCAGAGAGACGCATCTTTTTGGAGTAAAGACGCGACTTGTTGGACGCAACAATGGCCTAGCTGAAGAGATGCGTCCATTGAAGAGGCGCGACTGTTGGGTGCGAATCCGTGCCATACCATGAGTGCACTGCCACGTGTCCTGTAGAGCCGACGGGACACCTTCTTTTTGGCGTGCGAACTTCACGCTGCATTAAATGTACTGTCCACGCGCGTCAGGCGGTGATTCGGCGTCGAGCCAAGTGCCGCGTATCTTTGCGAATCACCGTGCCTATAAAGGGCGACAGTCATTGAGAGAGTCATTATCAATCTCTCTTTCGTCTTCGCTTGCATCTGTTAGGGTTTTGAGAAAGAAGTTCTCTTTGTTTCATTCTCTTCCGTCTAGCATTAGATTCTTGCTTCGCAATGGCACCCAAGGCCAAGCGAACTGCTTCATCGTCGAAGGCGGTCGTCACTGAGGCCCAAAGGGGCGGTTCCTCCATGCAGGAAGCCCTTATCTCAGGTATAACGCCATCAGGCTTGATCTTCGCCATTAGAGGGGTTTATGGAGTTCTTATAACCCTAAAAATCCCTTCTTTGAAGGAGAACCGCCAATGTGGATTCGAAACCGCGTTTGGTTCTCAGACGCGGTCTTTGAGTTAACAAACAAGGCGCGGGTTTGATGACCCTACCGCTTTTATCCGCTTGAGGATGTACTTGTTTGTTGAACATAGGGCGCCAGTAAGCCTTGCGTTCTGGAGTCATCACTTAGAATGTTTCTAATTGTGAAAGATCCGGACGCAGACTTGATTCTTGCATTCTGTGACATCAGACGCTGGTTTTTATGAATATTGCACCGAGTCCAAGTACTTAGATATTTTTCATAAGTCTTGGATTTTGAAAACGCAGACTCCCTGCTGACCTCATGGTCCTCAGGTCTGGACGCGGATCCTCAGGTCTGGACGCGGCTTTTGATAAAATCTGCGTCCAGTATCTCTTCTGCGTCTGAATTATGGACACTTAATCATTTTCGTTTAGACTTCTGATCAAGTGTCATTTTCTTATGCAGTGCGACACTCTTCCAGCCCACTCTCCAAGAGGCGCCACTTCGGGCACATAGGTGGTGCTGACCGTGATTTAACCTTTGTGCTGCAAAGGACTGCTCCTGTGACTGCCGACAAGTCGAAGGAGCGAAGGGAGAAGCTCGCCAATGTTGACGCGGCAACCTTTCGGGAGCTTATGACTGACGCGGCATTCACGACGAATGCTCGCGCTCCGATAGAGAAGCCTGCTTTCTTCTTTGGAGACCACATTAGCGAGGGCGGCTATTCTTTACATGACGGAGATTATAAATGGCTCCGTAAAATAGGGGATAGAAGGTTCTTTCTTCCGAACATGGAGAGGATGTACCCACTATCTTATCTCCAGCACATGTCCGTCCCTCGAAAAATGACATGGGAGCTTTCCCGGCCCGTCCCTGAAGTTACTCTCGTCAACCTAGGCTCCAAGAAGGTATATCATGTTGGTCATGATAAGGAGGCTTTCGGCCTGTTTCCCGGGCTGTTGAGGACCGATCACCCAGTAGGAGAAACTCCTAAACTCGGCACCACCTTTCTCAACGCATTCATGAAAGTGAGGGGTGATTTCCTGGTCAACTTCCGTTCGCCCGGGTGGATCCATTTCACTGAGAAGTATTGGTGGGGTAAGATGGTGAGCTTCGTCCTTGCCGATCTTGGAGGCCTGTTGGAGCATGTGGAATTGTACTAGGCGGTCAGGGCCGTGCAGTACGGTATTCCACCAAGTTCTCAAAACTTCTTTGGGATCCTGGAGCGTTACAATCCTCTGACGGGGACATTCTTCACTCCGGTCGGAGAGATGGGTCTTGCCCTGCACGAGTTGTACGAAGTCTCGGGGCTGGTAATGGGGGACTCTCCCTATGAGGAATACGTCCCGACCACTGAGGAGCTTCACCTTTTGAAGAAAGCGTCTCTTCGAGTGTACGAGACTTATTGGGAGGTGTTATGTCACTTCCACATTTGCGGCCAGATAACCTCTTGGAGGGCGAGGGGAGTCAAGCAGCTGTCTTGGGCAAGCTACTTGTTTAATGGCGTCAATCAGAAAGACCATCCAGTGACCCGACTGGCTCCCAGCTCCGACGAGGAGATTGTCGATAGGATTCAGGCTTCTGTAGACTCTTATACCACGGAGTCGAACGAGGATACTTTCGAACCTGACACAGTTTTCGAAAGTTTCCATCACCAAGCCCGGACCCCTATCTCCAATCGAGCATTGTTGGCGGGCTTCTTAATGTTGTGGTTGAAGCGCTGTGTGGTGCTGACACTGCCACATGAAGTGATTGTTGCCGACGTAGTGTACTCGGCGGTGCTCCTGGCTTATGGTAGGCCCATAGCCCTCCTCCCGGCCATGGCGGCCGGTATTCAAAGCGGGTTGCGGGCCTTAACTCAGAGTCTGTGCATGGTAGAGAAGGTTGTCGACTCCCAGGGTGAGCCGATTGTTGACTCAGAGGGGAGGCCGACGGTAAAGCGTCCCAACCCTCGGGTTGAGCTTCCCTACACGTACCTAATGGCTTGGTACGTTATGCACTGTCCCTCCCTGATGACGCCGGTGTCTTGGAGTGAGGGGTTTACCCCTTTCGTACAGCGGTTGGAGGGTTCAAGCTGGTGTAATACTTATATATATTTCATTCGGAAGTGCATTCTAGCTGCTTCGAACTACCAGCTCAATCGCTGCTTCCCCGAGATTGCTGGTGCATCTTTCGGGGATAAACTTGCTGACTTCGTGGGCCCAGATGATTTCACGAGGCTGTCATCGGGAGTTTTCTGGTGGTTGGTCATATTCGGCCTGGGTATGTGCTTTTCCGACAAGGGAATTCGTGCACGATCGAGCCGTACATGCCGAATCGTTTCGCCCGACAGTTCGGCTATGATCAATTGTATGTCGGTAACCCCAATGCTCGACTCGCCTTCAGTGGGAACTTATTTGAAGGTGCTCGGGCTTGGTATTATAGTGTGGCCGGAGGGACGGAAGCGCTTTTTCGTCTGCCCCCCAAGGAACCGAAAGGCTGTACAAGCCTTAGCTTCTGTACCTGGTACTTCCAGGCCAACCAAACGCCTGACTTTGCTCCGGAGTACTCATGCATCGAGAGTATCAATGCATCTTACGAAGCAAAGTTGGGGTCCAACAAACGCTCACGAGGCGTTGAGGAGTATCGGAAGGCTCTGAAGGAGACCAGAAGGGTATCAAGGGAGGAGCCGCGAGCAGCAAAGGGTCGACAGGTGGCGCGTAAGCGTCCTCAAGGCTCTACTTCCACTGTTGAGCCTCCCCAAGAAGGTCCGGAGAGACTTGGCGGCCGCAGTTTCTCCGTCCGAAGACATCCCTTCTGGTGTTGAGGAACAGAGGGAAGAAACGGAAGATGAGGATGACGCCCCCTTAGTCCGCACCTGTGGGTTGCGCAGCAGGGGCCCCAGGATTTTAGAGGAAAGGGAGTTCGCTGACAAACCCACCGCCGCTGACGAGGCTGAGCAGCTTGAAGTCGACATAATGAGCGGAGATGATGTTGAGATTCCAGGGGTCTCAACTCAGCCCGGGTCTTCCTCAGCTCATGAGAGGAGGAATGAGGCACAACAGCCTGGATCCCCTAGTGTATTAATCCCCAGTCCTCGGGTAGTTGACCCCAGCCCTACCACTGGGGTATTTGGTGGCAAGGCCCCGGTTGCCGAGGCTTCTCGCGTTGCACTATCGTCTTCTTCATCCGAAGAAGAAGGGTATGATTCAGGCGATGAGGTCGACTTTGGCGATGAACCCGCTCCTCCTGATCCGAGTAAATTCTCACACATCTCGGAGGAAGAAATATATGGGTGTGAGCCGGTGACGGCGTCACCACCAGCGGCAGTTATTCCTGCCGAAGCTGCTGAAGGTACTCCTTTCGCCTAACTCATCATTTTAACTAGGAAAAGGATTTTGACGTTTTTTTTTATTTGGCTTCATATCGCAGGGCTGGTCGTGGTTAGCGAGGCCGCTGCTTCCTCCCAGATCGAGGAGATGATACAGGAGCTGGCCCAGCAGGAGAGAGTTGAGGCTCCTATTACTGGGATGCCTCAAGAGAGGGCAATCATCGAAGTCAGGGAGACCTCCACCCTGCAGGGTTCGCCTAAGAACTCGTCATCTTTGGACCCTCAGCTAGGTAAGGAAATATTGATATTTTGAATGTTTTTTTTTTTACCGTCGTAGCTGATATTCTTGTAATTTGCAGAGGGCACTGAGGAAGCTCAGGTAGGAGACTTGGCGGTCAGTGCCTACCCGGGAGGCCGTACAGCTCAAACCTCGTCCAAGGACCCTGAAGAGGTCAAGCTTACTGTCATTTCATCGGTTGTGGAGGTTTCTACGGACGTAGTACCCCCAGAAGCGCCGGCGGCTACTCTTGCTCCTGCCGCACCCGTGATCAGCCCGACTCCTGTTCCGGAAGAATCGGCTTACATCCCTCATCCCGTGATAGAAAGGGGATCGGGGAGCACTTTAGGTGGTGATACCATGGGGATTCTGACACGCCAGATGGTGCAGCAGTTCTTTGCCTCGATGCAATCATGTATTGATTTCATCCTATCTGGGGATAGCTCCTTTGAATTCGCCCGGATGTTTCTCGGAAACCTGGTCGAGAACATCAGTTTAGCCGGAGGCCCTTCACCAGCCAAGGCATGCCTGCTGCTGGTGGAGCAGTTGGGACATAACTTGAGAGAGCTTCGATCCCTGGAGAATGCTGGCTCATTTCACGAGGCCCAGGAAACTCTGAATAGGCTCCTTGCTGCTCAAGAGTAAGAGCGAAGAGAGGTGGAAGAGAAGATAACCGAAAGGACCCGTCTTCTCGAAGGTTTCCAGGCTGATCATCAAAAGCTAGCGGTCGAGTCAAAGGAGTCCGAGATGATCATGCAGGCTGCAAAGCAGGCTATCCTTGACTCTCGGGATGCTATAGCCAGAGCTGAGGCTTTGATTGTTCTTAATGAACAGAAGCTTGCTACTTCTGAAAAGAGGCTAGCGGAGTTAGAGGCTGCCAAGGTGCAAGTTGAAGCAAATCTCTCTGTTTATTCCTCCGAGCTGGAATCCCTCCGAGTACAAGCGAAGAGATTTTTATCCGAGGAGGATCTGCGGGCCCAAGCTCTCATGGAGGCTGAGAAGACGCGCCAACATGAGATACATCGCCTTAGAGAACAAATCCATTCTTTGGCGAACCAGGACTTTTAGCCTTCTTTTTTTTTTCTTCTTGTAAAGAAAAGGACACTCTATTTACCAAGAGTTTGTATCTACTTTTATCATTCTTGAATAATATGTCGTTGAAATTTTTGTTCCATCTTCATTACCCCGCTGTAGATGAATCCAACTTCTCAATCACAGATTTTGGTTGTGCTCCCCTACTGACTGTGAATACTGAACTTAGGTAAAATTAAGTTCTTTTGATGAAGCGCAGCGTCGATTCATAAAAAGAGACGCGGCTCTGAGGCACGCGATTCTGACCTGCCAGTGAAGACGCGGTTCAAGCGGATGCGAAGGACGCAGCTTTGAGTGTGATTCACTGGCCGCAATCCTTAACTTCATCCAGACGCAGAGTTCAGAATACATTAAGAATGTGGTCTTACGCCCCTTAAAATTGACGCAGTCAGGGACGCGACGCTGAGACTCGGTGCAAGACCCATCATCATCCATGTAGACGCAGCTCCAAGATACTTGTGAAGGTGATAGGCCTTCTCTGCTGAAGATGTAAGCTTCGGGACGCAGCTTTATGTGCTTTCCCACTGAGACCCCCAAAATGAGTCTCTTTTGTTGATGGACGCAACCTTGAGTCGTCCGAGAGACGCGGAGCAACTTTGAGTCATCCAAGAGATGCGAAGGGTCTTCTAACTTGGAATGAAGGAGAACGCCACTTTTTGAAAAGAAGCGCGAGCCTCTGGACGCGGCTCTCACATCTGCGTTTGGTGCAACTTCCCAGGCGTTATATGTAGCCTGACATAAAGATCCTGTGAGATTTTCAAACGTCAAGTCTTCGTTGACGATTGGGAACCCGCATCATCCGTTGTTTCCCGAAGCGGTTGTCCACGCGTCAGTTCTTCATTGGGCTTAGGCGTTAATGCCTTTTAATGCCAAACCGGCGCTGGCGGTTGGAGACCAGCGTCTTCGATGTTTCCCGAAGCGGCGCTCCACGCGTCAGCCTTCCATTGGGCTTTGACAGTCGTGCGGTCATTAAGGCCGACGGTTCTAATTAATGAACCATTAATTATGGTTATTATGAGCTGCCTATAAATAAGGCTTACCCCCTTCCTTTAGCAGTCCCATACTTGGACTATTCTCTTTTAACAGCGAGTGCTCTGAGAGACTCCATCTTCTCCCTTCAAGAACTTTACCAGGGGATTGCCTCCATGGATGAAGATGACCCAGAGCTTTCATGCTTCTGTTTGGTCTCTTCAGAAGATTACCACTGTCAAGTGATTTCAATAACAAAAGCGTCTCCTTGAGCACTTTTTATGTCCGCGCTTCAATGCAAAGAGTTCAAATCTTAATAGAGGCCTCTGCGGGTACGCCTTCTTGGTTTGCCATGACATTTTTAACCCAGCCAGGTTTGAATTTTGATATCTTTTAAAGAGATATTATCATCTGGATGAAGTCTTAGTTGGTGCATTCCTTTTCTGGAATTTGCGCCATCAACTTAAACTTCTCTGGACGCCAGTATAGTAGATTTAGACACCTGGCCGCCGGCTCTACATATGGAGCTCGCGTCTTGAGGCTGTCAACTTAGGAGAATCTCAACTCAGACCGGAGGTCTCAGGCCTGAATCTTGCAACTCCTGTTCATCCAACAGGGAGATGGCAATTCTCGCGTCTGATTCTCTTTGCGTCTCATATTTTAGACGCGGGTGCAAAATGAGACTGCGTCTGAATTCTGTGTATATCACAATTCTGACCGCGTCTGTTTCTGCCGCCGCAGATGTTCGCTGCGCGGGTCATTCCTGCGTCTGGCGATTTCAGCAATAACTGTGTCTGTCACTTAGTTTTTCTGTTGAAGTATACTAAGCTTCAGATCTTCTAATTTTGTTGCTTCTTGCAGGTAGGCTTGATCATCCTTTTTCATGTTCGCTGGGCCCTTGGGAGAATATATCGGCCAGCGAACTTGGTCGATGGTCGACCACAGGAGAAGAAGTCATGACTCCTGCCTTCAGGAGATGGGGACCGGACCCTCGCCAAGATCTCTTTGGATTCAATGCACCAGTCATGCTTCTTGGCATGGCATGATCAGAGTGAGGATGGCGGCGGGGGTAGCGGTGGATATAGTGGTGGGTAGCATCCCCTGTGAGGTCTTAAAACCTCCTCTTTACCCCAGAAGTGACATCGAGGAAACTCCATGCTCACTGGACGACCTTCTGGTGGAAGAGATGTTCATCAACGAAGGATCATACCCCCACTTCGGATGGTCAGGTGGAATCAGAAAATTCTGCTGCCTTTCGACCTCAAGAAACACCATTGTTCTCGATCAACCAGGGACTTCTTCGATGTTTACATCATGTATCGTGGTGCAACCAGCTTCTGATCATTGCCACAACGTCTGATCCTACTTTGGCGCCCTTCCAAACATCTCGTACTTGGAATTGTATGCAGCTTTGAGGAGTGAGTGCAACCTCTGAGAGGAGAGGGACTTCTTTATGTACTCCTTAATTGTAACACTCAATCTCATTGTATAAGAGAGCGTTTTGTATCACTTTCATATGCCGGGATATAAATAAAAGTGACACTTTTTTTTTGTCTCTTCTATTGTCTTGAACTCTTTTGTCTCTTTTTGGTCAGACGCATAGAAGCAAAGAATCTTTGGCTTGTCAAAATTATGATGAAAATTTTAACAAGTCAAATTTTGTGGAGAAAAGATCCTATCTCAGGAACCCCACAATGCTGTCAGAGGTGTGATATTAACTTGACAGAGATAAGATAATTTTGGTGGGCCTGCCATTTTATAAAAAGAAAGTGACAGGTTGAATTGGTACCCCCAGGGAAGATGAACTTTTATCAGAGGTTTGGGATTAACTTGATTAAGATCAGCTGGGGAGTTAATGAAAACATTGTTAATGGTGTAATGTTAACCTAACAATGTTTTTAAGTGGACTTGTTATTCTGTTGACGAGAATAACAAGTGAGGCTAGATTCGTGGGGGATCTGGGAAAGTTTTTACCGTTAGAGGTGTGATATTAACTTAACGGGTTAAAAGTTGTCTTGCCAGAAGTGTGATGTTAACTTGACAAGAATGTGAATCAGAGGTGTGATATTAACTTGACTCAGAAGCATTTCAGCTTTCATTTGGGAAAACTGAAAGTGTCACTGTCATAGGTGTGATGTTTAACTTGACAGTGAGGGTAATGCTAGAGGTGTAATTTTGAACTTGGCATTGGTCATCTCGACTTTGACAAGGAAGTCCGAGGAAAAGTCATGGCCATAAGTATATGTTGAACTTGGCGATGACCTGGATGCTAGAGGTGTAGTGTTAAACTTAGCATCGTTCATTTCAGCTTCGATATGGAAGTCTGAAGAAAAGATGACTGTCAGAGGTGTGATGTTAACCTGACAGAAACTCGATGTACTGTTTAGAAGTATAATGTTAACTTAACAGTAATTTGTCAGAGGTGTGGTATTAACTTGACAGAAATTAATTTGCAATATGAGCAATTTGAGGACCTGTCATCCTATTGATGAGAATGGACAAGTGGAGTTTAAAAATGTCAGAGATATAGTGTTAACTTGACATATTTGGATTTGCGATATGAGCAATTTTGAAGACTTGCCATTCTATTAATGAGAATTGGCAAGTGGAGCTTGAAGTGCCAGAGGTATAGTGTTAACTTGGCAACGACTGTATTTTGTAGACCTACCATTCTGTGGATGAGAATTGGTAAGGGATTTTGGAGGGGAGAGTGGAGTCAAGTCCACTTAGGATTTTTAGCAAACCCTCAGCTATCAACGGATTTGAGATGCCTTTACCAACTACCGTTTGAGTTGGGCTAGCCATGCTATTCCCCTCAGCATGATGAGTTGTCGAAGATTTATATTGGGCTTAGAAACCAACATTTTCCTCTATTCTTAGCCGTTGGAGGCGTCGGATCAAATGGGAACATGTCCCTTAGGATTTTTAGCAAATTCTCAGCTGTCAACGGGTTTGATATGCCTTTACCAACTACCGTTTGAGTTGGGTAGCCATGCTATTCCCCTTAGCATGATAAGTTGTCGAAGACTTATGTTGGGCTTAGAAGCCAACATTTTCCTCTATCCTTCACCGTTGGAGGCGTCAGATCAAACGGGAACATGTCCCTTAGGATTTTTAGCAAATCCTCAGCTGTCAACGGGTTTGATATGCCTTTACCAATTACCGTTTGAGTTGGGCTAGCCATGCTATTCCCCTCAGCATGATAAGTTGTCGAATATTCATGTTGGGCTTAAAAACCAACATTTTCCTCTATCCTTAGCCGTTGGAGGCGTCGAATGTTAATGAAGAAGCTCTTCTTGTTTTGATCAGAGGTGTACTTTTAACTTGATCGGAGGAGGAGTACTATTAAGGATAGTACTTCTTCAAGAATCTGCCATTGATCGGCATCATGAGTGTATCGCCATTTGAAGTTATGAGGCGATATGATCCATTTGAGTAGACTGACTCCACTACAAATGGTCCTTCCCATTTGGGTTGGAATTTTCCTTTCGTCTTGTGCGTCATCACCATGGGTCTTCTGACGGCTAAGACAAGGTCGCCTTTCTTGAAAGTTCGCACTTTAACTTTCTTGTTGAAGGCTCTGGTAATTCGAGCTTGGTAAAGCTCGATTTGTTGCTGGGCCTGCAAACGTTTGTCATCTAAGGCTTCCAATTCTTGGAGTCGCTGTCGATGCTTCTCCTCATTCGTCATCTCTGCTGTCAGGGCGACGCGTAGAGATGAAATTTGGATTTTCAGTGGAAGCACGGCTTCACACCCGTATACCAAAGAAAATGGTGTAGCTTTGGTTGGGGTTCGGACAGTTGTGCGATAAGCCCATAAGCATTCACCCAGTTTGTCGTCCCAGTCACGTTGACTTTTCGAGACGAATTTTTTGAGAAGCTTGCCAATGGTCTTGTTGAAAGTTTCTGCGAGACCATTAGCGGCGGGGTCGTATGCCGTTGAGGACACACTCTGGATTCTGAACTTGGCGCAGAACCTTTGTAAAGCCTGACTAATGAACTGGGGTCCGTTGTCGTGGACGATTCGTCGAGGTACACCAAAACGGTAGATGACGTGATGTTTCACGAATTTGATCACATCAGATGATTTCACCTCCTTCAAAGGGACGGCCTCAGCCCATTTGGAGAAGTAATCGGTTATGGCCAAAATAAACCGATGCCCTTTTGACGATGGAGGGCTGATAGGGCCAACCACATCCATCCCCCACATTTCAAATGGCCAAGTAGAAGCCGTGGAGTGAAGGTAGCCTGGTGCTTGATGGATGAAATCGCCATGTACTTGGCAGGCGTGACATCTTTTGGCATAGGTGATGGCGTCAGCGATCATCTTGGGCCAATAATATCCCAACCTTTGGAGTCGGTATGCAAGTTTTGGGCCAGGTTGATGGGCTCCACACATGCCGTCATGGGCCTCTTTCAATACCTCCTGTGCCTCCTTTTGTGAAAGGCAGCGAAGCAAGATCCCGTCATGCGATCTACGATACAGTGTTCGCGTAATCGCATTATAGTAGTATTTGGGGGTTTTCCTTCGAATGGCAGCCGCTTCTTTGGTGTCTTCAGGCAAGATGCCATACAGGACATAGTCAATGTAAGGGAATCGCCAGTCTCTAGGCTCTGGACTGGTTGACAGTTCCAGCGCTTCTTTGCTTTGAGAATCTCCCTTTGGCTCCTGATAGTCCTTGAGAGCAATTCTCGGGCAATACAGGTCGTGGCTGTAGACGAATATCTTCTCCATTGCTCCAGCTGGAAGAGCTAAAGAGGCCGCGAGGGATGCGAGTGCATCTGCATGCGCATTTTTGCCTGCGCGGTACATGGTCGATGTAGAAGTTTGTGAACCTCTCGGCCATGTGGATAGTTGCGTTGTAGTAGGGTACTAGGTCCTCATGTCTGACTTCGTACTCCCCGCGAACTTGGCTGACGATGAGTTTAGAGTCACCATATGCCTCGAGATTTTTAACGCCAATCTCATCGGCGAACTGCATCCCAATCAAAAGAGCGATGTACTCCGCTACATTGTTGGAGCAAAATTCGGTAAGCGAAATGGCTCGGGGAATCACATAGTTCTGTGGGGAGACGAGTACTACTCCTACTCCTGCTATTAGGTGTCCTTTTGGGCTTGTTCTGGATGCACCGTCAAAGAAGAGTTGCCACACTTGACTTTCAAACGATGTCTGAGTCAAACAGACTTCGGCCACTTCATCTGGGAGATCCTCGTAGAGTTTGGTTGCCCTCAGATCCGGGTGCTCAGCTAGGAAATCCGCCACCGCTTATCCCTTAATAGCCTTTTGTGGTAAAAAGTGCATCTCATATTGGGATAGCAATATGGCCCATTTTGCCAGCCGGCCGTTCAATGATGAAGGCTTAGTCATAAGTAACCTCAGGGGGTTGACTTTTGATATGAGTTTACAGTTTGGCCTACCAGATAGTGTCGCATTTTCTGAATGGCGAACACTAATGCCAAACATTCTTTCTCGATCGGATTGTACCGATGTTCGGCTCCGATCATCGTTCTACTCAGATAGTAGATCGCTTTTTCTCGTCCTTGATCATCATTCTGGGCTAGTAGAGCTCCCAAAGAATGATCCATTGCTCGGACGTATACCAGGAAAGGTTTTCCGGATATCGGAGCTGCAAGGACTGGTGGTTGGGTGAGGTATTGCTTGATTTCCTCAAATGCTTGTTGGCAAGCGTCATCCCAAATGAACGAGACACCCTTCTTCATTAACTTAGCGAAGGGTTGGCATCTTCCGGAGAGGTTTGAGATGAACCTGCGGATGTACGCCAATCGTCCTTGCAATCCCCTGAGTTCCTTGAGATTTCTCGGAGGTTGCATCTCCTGGATAGCGCGAACCTTTTCCGGGTCTAGATGGATTCCTGTGGAAGTCACTACAAACCCTAGGAACTTGCCGCTGGCCACCCCCAGGAAGGATTTGGTAGGGTTCATCTTCAACTGATGGGCCCGCATGATGTCGAAGACAACTTTTAGATCAGTGATATGATCACCTTTAGCGCGGCTTTTTACCGCAATGTCATCAACATAGCATTCCACTGTTTTGCGCATTTACTGCTGGAAAATGGCGTTCATAGCCCTTTGATATGTTGCCCCCGCATTTTTTAGTCCGAAGGGCATGACGGTGTAGCAGTAGACCCCTAGTGGTGTTCTGAAGGAGGTGTGCTTTTCGTCATCAGGATACATTTTGATTTGATTATATCCTGAGAATCCGTCCATGAAGGACATTCGTTCGAATCCACATGTATTGTCAATCATGACATCTGTGATTGGCAGTGGGAATTCGTCCTTGGGACAGGCCTCGTTCAGATCACGAAAATCGATGCAGATTCGGATCTTTCCGTTCTTCTTGGCAACGGGGACGATGTTGGCTACCCAATCGGGATGTTGCTCTTCCCTGATGAAGCCAGATCTACGAGCTTTCTGACTTCTGACTGAATTGCCTCCATTATTTCTGGACGGAACCGTCGCTGTTATTGTTTGACAGGCTTTATGTCCGGATTGATGTTGAGGTGGTGCATAGCCACTTGAGGATCAAGTTCAGGCATGTCTTCGTAATTCCAAGCGAAGACATCTTTATACTCTTGAACAAGAGATATTAGATCCTTTTTCTCTGACGGTGACAGGCCGTCGCTTATGAAGATGGGCTTAGGGTTAGCCTCATCTCCTAGATTGATCTGAACAACCTTGTCTTCTGTGGGGCGGCTCTCGCTGTTAAAAGCGGGTATCCCAAAGAGTATTTAAATGTTTGATCCAAGGATCTGTATCGGATTGGATCATTTCTTCATCTCCGTCTTCCAGGTGGCTTGTTGAAACCATATTCACTGAAAGTTCTCCGAAGATGTTGCCGATGCTGACATCTGACTCCCACGATGACGTGCCTGAAGAGTAATCGTGACCTGACGATTCTCGAGAATCAGAGGCTGATGGAGCCGGAGTTGATACATAGCCCAACCCCCTGCGAGTCTGATGATAATAATCGGGTGCTTTTCCTTTTGGCACAAAGGATCGAAGTAGCGTTCTCCTTCCTTTGCCGAAGTTCAACCCGAGTCTGCTGGTTAGATCATACCCCATGTTTTTCATCATTCTGAGTGCCTTTGGCTCATAATGACCGAACTGAGGGGATTCCTGCTCGCTTTCTGATTCTTCATGATTCATTGGTTCGGATTCAATTCGTCCGAAAAGAATTGGTCTTTGGCCCTTCCTTCTCGCTGGAACCATGAATATTGATTGTTGCGCATCACCGACATTTCGACGTGTTTCAAAGGACGATTTCACTGGTACATGCAACGATGTCAAAGCATCCATTGCCGACCAGAGATCGTCATCCACGTCGGTACTAGTGTCTGACGGCACTGAATCAGAAGCAAATACAGAAAAATACGCTAAATCTAATTCTTCATTAATGTACCAACCGCCTACATCATCGGCGGAGGTATTATCAACATCGGGCTTATTAATGCCCGTTACAGGTGGATCTAGCTCCCACACACACTCATCTTCCTCCAGCTCGGTGTCGGCTTCATTGCCAGAGTCTGATTCCTCTGGTTGCGGGACTTCATCTGTTTCCACAGATTCCTGATACAGGAGGGAATCTGTGAAATAATTCTCCACTCCCTTGAACGGATGCCTCTCGGCAATCAGCGTTTGCACCTTTCCACTCCCGTCAATGTATTTTATGACCTGGTGGAGGGTAGAGGGAACGACAGAATTGCGATGAATCCAGGGTCTTCCCAGCAGTAGATTGTAGGAGGTGTCAGCATCTATGACGTAGCATGTCACCTCTGACCTTAGGTCTCCAATCTGACATTTGAGCTTGACCTTCCCCATCGGACGGGTACTATTGGCATTGAACCCATAAATGGTCGTCTGGGTAGGGCTCAAACGGTGAGTAGGAATCCCGAGATGTTGCATGACCCTGCGAGGCATAATGCTCAATGCTGACCCGGGATCTACCTGAATGCGGTTCACCTCAGATGATCCAATATACCCTGCGAAGTAAAGGGGTCGATCATGTTTCCCTTTGACTTGCATATCATCTGCCGTGAAGGTGATGCAAGGAATATTTTGGGAGGCGTGGAGGCAATCCTCTACATCTTCCTCCTTCGGTAGCTGGCTCATGAAGACCTCAGCATCAGCCAGAGCTTTTTGTAGAGCTTCTCTGGTCGACTTTGATAATCTGAGAAGCTCATAAAGAGTAATCCGCGCAGGGATGTTGGCTAACTGAGCCAGGACATCAAAGCGGTAAGGTGCCGTGGATCCTTCCGCTATGTCTTTTGAAAGAACTCGGGAAAACCGAAGTTCTTTCTGTTTCTCCACGGGTTGCTTCGTGGAGGTTTTGGCTGGCTCTGCAGCGGGTCTTGGAGGAGTTACCGCCGTTTCGCCATACTTTTTCAAATATGGCTGCCCCGAACGGGTTTCTGCCACCAGCTGACTGGGTTCTGCGGCCAGAACTATTGTCTCCTCTTCTGAGTCGGTTAGCGAGGGAATATCAGTTTCCGCTTCTCGAGAAAAGGCACACACCACGTTGCAGGATGAAGCCTTTGCTTTGCCTTTGCACTTCCTGCTGGTCACAGTAGTCCATTGCTGGCCACCAATAAGGTCGGGATGGACCCACATGACTTCTCCCCGAGGTGTGGGAACAGGTACCAGGCCCTTTTCTTGCTGCTGGTGAGGGTCTGTGTTGACCATTCTCAGCTCTCCTCTTGGGATAGGGACTACTCCAGAAGGTGTTGGAGGTTGCCTTCCAAATTGGAGGACTGACATCATATTAGCCGTCACCTTCTTCTGCTCTGGTCGGAGTTTCAATACCTCCGCGTCAATCAGGGCCTGAAGGATGTCCTTGAAGACATAACAGCTCTTGGTAGGGTGTCCCAACATCCTGTGGTACATGCAGTAGCTGGGATTGTCGGTTTTACCGACTTCCTCGGGGCGCCTAGCTTCAGGAAGCTTTAGTCGATTGCGCTTGTTGAGTAATTTGAAGAGCGAGTCGACATGTTCATCCTTAAAGGAATACTGCTTGTTGGCCCGTGGTTGGCTTAAAGAGCCACTTCCCTTGATCGGTTGAGGTTTGACAGGGGACTTGGTCTCTGCTGCCAAGTTATCCTTCCTTTTGGCTTGGAGGGATGTGTCTAGCGCACGCCTCGTTGACCTTTCAGGCCTGGATTTGTTTCTTCCGCTCTGACGCGGGCGACAATCTCCTCAGCCTGTTCACCTTGTTGGACTAATTGTTTCCAGGTGCGGCTTTCAGCAACTCCTATTTGAGCAAGGAGTGAGGTTTGGAGATTGTGGCGGCATGTTTCCACCAGGGTAACCTGGGTCATACCGCTCGGACATCGGAGTGCCACGTTCCGAAATCTTTCCACGAAAGACTTAACGGACTCTCCCTTTCGCTGCTTGGTGGCTAAAAGGGTAGGCATGTTGACCTTCGAGTCATCTTCAAAGAAGCGTGTTAAGAACAGCTTCTCCAAATCACCCCAGTTCTTGATGAAACCTTCTGGGAGCTTCATGAACCATTCAAAGGCCAGCCCTTTTAGGGTGCCGATGAATAAACGCGCCAGGATGGCGTCGTTATCTACCACATTCCCAGTTTGGGACTTGAAATAGTAGATGTGTTGGTTCGGTGAACCTTTCCCATCAAATGCTTGGAGGGTTAGAGCCTTGAACTTAGGTGGGTACGGAACCAGGTCCCATTCGGCTGGATATGGGCGGACCACTCCTGCTTCTTGGAGACCTTTCCGATTGGTAAGGGCTTCAAGGCGCTGCTCCAACTGATTCATTCTTTTAGAATGAACCTTTCCCTGGTCTTGATCGTTCTTCTCATGCGACGAGGATTTAGACGAACCAGAGGTGGGTTGCTCTTTCTTCTCGGAGTGTTCGGAAGATGAGCTTTCTCCCTCTTTTGTTTGCCCTTAGACTTTCTAGGGGGAGATTTCCTCCTGTCTTCGAGCAACTGCGCGAGCATCTGCTTGAGAGAGTCGATGGATTCTTGCTGAGCATGAATCATCTCGAGTTGTTCCTTCTGGACCTGGGCTTGCAGCTCCAAGCGCTTAGCGGTCTCCTCAGGAGTGCTCGTCATGTATGTGAAGGCCTCTTTCTCTATAGAAGAGTTTGAGGCCTGCGACTCTGCAATGGCAGGGTGTGAGTCATTAACCTCAATGCCTCGGGCTAGGGCATTGTAGTTAATCGGGGAATGGCACCGGTCCGGGTGCGAGTGTGTCGGTACACTCCTTCCGGTTCAGAGTCAGACTCGTCGGAGCTGACTACAGGCTGTTTTCCCCTGCTCCTGCTCGCCATGTTAGCAGTGAGCTCCGGATACTCAGTGTCAGAGAAGATCCTCCGCCTGTAAGAGCGTCTTCTTTTGGCTGCTGGGGGAATCAGGGTCAGCTGTCTAACTAAGGACTGCTGGTTCACGCCTGAACCGCAACGGCACTCAGAAAGCATGGAGATGAGCCGTTGGCAGCAACATGATGAAGTGGTTTGATTAGCACTTCTTTTCTTTGTCAAGTAATCCCTTAGATCCATGGGAAGAGGATCGAAGAGATTAGCCTCGCAACTTCGAGGGCGGGAGGCATCCTTGCGCTGTACAGCTTGGACGCAGGATTCAGAGACGCGGTTCTCGCGTCGCAGCTTTAGGACGCGTGCCTGGCGTCTCTGTTGAGAAGAGACGCGGCTGTCGCGTTGCTGCTTGGTGCGTCGGGGCAGTGACGCTTGAGAGAGAGTGGGCGGCTGCTGGGCCCTACGCCTAAGGGCGCGTGCCTCTTGTACTTGACGAGGCGCGCAAGCTTCGCCTTGGCGTCTGGTGAGTAGGGCTTCAAAGGACCTAATTTGGGGAGTCTCGCGTTTGGGCCGCCAAACGCGGACTTCGCGTGCTGGACGTGATGCGGCCAAGGTGCCGGATTGAACTTCGCGTCCTGCCTCAGTTGGACAATCAGAAGTCCCAACTTGCAGTTGGCGCGCACGCCTCCTCTGTCGACGCTCAGCGTTTCGGTTGCGTCGTGGAGGTGGAGAGAAACCAACGACGACTTGGTGCTGAGGGAGAGGGTGGACTGGCTGGACACCAGAGATTTTGACCACGCGGGTCTCCTGAGAGACGCTGACGCGTGTGTTCCGCATGGCGCGGTTGGTCGCAACGGCAGTTGTGCCTGAGACCACGCGGGCCTCCTGAGAGACGTTGGCGCGTGTATCCTGCTTGGCACAGTTGGTTGCGACACCCTTTGCAGCAGCAGCGCCCGAGAGAGCCTCGGATCGGACTTCGGGGCCATTCCCAGTCGAGACCCTGCGGCAAACGCGGGTCCTTGGGCTCTTGGAGCCGGAAGAGAGAAACTCTTCATACTTTGCCTGGTCGAACTCGACAACGAGCGATTCGACCATCTTCCCCTTATGGAGGACGTCACCTTGCGCCACGATTTGTTCGTCAGTGACAAATGTAGTCCCCAGCGGAGTCGCCATCTCTTGTATGCGTCGAAAAAGGAGGATTCAATTGTAAAATTCTTTTGATTGGATAGAAGATTACAACAGATCGGTCTTCCGATTACAAGGGAGGGAGGATGTTGAGTCTTGAATCCTCCCTTTGTTTAAGGCTGGGTTCTTCAAGTGGCGATGGAGAGTGAATCTTGTTCTCCGTTGACCGGTGACCGTCGAGACCTTCCAGGGATCTCCTCTTCGGATGGTAGATGGAGTAACTCAGCTCTGTCTACCAAAACTCTCAAAGAGAAGGTAGGCAAAGAGCAACTTGAACACAGTAAGTTCTCTGAAGGGTTTAACTCTCTCTCTTTTCTCTCAGGGCTCTTTTCTTCCAAAAATCCTCTGACTGAAAATCCGACTGTCAATTCCACTCCCAATTCGATTGTTCATTCCTCATAGCGACGGGGCTACTTATAGGGGTTTCAGGGGCGTACGTGCCTCCTAAAAACACTCCATAATAGGGGCTAACTTTCCCCGTTATGTGGGCCGTGATTGGCCCCGAAACCGGGACGGTTACAACTGAGACGCGGGTGTCAACCCACGCGCCTTGGAGCTGCTGAGACGCGGGTTTCGACCCACGCGCCTTGGTGCGGCTGAGACGCGGGTTCGATCCTCGCGCCTTGGTGCTGCTGAGACGCGAGTTTCGACCCTCGCGCCTTGGTGCTGCTGAGACGCGGCTGTTGAGCCTCGCGTCTAGAACTTGGAATTCTGCTTTTTAATGGCTTGTCTTTTAGTGATTTTTAGACAGCCTACAACTACGAGAATGTATAATTGATATCGTGTACCCTTGTTACTCTTGTACTTTTGTACTCATGTTATCTCTGTACCATACTTCTACTCATTCATGTATACTGATAATTAAAATAATCGGTAATAAAAAGGATAACTTACACCGGGTCAGGGAAAACTGATGGACTTCAACTTGTGATTGTGTTTACAGTGGCATTAGGTATGATGTGCAACTAAAACTTCAGTTCTAGTTGTGGGCCTCTAGGTGTTCCGCGGGGTGTGCTAGCACCCTGATAACTTCTTCCTGGATGGGCATACAATAAGACCCTTCCCCTTCCTGGGCCTCGCGGCTGATTCCATACACTAGCAATAAAACACCCTGGGCCATGATCCCGGATATAAACAAGACCCATTGTAAACATAATTCGTTAGTTTCTTCATCAATTTTCAATAACCAACCTCGACTTACTCATATATGCATGTATGTGGGTTGGAATGCATCCCATAACACATATCCCGGGTGAATGTCACGATCTTCTGGGAATCTTCTCTTCGGACTATGGACAGAGTAGCACAACTCCTGTCCAATAAAATCTCAAAGAGATTTGAGGCAAGAACAAACTTATAGTCAACAAGTTGTTAGAAGAGTTGAACTCTTTTGTGTCCCTCAGCTAAATATTCTGATTTTTTTGACCAAAACTTTCAACCCTTCTTCAGTAGCAAACTGAGTTATTTATAGGGGTTTCAGGGGTAAAACTATCCCCTAAAAACCCTCCATAATGGGGGTTAATTCCCCTCATTACGTGGGCAGTAATTGACCCAGTAATGAGGGCAGTTATAATTGAGACGCAGAGCTTCTCTGTAGTCGGAACGCGAGCTTAGAGCCTCGCATTTTGGATGCCGACTCTGAACCTTACTAGACGCAGGTTTCAAACTCTGCCAGACGCGGGCTTCAGGCTCTGCTTCTTGAGATTGCAGTGATGTCGAGACGCGAGCTTCAACCTCGCGTCTTGGCACTGCAGTGATGCCAGGACGCGGGCTTCGAGCTTCGCGTCTTGATTATTACAGTGCAGCTGGGACGCGGGCTTCGACCCTCGCGCCTTGGTACTGTACTGATGTCGAGGCGGGCTTCATGCTCTGTGTCTTGACATTACACGAGTGGCTATGATTAGCCTCGCGTCTAGAGTATAGACTCTGTTCTCTGATGACTTGTCTTCAGTGATTTTTAGACAGTCTACAGAACCCCCTTTAAAGTTTTCAAAACTCTGTGATTGACTGAGACGGGTTTCAAAATATTTTGGACTTTTCTTCTAGCAGCAATACTCTTAAGACTGGACTAACAATCTTCTGAGATATCTTGAGCTTGATCTTGTCTGTATTTTGGTCTCCGTGAGTATACTGTTAAAATCTTTGAAGCCACCAGAAATGATCGTTGTGAGTGTCTGGATACGCGGTCCGGATCTCCTCGGTGCTCTGAGCTGGTTGTTGATGTACTGTTGAACCAGGGATAAACAGTCATCTGCTTGTGCTAGTGTACTGTTGAACTGATTGCAGAAGTAAAGACTGAACGCAAATCTTGAAGACGCAAAGGTTATGTTGCCTTGAAAACGCGGACCTCATCTGAAGTAGAAACACAACTCTTATTTACTAGAGTGGAGACACGAATATTAAAGTGGATACGCAGCTCTCATTTTGTTGAAGTAACGCGTACTTCAAAGTGGTGACACGGTCTTCAGGCTTGTGAAAGAACGCGGACTTCAGGACGCGAATATGAATTGTTGAAGGACGTGGTTCTGGATCACTGAGAGGACGCGGTTTTGAATCGCTGAGAGGACGCGGCTCTGGATCACTGAGAGGATGCGGTTCTGACTTCTTCAATTTGATAAAAGGAACGCGACCCCCGGGTTTGTGAAAGGTCGCGAACTTCTGGACGCGGCCTTCGAGTCTGTGCAAAAACACGGACTTCGGGGCGCAGCCTTCAAGTCTTGTGAAAGGATGTGAACTTCAGAACGCAGCCTTCAAGTCTTGTGAAAGGACGCGGCCTTCAGGAAAGGACGCGGACTTCACGACGCAGCCTTCAAGCTTGTGAATGGACGCGGACTTCAGACGCAGCCTCCAAAGCGTTACATGCAATCCGTCTTAAAAATTTTATTAGATCTTTCAATGCCAAGTCGGCGTTGACGGTTGGGGACTTGTGTCTTTGGTGTTTCCCGGAGTAAAAATCCACGTGTCTCATTCACACTGGATTTGATATTCGTGTAGGAATTAAGGCTGATAGCTTTGATTTTTATGCTATTAATTATAGGCCTCCTAGCGAGCCTATAAATAGGCCTCAGCCTCTTAACAATCATTTATCTCGACTGTTTTTCTTTGCGAGCATGCGCTCGGAGGGACTTCGTCTTGATTATTTTCCTTCAAGGGCCTTCTTCAATGGCATATGTTCTGGAGAACAAAAAGAACTCAAAGCTTTACTGTTTTCTTTCAATCTTCTTCAAAGATTATCACTGTTAAGTGATTTCAAAATTAAAAAGCATGGCTTTAAGTGCTTTCACGGCCGTATCTTGACAAATGCAGTCCAACTTTTAGAGAATTCTTCTTCGGGTATAAACTGTCTTTTACCATGATGAGGCTCGGTCTCTTTGAAGTTCTGTCATCCCCGTCCATGAAGAGACTCCGTCTCTTGATCTTTTTCTGAAATCTTTTTCTTGGGATTCATGCGTCCCTGCTCTGCAAACGCGCCTTTCTCATTACTTGATGAAACACGAGCTCATTGACTTCAAAATCTAAGTCTCAAGTTCTTCAGACACGAGTGTGATGAACTCTGCGTTTGGGTCTTGAAACGCGAATTTTGCATATGAAGCTCGCGTTTGGGTTCTTGACTTGGAGAATTTTAAGTCTGCTTTTTTGAGCTCTCTGGACGCGAACATGACAAGCCCTGCGTCTCAGACGGGAGTGTGGCGAACTCTGCATCTTGAAGTTACCTCAGGCGATTTTTTAAGACCCGCATCTGCGCCTTTGATTTATGCCCTGCGTCTCACATATCAGACGCGAGTCTAACACCAAACTGCGTTTTAGATCCGTATTTTCTATCCCTGCGTCGGTTAAATCCGCGTCTGGAGTTCATGACTTCAACCTCGCGTTTATGCTTCTGACTTTCTGCTTCTGTCTTTGCAGAATTTTAACCTTTGGGTTTTTATTTCTTGCAGGTTCTGGCCATATCGATAGTGTCGGTTCTAGCGTCTTTGCCGGGTTCATGGGAGAATATTTAAACCGGCCAGCTTGTTCGATTGGCGAGCACTCAGGGTGTCAGAACTCATATCCATGGGTGAGGAGGATCCGCATGGTTGCTGATACACGTCAAGTCCTTATTGGACATGACGCATCAGTAACGCCTCGGGTTCTTCATGGTCACAGTGGATATGGCGCCTTTGAAGGTCACGGGAAAGAGGACGTCACCAGTAAGGTCTCGGATCCTCCCTTCACCAATCTTACCCAAAGAAGTGACAACGACGAAAACCCCATGCTCGTTGGATGACTTTCTGGTGGTAGAGCTTCCCATTAAGCGAAGGATTACAGCCTTGTGAAGATCTTCACACCAGTTGGTCGGGTGGATCAGAATGCTTCCCTACATTTCGACCTCAAGAAACACCATTATTCTCAAGAGGAGAGGAAGTTGATCCGCTATTCCTGGTCGCAATCAAGAGGACGAACTTCGTGTATCTTTACCAATGTTCTTAAAAGCGATTTCAGTACACGCGCGGTCTGGGAGCGCATAATGCTTAAAAGGCTTAAATGGTGATTAAACGAATTACACGTTTTATTATTATTTTAATATATAATAAAATTAAAATACTTAAAACATGCAAATATGAATTCTATAAACTCTCAAAAAAATCATAAAAGATATAACAAACATAACTTGAAAAATTAAATTGTTAGTACTAAAAGAAATTTAAAAAGTAATAATGCCAATCAGTTCAAAGTACATCAATGTACCTCCATTTAGAAAAGTAATAATGGATCGGGTTTGTGTTCAGTTAGCTTAATGGGTTCGAATTCGAACCCATTTAGAAAATTTAAATAACGTTTAAACGGACGCTAATTAATCACTGATTATATGCTTAATCGTCGCTTAAGCGAATTAATCGCCTGGCCGAGTAATCCGACCGCTTTCTTCAAGTTCTATTCGGTTTCAGGCCGAAAACATTTAAGCGTCTAATTAATCGGCCGCTTAAACTTTTTTTAGAACACTGATCTTTACTATTTTGAGGAGTGAGTGCAACCTTTCACTGAGCAAGAGGGACTACTGTGTACTCCTTTGTTGTACCATTCAATCTTATTGTATAAGAGAGTACCTTGCATCACTTTCATATATTTGAATATCAATAAAACTGACACTTTTCCTGTCTTCTTATTTGTCTTGACTTTTTTTTTTTGAAAAATCAGACAAATAGAAGTGATTACCCTTTGATTTGCTAAACATATAATATTTTAATTTAACAAGTCAAAGTTAGAAAATTCCATTTAAGGAATTTAAGATTATTGTCAGAGGTGTGATATTAACTCGACAGGAGTGGGATGGTTTCTGTGGACTTGCCAATTTATAGATAAGAATGACAAGTGAAACTAGACCCATTAGGGATCTAGGAGAATCTTTACTGTTAGAGGTGTGATATTAACTTAACGGGTTGGATTAAATCTTGTCAGATGTGTGATATTAACTTGACAAGGATGTGAGCTAGAGGTGTAATATTAACTTAGCTCCCCGAGAATTTCAGCTTCCTTTAGGAAAATTGAAAAAATCACTGTCATACGTGTAGTGTTAAACTTGACAGTGGAGGTAATGGTAGAGGTGTAATGTTAAACTTAGCTTCCGTCATCTCGACTTCGATATGAAAGATCGAGGGAAAGTCATTGCCATAAGTGTATTGTTAAACTTAACAATGAACTGGATGCTAGAGGTATGATGTTAAACTTAGCATCGCTCATCTCAGCTTCTATATGGAAGCCTGAAGAAAAGTCATTGCCATAGGTGTATTATTGAACTTAACAATGAACTGGATGCTAGAGGTGTAATGTTAAACTTAGCATCGCTCATCTTAGCTTCGATCTGAAAGCATGAGGAAAAGTGACTGTCAGAGATTTAATATTGAACTTGACAGCAACTTAATCACTGTTAGAGGTGTAGTGTTAAAACTTAACAGTAATTTGTCAGAGGTGTGGTGTTAACATGACAGTAGTTGATTTACGATATGAGCAATTTTGAAGACTTGTCATTATATTGATGAGAATTGACAAGTGGAGTTTGGAATGTCAGAGGTATAGTATTAACTTGACAAGAATTAATTTGCAATATGAAGAATTTTGAGGACTTGTGACTTCATGCAAGGGAGAGACAAGTGCAGTTCGTACTCGCTGAGGAGTAATGAAACTTTCCACTATTAGAGGTATGATATTAAACTTAACAATGATTGAGCTTGTGGACCTACCATTCTATGGGAGAAAATTGATAGGAGACTTTGGTGGAAAATAAAATGAATTATCAGAGGTGTAATATTAATGTGACAATCATTGATTTTCTAGGGACATGGGAGGCGTGCTGTTAGAGGTGTAATATTAACATAACAGCAGAGATTTTAAATGAGTTTCATTGTCAGAGGTTTAATATTAACTTGACTGCATCCGCTGGGAATCGGGAAATCTGGCATGTCAGAGGTTTACTGTTAACGTGACAAGTCCCAGCTCATTTCGTTAAAGAAATGAATATAGGTATTTTTGTGGCCCTATCATTCTGTAGGTGAGAATTGATATGAGATTTTGGAGGAGAGGATGGGACCAAGTCCCTTAAGATTTTTAACAAACTCTCAGCTATCAACGGATTTGGTGTGCCTTTACCAACTACCGTTTGAGTTGAGCTAGCCATGCAATTCCCTTCAGCATGATGAGTTGTCGAAGACTTATGTTAGACTTAAAAGCTAACATTTTCCTCTATCCTTAGCCGTCAGCGGCGTCAGATGTTCATAAATAAACTAGAGAAGAGTAACGAGGCTAAAACTGAAGTCTTGCACTTTGTATCTTCTTTCAATGTTTACATCATACATTATGATGTAATCAACATTCGATCGAGGCTAAAACTGAAGTCTTGCACTTTTTATCTTCTTTCAATGTTTATATCATACATCATGATGTAATCAATGTTCGATTGGCTTGACACTAATCGACCATGATGTGATCCAGTGAAGGAAGAAAGAAGCTTTTCTTTGGCGCCCTTCCAAACATCTTGGATCCTAAAAGTTTCGATCAGAAGTGTAGTATTAACCTGATCAGGAGAAGAATGCTATCAAGGATAGTATTTTAAGAATTTGTCGTTGATTGGCATCATGAGCGTATCGCCGTCTGGGTTATAAAGCGATATGCTTCATTTGAATAGACCGACTCCACTACAAATGGTCCTTCCCATTTAGGCTGAAATTTTTCTTTGGTCTTAAATTTTCCTTTGGTCTTATGTGTCATCACCATGGGTCTTCTGACAGTTAAGACAAGGTCACCTTTCTTGAAAGTCCGCTTCTTGACTTTCTGGTTGAAGACTTTGGTAATTCAAGTTTGATAGAGCTCGATTTACTGTTGAGCTTGCAGGCGTTTATCATTTAAAGCCTCCAGCTCTTGGAGTCGCATTCGATGCTTCTCCTTATTTGTCATCTCTGTTGTCAAGACGACGCGTAGAGATGGGATCTGGATTTCTAATGGGAGTACAATTTCACACCCATATATCAAAGAAAATGGTGTAGCTTTCATCAGGGTTCGAACCGTCGTGCGATAAGCCCATAAGCATTCACCTAATTTGTCGTCCCAGTCACGTTGGCTTTTCGAGACGAATTTCTTGAGAAGCTTTCCAATAGTCTTGTTGAAAGCTTCTGCAAGGTCGTTAGCGACTGGATAGTATGCCGTTGAAGAGACTCTGAATTCTGAACTTGTTGCAGAATCTCCTGAAAGGCTTGGCTGACGAACTGGGCCCATTATCATGGATAATTCGTCGTGGCACGCCAAAACGATAAATGACGTGATGTTTAACGAACCTGATCATGTCAGATGTTTTTGCCTCCCTCAAGGGAATAACTTCAGCACATTTAGAGAATTAGTCGGTTATGGCTAGTATGAACCGATATCCTTTAGATGAAGGTGGGCTGATAGGACCAATCACGTCTATTTCCCATATCTCGAATGGCCAGCAAGAACTTGTAAGGCGAAGATGTCCTGGTGCCTGGTGAATAAAGTCACCATGAATCTGACAGGCATGACATCGCTTGGCGTAAGCGATGGTATCAGGGATCATTTTTGGCCAATAATACCCCAGTCTTCGGAGTCGATCTTCAAGCTTCGGACCAGGCTGATGAGCTCCACATATGCTATCATGCACTTCTTTTAGTATTTCTTGTGTCTCCTTTTGTGACAGGCAGCGAAGGAGGATCCCATCATGCGATCGGCGATACAGTGTTCTTGTGATCGCATTGTAGTAGAATTTAGGGGCTTTCCTTCTAATGACATCCGCCTCTTTGGGGTAATCAGGAAAGATGTCGTACAATACATAGTCGATGTACGGGAATCGCCAATCCCTGAGCTTTGGACCTGTTGAAGTTTCTAGAGCTTCTTTGACTTGACTGTCTCCTGTCGGCTTTTCGTGGTCTTCAAAAGCGAATCCTGGACAATATAGGTCATGGCTATAGACAAGTATTTTCTCTACTACCCTGGCTGGAAGAGCCAAGGAAGCAGCGAGAGATGTCAGTGAATCTGCATGCGCATTTTGTTGCCGAGGTACATGATCGATGTAAAAGTTTTCGAGCCTCTCAGCCATGTAGATAGTTGTGTTATGATAAGGTACCAAGTCTTCATGTCTGACTTCATACTCCCCGCGAACCTGATTAACGATGAGCTTTGAGTCGCCATATGCTCCGAGGTTTTTAACGCCAATCTCATCGGCGATTTGCATCCCGATCAAGAGAGCATTGTATTCCGCTACATTGTTGGAATATGGCTCGGTTAATGAGAATGCACGAGGGATTACGTAGTTCTGTAGGGAGACAAGTACTACCCCCACTACTGCTATGATATTTCCTCACAGAACCGTTCTCGATGCGCCGTCAAAGAAGAATTGTCACACCTGTCTTTCGAAAGATGTATGGGTCTCATAAAGTTTGGTCGCCCTTGGATCTGGATGCTCAGCTAAGAAATCTGCTACCGCCTGTCCCTTCACAGCTTTTTGTGGCAGGAATTGCATCTCATATTGGGAGAGCAATATGACTCATTTTACCAATCAACCATTTAATGATGATGGCTTTGTCATAAGCAATCTTAAAGGATTGACTTTCGATATGACATGTATAGTTTGGCCCACCAAGTAGTGCCGCATTTTCTGGATGGCAAATACTAACGCCAAACATTCCTTTTCGATCAGGTTATAACGATATTCGGCTCCGATCATAATTCTACTCAAATAGTAGATTGCCTGCTCGTGACCCTGATCATTATTCTGGGCTAGCAAAGCTCCTAAAGAATGATCTCCATCGCTTGGACGTATATCAGGAAAGATTTTCCTAACACCGGAGCTGTAAGGACAAGTGGTTGCGTGAGGTATCGCTTGATTTTCTCGAACGCTTGTTGGCAAGCATTGTCCCAAATGAATGAAACATCTTTCTTCATCAATTTGGTGAAGGGTTGGCATCGTCCTGAGAGATTGGAGATAAACCTCCGGATGTATGCTAATCGCCTTTGCAATCCTCGAAGCTCCCTGAGATTCCTTAGAGGTTACATCTCCTGAACAGCGCGGACTTTTTTCTGGATCGAGATGGATTCCTTTGGATGTAACAACAAACCCAAAGAATTTACCGTTGGTTACCCTCAAGAAGGATTTGGTGGGATTCATTTTTAACTAATGTGCCCGCATGATATCGAATACTGTATTCAGATCAGCTATGTGATCGCTTTTGGCACGGCTTTTTACTATAATGTTGTCGACGTAGCATTCCACTGTTTTGCGTATATGCATGTGAAAAATTGCATTCATAGCTCTCTAGTATGTTGCCCCCGCCTCTTTAATCTGAAGGGCATGACAGTATACTAATACACCCCCAATGGCGTCCTGAAAGATGTATGTTTTTCATCGTTAAGGTACATCTTGATTTGATTGTATCCCGAGAATCCATCCATGAAGGTCATATGTCCAAACTCGCACGTGTTGTCAATCATAACATCTGTGATTGGAAGGGAGAATTCATCTTTAGGACATGCCTCATTTAGATCGCGAAAGTCAATGCAAACCCGGATCTTCCTATTTTTTTGGTAACGGGGACGATATTGGCTACCCAATCAGGGTGTTGCTCCTCCCTGATAAAACCGAAGTCTATAAGCTTCTTGACTTCCGACTGGATTGCTTCCATTATTTCTGGACGGAACCATCGCTGCATTGTTTGACTGGTTTCGCATCTGAATTGATGTTGAGGCGATGCATAGCCACTTGAGGATCAAGCCCAGACATATCCTCGTAATTCCAAGTGAAAACATCTATATACTCCCGCACAAGAGATATTAGATCTTACTTCTCGGAGAGTGATAAGCTTTCGCTTATAAAGATGGGCTTAGGATTAGCCTCGTCTCCCAGATTAATCTGGGTGACCTTATCCTCTGTAGGTGGTTCACGTTGTTCGAAGCGAATATCCAAGAGAGTGTTTAGGTGTTTGATCCAAGGATCTGTATCTGACTGGATCATTTCTTCATCTTCATCTTCCGGGTGACTTGTTGAAACCATGTTTACCGAGGTTTCTTTGAAGATGCTGCCGACACTGACATCTGACTCCCACGATGACGTGCCTGACGAGCGATAGTGATATAATGACTCTTCAGACTCAGAGGCCAACGAGATTGGAGTTAGCACATATCCCAACCCCCTACGAGTTCGATGATAATAATCAGGGGCTTTCCCTTTTGGAACGAAGGTTCAAAGCAGTGTTCTCCTTCCTTTACCAAAGTTCAAGCCAGGACCATTTGTTAGGTCATACCTCATGTTCTCCATCATTTGAGTACATTTGGCTCATAATAAGAGAATTGAGGAGATTCATCCTCACTTTTAGAGTCTTCGCGAGTCATTGATTTGGACTCGACTCTTCAAAAAAGAATTGATTTTTGGCCTTTGCGTCTTGCTGGGACCATGAATAACGATCCTTGTGCATCACTGACGCCTTGATATGCCGTGAGGGATGACCTCACCGGTACATGCAATGATGTCAGAGCACCTATTGCCGACCAGGGGTCATCATCTACATTGATACTAGTGTCTGACGACACGAAATCAGAAGCAAACACAGAAAAGTAAGCCAAATCTAACTCTTCATTAATATACCACTCGCCTACATTATTGGCGGGGTTATTGACATCGAGCTTATTAACGCTCGTTACAAGTAGGTTCAGCTCCCAAAGACATTCTTCCTCTGCCTCTGGCAATGTCAGCTTCATTACTAGAGTCTGGTTCTTCTGGCTGGGGATTCTCGTTCGTCTCTAGAGAATCTTGGTATGGGAGGGAGTCTGTGAAGTCGTTCTCTACCCCCCTTAAACGGATGCCTTTCGGCGATCAACGTTCGAACTTTCCCACCTCCGTCAATATACTTCATGACTTGATGAAGAGTGGAGGGGACGATGGAGTTACGATGAATCCACGGTCGTCCCAGGAGCAAATTGTACGAAGTGTCGGTGTCAATCACATAGCACGTCACTTCAGATCTCAGGCCCCCAATCTGACATTTGAATTTGATCTTCCCCATTACCATTGGCATTGAAACCATAAATAGTGGTTTGGGTGGCGCTCAATCGGTGAGTAGGGATCTCCAAGTGCTGCATGACCCGGTAAGGCATAATGCTCAACGCGGATCCTGGATTTACCTGAATGCGGCTCACTTCAGACGATCCAATATACCATGTAAAGTACAGGGGCCTATCATGTTTCCCCTTGACCTGCATGTTGTCTGGCGTGAAGGTGATGCATGGGGCATGTTGAGAGGTGTGAAGGCAGTCTTCTTCGTCTTCCTCCTGTGGTCTAGCCAGGATCTGGGCCATGAAGATCTCAGCATCAGCTAGAGCTTCTCTTAGAGCTTCTCTTGTTGACTTCGACAGTCTTAGGAGCTCGTAAAGAGTGATCCTCGCTGTGATGTTAGCCAGTTGAGCTAAGACATCAAAGCGGTAAGGTGTTGATGATCATTCCGCTTTGTCTTTCGGGAGGGCATTGGCATAAAGAAGCTCTTTTGCTTCTCTACGGGTTGCTTTGTGGATGGCTTTTTTGTCTTGGGGATGGGTTTAGGAGGACTTGCCACCATCTCGTCGTACTTCTTCAAGTACGGCTGACCCGAACGAATTTCGGCCACGAGCGGTATATTGAGCTCTGTGGCAAGGACGATTGTCTCTTCCTCCGAATCGGTTAGTGAGGGGACATCAGTCTCTGCTTCCCGGAAGAGGCGCACACCACATTACAAGGTGCAGTTTTTGCCTTGCTTTTAGATTTTTTGTTGGTAACAGTAGTCCATTGTTGGCTTTCCACAAGGTCAGGATGAACCCACATGATTTCTCCCTGAGGCGTAGGAACTGGCGCGAGACCTTTCTCTTGCTGGTAGTGTGGATCTGTATTGATCATTCTTAGTTCCCCTTTCGGGATGGGAACTACTCCGGCCGGTGTCGTCACTTTCTTCTGTTCTGGACGGAACTTAAGCACTTCTGCATTAATCAAAGCTTGAGAAATGTCTTTGAAGATGTAACAGCTCTTGGTAGGGTGCCCCAACATCCTATGGTACAAGCAGTAGTTAGGATTGTCGGTCTTGCCGACCTCCTCAGGACGTCTAGCTTCAGGAAGCTTTAATTTGTTGCTCTTGTCGAGTAACTTGAACAACGAATCGACATGCTCATTCTTGAAGGAGTACTGCCTGTTGGTGCGCGGTTGACTTGAAGAATCACCCTCTCTGGTCGGCTGAGATTTAACAGGAGATTTCGCTTCTGTTGCCAATGTATCCTTCCTTTTTTACTGGAAAGATACTTCTGGCGTGCGCCTTGTCGACTTTTCAGATCTGGGCTAATTTTCTTCTGCCTTAACCCTAGCGACAATCTCTTCTTCCTGTTCGCCTTGCTGAACTAATTATTTTCAGGTACGGCTTTCAGCAACTCCTATCTGGGATAGGAGTGAGATTTACAAACTGTGACGACATGTTTCCATCAGGGTGGCCTGGGTCATACCGCTAGGACATCGGAGTGCCATATTCCAAAATCTTTCTACAAATATTTTGACCGACTCTCCTTTTCGCTGCTTTGTTGCCAGGAGAGTTGGCATAGTAACCTCCAAATCATCTTCGAATAAGCGTGTAAGGAAAAGCTCCAAATCACCCCAGTTCTTGATGGAGTATTCGGGGAGTTTCATGAACCATTCAAAGGCGAGTCCTTTCAGAGTGCCGATGAACAAACGCGTCAAGATGGCATCATTTGCTACTACGTTCCCTGTCTGAGACTTGAAGTAGTAGATATGTTGATTCGGTGACCCTTTGTCGTTAAAGGCTTGTAGCGTCATAGCTTTGAGCTTGGGAGGATACAGGACAAGATCCCATTCTGTCGGGTATGGCCGGACCACTCATGCTTCTTAGAGGCCCTTCCGATTAATGAGGGCTTCCAGACGCTGCTCCAGTGTATTCATTCTTTTAGAATGAGTGCTCCCATTTTTTGAATTGCCTCCCTCTTCAGATGGAGACTTACGACGTCTTGGAGTTGGACTGTTCCTCCTCCTTTGTATGTACAGAAGATGAGCTATCCTCTTCCTTCCGCTTGCCTTTAGACTTCTTAGAAGAAGTTTTGGCCTTCGGCTTCTTCTTACCCACAAGCAATTGTGCAAGCATCTGCTTGAGGGTATTAATAAATTCTTATTGGGCGCGAATCATATCGAGTTGTTCCCTTTGGACCTGGGCTTGCTGTTTGAAGCGCTTGGCTGTCTCCTCAGGAGTGTTTGCCATATACATGAAGGCTTTCTTCTCTACAGAAGAGTTCGAGGCATGTGATTCTGCGACGGCTTTCACTTACTTTAATGCCCTGAGCTAGAGCACTGTAGTCAACTTGGGCTACCACGCCAGTTCGAGTGCGGGTATGGCGGTACACTCCTTCCGATTCATCATCAGACTCATCAGAGCTTACTGCCGGTTGTTTCTACTACTTCTGCTTAGCGTAGTGCTTGGACCTGCCATATTTGTAGTGACTTCGGGATACTCCGTATCAGAGAAGGTTCCCTTTCTGTGAGAACGCCTTTTGGCTGATCGGGAGGTTGAGGTTAATCATCTGAATACCGACTGCTTGCTTATATGTGAGCTGCAACGACATTCAGAGAGCATTGTCGTGATGAGACGTTCACAGCAACATGATGGAGCGATCTGATTAGCACTCCTTTTCTTTGTCAAATAATCCCTTAGATCTGTCAGAGGGGGATCAAAGAGCTTAGCCTTAGTTTTTTGAGAGCTTTTCAGCTTCTGAGAGCCATTCTTGCATCGCAATTCTGAAACGCAGGGTTAAGAAACGCAGAACTCATGTTCTGTAGAACGGATGCTGCTCTCGCGTTTAGGCTTTGAAATGTGGGTCTCATGTCTCTGCTGAGAAGAGACGCGGACCTCGCGTTGCTGATTGTCACATCTGGCTAGCGACACTTGAGAAACGCGGACCTTCTGAGTCTCGCGTTCCGTCGTAGAGACGCGGGTGTCATGTCTCTGAGAAGAGGCACGGACCTCGCGCTGCTAAACGTCACGTTTGAGAGGTGAAGCCTCAGAAACGCAAGCCTTTTGAGTTTCGTGTTTTGGTCTCCAAACGCGGACTTCGCCCGTCTGATGTAACTCAGAAGAGACGCGGGTCTGAGCCTTGTGTTCTATATCTGCTGAACAGATAGTTGTTCCAGCTTCTTGTGTCTGTAGTTGACACGCGCGTCGCCTCTGTCGACGTTCGACATTCCAGTTACGTCGTAGGTTTGTTGGGAACCCTTGGTAACCTGGAACTGAGGAAGAGGAATAGTGTAGCCGGGTTGACCGTCAACAATGTTAGCCTCACGGGTCCCATGAGAGACATTGACGCGGGCTTTACGTGTGATACGGCCAGCCATGATGCTCTCTGCACAGGCCAAGTTCGGAAAAGCCTCTGAAGGGACCTGAAAGCGGATCTCAGAAGAGACCTTGTGGTACTGCCTCGCCCTAGGGCTTTTGGAGCCGAAAGAGAGGAACTCTTCATATTTTGCCTGGTCGATTTCAAGACAAGCGATTCGACCGTTATTCCCATGCAGGTGACGTCACCTTACGCCACGACTTGCTCATCAGTAGAGAAAATAATCCCCAACGGAGTCGCCATCTCTTGTTTGGCTCGGGAAAAATTTAGAGGATCGTAATAAAATTTCCTTGAATAATGAAAGATTACAACAATCTCAAAAATTCTGATTACAAGAAAGAGAAGATATTCAAGCTCAAATCTTCTCTTTATTTAATGCTGAGTTCTTGATGTAGCGATGAAAGTGAATCTTGTTTTCGTTGACCAGGTGAATGCCACGATCTTCTTGGAATCTTCTCTTTGAACTATGGAAGGAGTAGCACAGCTCCTGTCTAATAAATCTCAAAGAGATTTAAGATAAGAACAAACTTGTACTCAACAAGTTGTTAGAAGAGTTGAACTCTTTTGTATCCCTCAGCTAAAGATTCTGATTTTCCGACCAAAACTTTCGACCCTTCTTCAGTAGCAAACTGAGTTATTTATAGGGGTTTTAGGGGTAAAACTGTCCACTAAAAACCATCTATAATGGGGGTTAACTCCCCTCATTACGTGGGCAATAATTGACCCAGTAATGAGGGCAGTTATAACTGAGACGCAGAGCTTCTCTGTAGTCGGAACGCGAGCTTAGAGCCTCGCATTTTGGATGCCGACTCTGAACCTTGCTGACGCAGGTTTCGAACTCTGCCAGACGCGGGCTTCAGGCTCTGCTTCTTGAGATTGCAGCGATGTCAAGACGCGGGCTTCAAACCTCACGTCTTGGCACTGCAGTGATGCCAGGACGCGGGGTTTGAGCTTCGCGTCTTGGCTATTACAGTGCAGCTGGGACGCAGGCTTCGACCCTCGTGTCTTGATACTGTACTGATGTCGAGGCGCGGGCTTCATGCTTTGCGTCTTGGCATTACATGAATGTCTATAATTAACCTCGCGTCTGGAGTATAGACTCTATTCTCTGATGACTTGTCTTCAGTGATTTTAGACAGTTTATAATGGGGTAAAGGTATATTTATGAGTGTTTTTTTATTTGGATTATTCCTTTGATATACTAGTCTTATGAAACTGTAAACCGCGTTGTACGACTGGTTTTGCCCGCATTTAATTTTGCCGGATTTTGTATTTATCGGGTTATGCGTTGTCGGATTTTAATTCGGATTTATCATTATTATTACTATTATTATTTATACTATTATTATACCTTGTTCACTACTTGTATAATACACTGTATGTCTCTTGCTTGATATTACACTCATACTACTATACTTAACCTCCTGATTTGCTTGCTCCTGATTTTATATGATTTTTTTTGTTATCATTTATATTTACTGCTCTTACTTGTCTGCATGACTTGGACACCCGATATACTTCACGGAATATGTTCATGACTGTTATTTGAGGGCAACTCGAGTTGTATATACTAAGTCGATGGAGACATAAGGTATAAGGTATATATATGAGAGTTTTCTTATTTGGATTATCCCGTCGATGTACTAATTTCATGAATCCATCAACTGAGCTCGTACAACTGGTTTTGCCACATCTACGTATGATACAGTACTTGATGCCCACTTCATGCTCGTGTGTGTATGCTCACGACACGGTTTTTGATACATGCTTTCGAGGTCGATTTTATTGATACACGTGTGGTTGCTTGTGCACGCCACTTGGCACTCATTTTGTCACTCGTTGGGTAGCTTTCTGACTCCCCTAGACCCCCTAGACCTATATATCTAGATCCCGGAGCTTGGACCGTGGACTTTTCTGTCATTTGATCAGAGTTGTGCAGTAATAGCGGGGTGGACCTGTCGTAGCTCTTTTCCTTTCTCTCCAGTTCCTCTAGACCAGCTTGTAGGATTTCTCCTGTAGCCTGTGAGCATCTGTTTGTACTGTTCATTGTGTATATTATACTTTTGCGCCCTTGATGATGTAATATGCTTATAATATTATGTCACATTCTGTGATAACTTTATAATTGTACTCTTAAGTTGGAATGTATAATTCACCTCGTACTTTCGTGCTCTAATTCCTACATGTACTGATGCTTAGCGTATGTATGTGAGGGTATTTCTGCCTTGCGTATATACGTCTCCGTATCCGCGGGATCGAGGCGTTACACGATTACACCGCCATTGTGACAGACATTAGCCGCCCTGCGACTGTAGCTAATCAATAGCAACAATCAAATCTGACAATGACCTCAACCCTATCGCCGACCAGATATGCCGCTCAAGATCTCCACCTCTTCCTCTGTTCTCCGACCTCGACTACAACAACCTAGAATAGGACGCCATATCTTTGCATCGTCAGCAAAAACAACGAGATCAAATTCGAGATCAGATCCCGCCACCATTTCTTCACGTCACCCTCACCTTCTGCGAGATTATGACTTCACCTTGACTCCAAGATGCCGTCAGCAACTACATCAATTCGGGCCCGTTCAGATCCGACCCACCCGTGCCTCCAACCCGGTTCATTACAGAGACCAGTCTGCCTCACTTAAGTTGACTACACTCGACCTACTTCGAGTAGAGACATGGATCCAAACCCGACAGCACCAACGACTTGATCTAACAACTCAGACTCGACCCGGTTACAGATCTAGACCTGCTACAGTTGAAACAAGCCCGTTAACAGTTTAGTAGCCGTTTCAGATCCGTTTCAATGTCGATTCGAACATTTTCAAAGCAGTTTTCTTCCAATCACATCCAGCCCATGTTACCACTGTTTTAGGACTTTAATACGTGATTTTCAGCTTTCGATTACGAGTAATCCTCTGAAAAATCTTACAGGATCGTACGTTTAGGCGTGAACTGCTCACCTTAGGTGAAATCTGACTTGAGTTGAATTTTCAATTTCTAAATTGTTTGCAAATATTATTGGACTACAATAATTTGATAGTGACATTGTGATTTACTTCTCTCTGGTGATTTGCATCATTATTTGTTATTATTTATTATTTTAGAATTGTATTTTCTTACATTTAGAAATTGTGCCTGTTAGGAAACCTTAATTTTCATCATTTAGTGCATGCATTTAGTTTTGTTTAAGTCTAAGTTTTCGCATTGCATCCGCTTGCTTGTATGATTTTGTATTTGTGTCTTAGATTGGTGCATTTTTGTAATAAAGTCTTATAAGCCAACATGAATAATCAAGATAACAAATAAACCGACATAGCAGACATATCATGTGAGCTTGATCATATGCTTAGGAAAATTCATGATCTTAACTCATAGTTGGAGAGGATAGAATCACAAAACACAAAAAAGCACGAGATGATCCCAGATATTATGAATGTCATGATGGCTATAAGATTTGCACCAGAAATGACTATGAGAATAGTCGTGCTTATGATCGACATGCTGCTAAGAAAGAGAGAATAACGTGTAAGTTTGGGTTAGAAGATCTAAAATTTGATGGTTATCTTAATTTTCGTATTTTTAGTGATTGGTTAGCTGATATGGGGTGCTACTTTGACTGCTAAGAGATGTCTGACGTGCATAAGATTCGATTTGCTAGGATGAGACTAATAGAGCCAGCCAAAATTTATTGGATTTGATAGAGATAACACGTGAGAGCAGCGTAAGAGCCCTATAGAGTCGTGGGAAGAGATAAAAGACAAGTTTAAGGAGAAATACCTCTCATAGTTTTATAAAACCATCTCCTAGATAAGTTACACAATTTCCGTCAGGATAATATGTTTCAGTGTTCTAAAAAACGCGGTATATAACTCATTATAACTCGTTATATAACCTAACGCTGACCAATCGTTACGTAACAGGGCTAAAAAATGCAATATTTCATAACTATAGTTATTTTGCCTATAATGTTTGTACGTTACGTTATTAATGTAATGCACCATAACTTACGTTGCGGTGCAAGTTGGCTTTTTATAAACCCCCCAAATACGTTCGGTCTAGGGCAAAAAAAATTCCCCAAGAAAAATCTCCCCAAAAAATCCTCTGCAACCTCGTCGTCCTCTCTGCAACATCATCGTCGACACTGAGAAGAAAAAGAAGAAGAAGACCTACCTCTCTCCGATCGGCATCAAAAGAAGAAGAAAGAAGACCTACAGCTGGTGGTTTTTCGTCGTGATGGTTCTCGCCGGCGTTGTCTCCAAGCGGTGGCTCTTCGTCATGGTTCTCGCTGGCATCGTCTCCAAGCATATGTAAGCTCTCTCTTCTCTCTCCAGTTTTTCACCGAATCTCTTTCCCTTGATCTCTCTGCTCTCTCCCCCCGATCACTCTCTAAAGTTCCTACACTTCAAAAGTTCACAATTTGAATTCTCTTACTACTAGTGTTTACGGATGTGAACACAACTGGAATACTTTTAAGCAAGTAAGAAAAGTTATAACTATCAACTTAATAAATCAGAAATAACTTATTTTTAATAAATACACTTGTTTGTTGAAGGTTCATTCAAAGAAAATATACCGCTTTGAGCAATTTCGTCTACAATCTCTCGTTTATGTTATTTACAACATCAAGTTTTGAGAGAGAAATATTCAGAGGAGGCGATTGTTTATTGATTCAATTTTGATAGAGGAGCCAGTTAGAGAGGATGAATGGCTTGTAGAGACTGAAGAGCCTTGTCTTACGAATGATCTTGCATGGCTAGATGAGGCAAGGGAAAATAATGACAGAGATTTTCTAGATGTCACCGCATTTAGTAATAAAACTACTAGCATTGCAGTTGATAATGAGTCCAGAGAAAAAAGACAAATGGTATATTGTTCTTCCGCGGATAAAGGGAAAGGATCCATAATTGTGATGTGGATGAGACTGAGGATGATATCGATCATCTGAGTACATCTTGGAGGAGGATATTTAGTCATAATAGCTGAGATGAAGCCATGATTTATTTTAGGATATTATGACTAATTTGTTTTGTATGACTATGACTTATGTTTGCATATTTAGTTTGTAATATTTGCAAACTTATTATGAAATTTGTTATGTTTGCGAACTTATTATAGTGAATGTGAAAAAATATTATGATACTTGCCAAAGATTGTTGTGAGACTTGCTACATATGTCATATATTGCTTTGATATTTTTTAGATTTTTTTAAATTAATTTTTTATTTATAAAAATTCTTAAATATAGTATATATATTTATTTTTTAAATAAATATTAAATCGCTAACCTACGTTATGCGTTATGTTATAACCTATATTAACATAACAAAGAAAAAGGTATCATTACATTATCATTATTTTAGATATTGATATGTTTGTTCGGAATTATATAGCCAGATTTGATGACTTAACCTTCTGTTGTGACATGAGAGAGGACCTTATCAAACCATATCTAGGTTTTGTTCAGGTCTGAGGTCTGAAATACAACGTGCTATGCTCACTAGCTCCTACCATATGGACTCCATTGAAGAGGCTTTTCATTTAGCTTTAAAGCTAAAATTGTCTTTCAAAAGGATATTCATTTTCAAAGTCAGGGAGCACAGTGTCCTATGTGAGGGATATAGACAATATGATTACCAGTGCCACTTGAAGACTCGATATGTTAATATTGTACCTAGTGATGATGTTGATAACTCGAGGGTTGTCGAGAATATTTACGTTCCTTCTGAGATTAATAGTGTCATTGAGGATACATTAGTTAATTCTAACACACCGATTCTTGGTGAGCTCTATGTTTTTTCTAAAGGTACTAGTGATGTTGTAGATACGTTAACGAAGTCTAATACACCCTTATCTAATGATATTTATGTTCATAATGATGATACTAGTGATTAAGAGCATGTATTAGTGGAGTCTACTATGCACATACAGGTTGCTAGGTATTCACTTGCCACATCTATAATAGAAGACGGAATTGAGCATAGCATTATTACATCTAATAAGCCATCATAGTCCTCTTGTACAGATTGTCAGGTTTACACATACTTCTCGCATGAGAGAAGAAGTCGGTTCTATCTTCTGAACTTAGATTCTTTTCCTAAAGAGAGTCACGAGATAGAGGTTGAATCTATTATGATTACTCCTAGTATTTCTTCTTTTAGTGGATGTTTGAATTTTATTCCTTGAGATTCTTTAGATTTCTGTCAGTCCAAGTGATGTTATATTATTAGCGGTATTTGATGTGTGTTCTCTTAGAAAACTCATATCTCTTTTTCTTATTTTTAGGAATTATACCTAGTGAGTCGATGTATTGCATTTGCATATTACGCATGATGAGATCCCAAAACAGATAGCAATTTGCAATGTTGACTACAAATTCACTGCATATCAATAGTATTTTGCAAAAATTTGCAATTAATGATGAGGTAATAGTTACAGTTCAATTTGAGTGATCCCCTCCAAGAACTATGAGGAAGTTGCACGCTCGATATACAGATTCTTATAGAGTACTGAGGAGGATTGCTTCCATTATCTATGAGTTGAATGTCACATGGAATTTTTGTATCCGTCCAGTTTTCGGTGGGGAGGATTCCACTCTTTTTGATGCATGTACCTTACTACATCTACTATTGACTACAGCTGATCCGTTACAGAGGCTAGTTTCACCTCCACCTTGTTCAGACTTGATGCACGAATGCTGGTTGCACAACCACTACCATGACCCAATTAGGATGCTTTGTGTGAGAAGATTATTTAGTTCAACCTGAATGTGTTTGACATTTATTATTGCTATATTTGCTAAAGATGAATGCTTTCAAGACGAGGAGAATGATGGGAACATCGCACCAGGAACTAGTTATTTTTAATTACTTTTACTTTAATTCATTGTTTATTTAGTTATCTGCTTGTATTTATTCCCACATTGATTGTGGTGGGATTCTTTCTTTAGATGTAGGCCTATATAAGACTAAGACTATTGTTCAAGTTTTCATTGATGAATAAAAATTAAAAAAATGCTTGCTGAATCTTCGTTAGCATGTGTGCTAGGTAAAAAAACTCTAGAAAGAGATTTTCAATTGTTAGCTTGTGTGCTGAGTAAGAAACTCTAAGAAGAGAATCTCAACTGTTAGCATGGCTGTTGTATGAGAAATATTAAGGAGAGAATCTCAATATTTTTGTACCCCGGCAAATTCCAAATAAACAAAGCAAATGTATATCACACATTTTTTTGGCTTCTTTGTCATGATCCATATAATGCGCTTTCTCAGCCACCAATATTGTAATTCATGATACATAACTTCCTAGATTTTGCAGTACAAGGATCCTTAGGCTATTTATAGATTCCATTTACCAGTGTTTTGACGCCATCGTAGCTCAGTTGTGTATGCCATCACCAACTAAGCAATAGATCAATTATTTGGCAGACTTTTAGTGAAGTTCTACTATAAATTGTGGTGGTGTTACAGTGTAATTGCCTACATGTGATATTGGATAATTAGTGATATATGATGTGTTTTCTTTTCTTATTTCTCATATCTGCATTTGCAAATGTTTTGTTGTCTGGATATGACATATTTATGTTTGGATCACTATAACACATACATATCTTTTTGTTTGAGGGACCTCGATGAGAAATGAGCCCAGCATTTCCTCCTCATGGTGTCACAGATTGGCTCCATGACAATTCAAATATATACGAGGTTACATTAGCTGCATAACGCAAGAACTGAAACTATCAGAGGATAGTTGTCTTCTAACATGTGAGAATATGAGCACGTAATAAACATTGCATAATATGCCATAATTATATTTAAATAGTAGATGCTAACATATTACAAATATGTCTTTAGATAAGACGTCTCCACAAGTTTCAACCAAGGAATATGCACAAGTTTCAGTCACCTCAGACACATCCATCACAATCAAACTTTTCCCTGGCCATTTCAAATACAATCATCCCACATACCAACAGGTGCAAACTCATAGTGTTTTTTTATCTTGATTACCAAACAGGCATAAGCCAACACTAGGAAGAGTAATCTTTCAGATTTACTAGATATTCATGAAAAAAAAGTATGGATCAACAGATTGTTGGATACAGATGGCACAATCCTGGCTTGAAGATGTGAGTGCAAAGTAGAGGATCTATGTGATCAAATGGTAATGGGTCCCCACTTTTTTGGACCTTATGCATTGGTGTACATATGTTCTAGTATCTCACAATTTTTTTACAGTGTGTTGCTACGCTCTCCCCCCTCCATTTTCCGTTGCATAGTTCCCCCCTTCCATCATCCTTTTCTTAGTCTTATAACTGATCCTTGCCAAGAGGGTCCCGACTGGCTAACCTGAACCCTCTCTCCCTTTGTTCAATGCCAGAGAAGGACGAGTCCTAATGTCTGGTCCCTAGATAGGATTATCTAGGGCCAACCGCATATTCCCACAGGATGGTAACCGTATACTGGCCCCAGTTCGGAGAACAATCAGCAGTCGAGTTTGAATCCACTGTATTAGGGGTTTTGTCTATGCTACGTTTCTTCTAGGGTTTGAGAGCAGACATGTACAGAGGGAGCATCTTTCTACAGTGTTATGCCTTTTTAAGTGGATCTCCATCATCTACGGCAGTGCCCTTGTAAGCACCTGCTTTTGGTTTAAACCAGACTAGAATGTTCTTTTATTTCAAGCATTCTTTAGCTACTTCTTTAATGCTATTCTTTCTTTTGCCCTCTACTTCTATTAGCGGTCACTGAATTTACATCCTAATACATGGGTTTTGTTAGAATATAAATATAATATCCCCAACCCTTATCACAACTTCGGAGTTTTGGTGCAATAAAAAGAACTTAATATGGTATTAGAGCAACCTAGGTTCAATTCCCATGACGCACAATTAAAAAGTGGATTTAAAAAACAAAAAAATAATGTTACGTAAAAGCCCAGGTTTCGACCCATAAAATGGGCGCTCAACCTGCGGAGGAGTGTTAGAATATAATATAATACTCTTCAGTCCTCATCACAGATTCAGAGTTTTGGTGCAGTGGTAAAGATTTTAATAAGTTATTTCCGGAACCAAAATCATTCACTTCAAAATTGAAATTTGTAAATTTCAGAGGGCAATCATCTTGAGAGAAATTGCTAAGGAAAATTTGCAAGTATATAAGCTTTATTTTAATACTTCTCCCCTTTTCTTTCTATTCTTTTTAATACTGTACTATGCAACAATCACTTCGTATCTCCCAAATAAAAACTGGTGGCTAAGAACTCAGGGATATTACTGCATTGCCCTTAAAGAGCTAGATTTCATAACGTCAAGAAGTCTGATGGATGAGAGAACTAAAAAAACATGTTAAATAACCCTAATTTCTATACATGCTAAACACGAAATGAAGTGAATGGTGATTCTGTCATGCTTACACACAGGTTTTAGTTCCAGGCTAAATTATCTCAATGGGAAAACCCTATGGTAACTTTCCACAGTGCAGCTACTGAGTTCCATGACAAGTGAGAATATTCCCATTGTGGTCTCCATGAGTTCCTAAGAAGGGTGTAGAGAGGACCTACAATATGACAATCAAACTTATATCCGTATAAGCTTACCGAGATGCAGCTTGTTTCATGTTCCATCAGCCTGCAACCAACTTGGGTTGGCAGTACATGCATGATATGCTATTATGAACAAATACTCATAGTTTAATTTCTAGAGTGCACTAAAAGTAATAAAAATGAAAGCAGAAAATGAAGAAAGAAAATAAGGACAAATGGAACATGATAGTTACCCATTGTGGAAGCTATCATGGATGAAAGGAGACCCAAAACGCAAGAGAAAGGCAATGATATAGCAAGAGCACGTGAACCCAAATCTGTAACCTGTGCCATTGAAGTACTCAGTTATATAGGAAATTTACAGAAACAAAAATAAGCAGTAACATCAAAATGCTAACACTAACATGCATGCTGACACATATATGACAAAGATTAACTTATGTCTGCATCAGTTAATTACTTACTAATAACTGCTCTAAGAAGCAGAAATAGGCGAGCATGCTGACCATCACCAAAACAGGTACATCCTGCCAAACCCTGCCAGAAAGTTTGAAAAAGCCCCAATTCAGACCTTGTACTAACAGTGACAAATCACTCAGCTTTATGATCATAATTGAATTTTATATTGATCAAATAACTCCTGGAAGCTTCTGACCTGAATAGAATATTACCACATTTTCTGCTCACACCAGTTTTTAAGGAGAAATTCATGAAACATGCTACAGCACTTCTATTTTACCACTGGTTACAGACAAAAACATGACTAAACATTTATTAAAGAGACAATTAATAAGAATGAGATGCTTAACATCATCCTCCACAACAAACACATAGAAAGTGACCTCATACAAATTGTTTAACACAGACAAACTTTTTTAATACACACACACGGCTACTTCCAGAAGGATTTGAGCATGAATTATTCCCACTCAAATTTAATGCTGGCATTCAAATACAAGACTCACTCTGTTGAAGTTGATCTATATTATTTAAAATAATTAAAAATAAAAAATAAAGCATTTTGTAGTTTTTGTATTTATGCATCAAGTAATTAAAAATTAAAAATAAAGATGGAAGTTGAGATAATTGTTTATTTTCAAATTGAGAATCATAAAAATCATACATATTATTTATAAAATGCTCGATATCTTTCCATACTATGGTACAATTAGGATAATCCATTTTTCATAAAAAATTTCAAGTAAATATTTACATACTTCAAATTTAAGTAGAGGATCCATAATAGTAGCAAAATAAAATATATTAAGAAATTTTTTAAAATACTTATTGAATTTTTCTTCCATAATAGTAATAATATCTTGAAGCAAAGAATCATTTCGATATGCATAAAATAGTTCAATAATTTTAGTTAACTCATAAAAAACTAAATTAGTTGTGGGATAATAAATCCCAGAAATAATCTTGTTAAGCTTTCAAATTTTATCAGAAATTCACAAATTACTTTAATAATTTTTCATTCTTCATCGGAAATAAATATATCTGGCAATTTTTTTAAAAATAAACATATCTATTGCAGTCCGTTAAGAAATAACTTTCCTAAACATATTATATGTTGAGTTCCAATGAGTCAGTATGTCCTGAAGTAAACTTTTATTTGTAGGCATACGCTGGAACTACTTTGTTTAAAGCTTTATCTCCTTGGACCACTACTTCTAATAAATAAAATAGTACTTCTTAAATTGTGAATATAAGTATTTATTTTAAACCATCATGTACACACAAGTTAATAATGTGACATACACAACGAATATCAAAAAGTTTTTCATTCAAAACCAGTCTAAAATAATTTTTAAAAGCTCTATTGCAATAATATTATTACTAGCATTATCAACTGAAATAGAAAATTTTCAAATTCAAGTATAAATTCTCTAATAATTTTCATAATAATCTGACTAAGATTAGAACTGCTATGAGGAAAAGAAATTTTTTAAAAACTAATATTTTTTTTGTTTAAAAATCAATCAGAATCAATAAAATATACAGTAACAACTATGTAATAAAAGCTGTTAAGAGCTTTCCAACAATCAGAAGTAAGTGCAACTCTCTATAGCATAGAAAAAAGTTGCAATTAAAATTTTGTTTTCTTTCTTCAGCAACCGTGAACATTTCCGTTCTAATAGTATCTTTACAGAAAGGATCATATTCAAAATTATGAGTAGTTTTAATAAAATTTGTAAATGCTTCAGTTTCAGCAAAACTAAAAAGATGTTCAACCTGAGTTAAATATTTAGTTATATTAGTTTTACCTTTTTTATGATTATAACTAAAAGTGCTTAGTGTGCCACCAAAAGTAAACATTTGTGCCTGTTGTGGTTGATTTTGGGGGTGTTTTGCCCTAATGTGCTTAGTTAATGCATCAATTCCACTATTTTTGAAAAAACATAAGAAACATCAGGATAAAACGTGCATATAATCCTCCTAACTCCATTAACGGTTTCTTTTTTTTAAAAAAATTCAAAACTCAAAATTTTCCTCTGTCATGAAAGTTGCTACTTCAGCAGTAGAAGTAGAAGATGGATCAGAAGAATCAATAAAATCTGTGCATAGTACTTCTAGCTGTGTGAATGAAAATATTAGAGTGTCGGGTAAAGACAAATGCAAATTATGTCATTCTCGACTCGTTAAATCTAAATTATGATTATACCTTAAAAAAGATTACTGGAGCTTGCTGATGAAGAGTATGCGTCTATTTTTAAACTAAAATTGACAATAATATAAATACCAGAATGTGAAAGAGAGCTTGAGTACTTAAGAACTTGAAAGAGCTTAAGAAAGCTTGAACACTTGAGAACTTGAGAGAGCTTGATCACTTGAGAATTTAAAAGAGTTCTTTGAGATTTTTTTTGTGATGAAATGAGTGGGGAAGAGTGGGCATTTATAAAGGAAAGAGGGTGTTAAAATATAATTTTTTTTGCAAAAAAATTTAGGCCAATAAAACTGTTGGGGGTATTTGTAAATGGGTATTTGTAAAAAAAATTTACAAATACCCGTCAACAGCTATAATTTGGGCCAATTGTAGCCATTGGGGGGTATTTTTAAAAAGAAATACAAATCCCCCAGACTCAGCCAACGACTCTAAAAAGAGTCGTTGGCCAACCCAAACCTAGGTAGGTCCAGATGCGACCCAGGTAGGCCGGCCGTGGGCCACTATCCCCAAACTCGAAAACGCCCCGGGATTGGGGAGAGGCCCGGACCGGGCCTGTGCGGGTAGGCGGCTGGCCCGGGTCTGTTCGCATCCTTAGCTCATAATGATCTATACACTCTCAAAGAGTCATGAATGAAAAATTATAGTTTTAAAAATCATTTACTCGTCTATCACGTCATTGCAAATTGAACGATTTCAGTGAAAAGACAAATTGGAATAAGTTTGTACTACTTGATTAATGGGCAAACGATCTCCAAAACTCACAATTTTTCATCCACTACTTATTGAGAATATATAGATCATATTCAACATTATAGATTGACGATTCACAAGTAGGAACTAGGTGTAGCTCATATAAGTTTATATGAGCTTAAGTTCATATCCTTTATTCTCATATATATATATATATATATATATATATATATATATATATATAGACTTATGTAGTTTCAGAAGGATTTGAGCCCAAATCCTTCCTCCTCAAATACAACCATACGTCATCCGAATATAAAATTTATTTCATTGAAGTTGATCTATATTATTTCAAGTATCTATAAACTAAATTCAAGTATTTTAAATATTTTTTTGCCCATGCATCAAGTAGGGAAAAAATCAAACGGCCTAAATAGTGAGTTGGTTAGTTTAACGGTGTAGACCATTTGAAACCTAACAAAAATTGATTTGTAAGAGTTTTTAAATATTTAGATCATAATCAAAGGGCCAGATCAAGAATTTGTATATCTAAAAACATAGATCTAATCAACTCACTACTTTCGGCCGCCTATTTTGCGCCACTTGATGGATAGGCAAAAAGTATTCAAAATACTTGATTTTTTATTTTTAGTTACTTTAAATAATATATATCAACTTCAACAGAGTGAATCTTATATTTGAATGTCAGATGTTGGTATTTGAGTGCGAAAGATTCGAGCTTGAATCCTTCCGGAACTACACAAGTCTATCTCTCTCGCTATATATGTGTGTTTGTGTGTGTGTATACACACACACATATATAGCGAGAGAGACTTGTGTAGTTCCAGAAGGATTCGAGCCTGAATCTTTCTCACTCAAACTCAATCACACGGCATTCAAATACAAGATCCACTCCGTTGAAGTTGATCTACATTATTTAAAGTAACTAAAAATCAAAAATTAAGTGTTTCGAATACTTTTTCCTCATCCATCAAAAAAGAGCAAAATGGATAGTCGAAAATAGCATTTTACTTAGATCTATAACTTTAGACATATAAATTCTCGATCCGACCATTTGACATGATCTAAACATTTAAAAAACCACATACATTAATTTTTGTTAGGTTTCAAATATTATACACCGTTAAACTAGCCAACTCATTATTTCGGCCATTCATTTTGCGCCTACTTGATGGATGAGCAAAAAGTATTAAAATACTTGATTTTTAGTTTTTAGTTACTTTAAACAATGTAGATCAACTTCAGAGGGGTGGATTTTGTATTTGAATGTCGTGAGATTGAGTTTGAGTGGGAAGGATTCGGGCTCGAATCCTTCCGCATATACCCAAGTCTATCCCTATATATATAGAGAGAGAGATAGACTTGTGTCATTACGGAAGGATTCGAGGGCGAATCCTTCCCACTCAAATACCAATATTGAAAACATTCAATTACAAGATTCACTTCGTTGAAGTTGATCTATATTATTTCAAATATCTATAAACCAAAAATCAATTGTTTTAAATACTTTTTGTCCATGCATCAAGTAGAAAAAAACGAACGGCCTAAATAATGAGATGGTTAGTTTAACGGTGTAGAATATTTGAAACCGAACAAAAATTGGTTTGCAACAAAAATTGATTTGTAAGGGTTTTTAAATGTTTAGAACATGACCAAATGGCCGGATCGAGAATTTATGTGTCTAAAGACATAGATCTAACCAACTCACTAATTTCGGCCGTTCATTTTGCGCCGCTTGATAGATGTGCAAAAAGTATACAAAACACTTGATTTCTAGTTTATACATACTTGAAATAATATAGATCAACTTCAATGGAGTAGATCTTGTATTCGAATGTCAAAGGGTCGTGTTTGAGTGGGAAGGATTCGGGCTCAAATCCTTCCGGAATGACACAAGTCTCTCTCTCTCTCTCTCTCTCTCTCTCTCTCTATATATATATATATGTGTGTGTGTGTGTGTGTGTGTGTGTGTGTGTGTGTGTGTATGTGTGCATGCATGCATGCATGCATGCATGCATGTATTCTGATGATCATGTTCACGCTAGGAATTTTGAACTCAGTTGCACACAAGTGTTAATAAGTTATAACCACATAAATTTTACGTATCCATGCACTTAAATGTAACCAACGGTCAATAATGGAGACACCAAAATCAACTTGAGGAAATATAAATGACTAAGTCAAGTAAAAGGCCCAAGTACAATACCAGTCTTCACCTATCAATACAACAATGAATCTGATAAACATAGCACTCAAACAAAGATGTATATCAACATATGTATGAAGTGTTCACAGATAAGTTAGGACTTATAATTTCCACAGGTGATATTTACCTGTAGCGAGCAGTCTCTCTTTGCTGCAATGCATGTGGTGCCCGCCTATTACCAATCTGTGGGTTTTGTATCCTCAGCAATGTTACAGGTAGGTTTTGGACTTCCTGCCTGCAGACATCACATGTCGTGTTCCCCTTTATGCTAAACCAATTTATAGCACACTCTTGGTGTGCAAGAGCAAGCTCCCCTTTGCAGCTGCACTCCATCTTAAGAGTCTCCCCTCCTTCAGCAAGCTCAACTAGACATATGCGGCAGACAGCCTCTTCTTCTGGAATATCTTCAGCTTCAGCTTCAGTTGCTGTTAAGTGTGAAGACATTGTGCAAATATTGAAAGTTCTTTTAGTAAGATGAAAAGGTAGTAATGCATAAACAGTATGAATGATAACAGAGACCGAAAACCTAATGGATGATCCTGCCAGAAGAAACTGACATGATAGTTTAAGGTTATTTTGCTATTTAGCTATAAAAGTTTGATGTATTATAATTAAGTATTTGCATAATGTTTTTGATAAAGTAATGTAATCGAATCAATTAAAGTAATGTGGCATGAAGAACCAATAAGATCTAAAGATACTAGTACCATTTACTGTTTCAATGGCATCACTTTGTGCGGCATTCTCAACTGGGGCAGGACGAGGAGTTGAAATCACACGAATCAGGCCTAAAGAATCTGTTCGCTGTAAACGTCTCCCTTTGACATTCCCAGGAACTGAAAATGAGCGGGTGATGTGCGTCTGAGCTTCTTGTTTCTGTTATATCAGTAAAGTCACTAAATCAAAAATGTTCTCAGACAAATAAAGTGAAGGTGATTTGAAATTTTCATGTGTATAATACTATAAAGGGTATGTGAGTTAACAGAGAGCTAAGAAGTATTGAGAGCCACAATAATGAATAATTCAAGAACGAGTTGTGGATTGTGAAGAGATGAATGTGCTGACCAAATAAAGAGATGACAGCAAAATGATTGAGAAACTGGTCGTGTTTAGCCCACACGTGCAAGTGAATCACAGATAAAATGCAAGCTTGATGAGTAGAACATATAGTCGAGGTTTTACCATCAGAATGAGTACCGACGTAGGATTACTTCAGAACAATAATCTAAAGAAAATAAAATTCTATAATGAATGTGACAACCTACACTTAATGACAACTTGTAGAATGTACAACTAATTTTGAACTTCCCTCTAATTTTGTTCTCAAACTTTAACCTTAAAGGGACCATGTTTTTAGGTTAATACCATACAGGAAAGGGTATGAAAGAAGCCTGCAAGACTCTCATATATAAATAGGAAATCACTTGTTGCCATAACAAGTTTATACATAATCATCTTTGCAAGAAAGGAGCGCTAGGAGAGAAGCATTGAAAAGTAGCAGTACTAATAACAATAATACATAATAATGAATATACTTCAATTTAAAGTAAATGCAGTCACAAACGGTTGTGACTTGGTTCCACCCACCAGAAACACGTCTACATGGCTGTTAGGAACAGAGCATTTTTACTCGCTGTTCAAGTCTTTAAAAGACAGAGGACACAAAAAATAATATACTTCAAAAAAAAATCTATTTTCTTCTTCTTTCTTTCCTCTTTTTTCTTTTCAAATTGTAAGTTCTGAGTGCTTGATCACTAACGGATAATAGAGTATGGTTCTTATAGGTTTTGAATGAGAGGCTGCAGCCGCTGCACACGATATTGGAAGGGATTTCAGGTTATCTGGACCACTGTGGAGACATTATTATCTTTAACATAGGCTGGTGCCTTTGCCCAATGAAATTTTTTTCCTTCCTTTATATTCCCTACACATATCCCCATCATCTAATGACTCACTGAAACAGGTTCGAACTACAGATGTGATAATTTTAAATCATACTCAAGAAGCTGAAAAACACTTTCACTCGACAGTATTAACATCCAATGCATGCGTCTTTGTCTGATATTCCTGGTAATGAATGTATATGCGGTTAATTTGCAGGCTTGCAGTCAAACTGAGAAAGATCCATATCAATAAATTTGTATCTTGTGCAGGAATAAGACCTTAAGTCCAATAAGAGCATGTTCTTTGTTAAGCAGGTTCTCATATTAGTATATTTTCAGTCTGTCTTAACAGTCTTACATCATAATTATATAACTGTAAACACCAACACATACGAAGGTACTTACATCCAAAGTAGGCATGTCCACGACATGCCTGTCCTGTGCTGAGCCTACTGAGGCAGCGCCTGAAAGTGCAATTGGTGTTGAGGGCAAAGAGTGTGTCATTTTTGCCGAGACAGACGAGAAGACCTTGCTAAGAGAGAATTGCCTCAATATAGCAGGTTTCTCTTGCTGTCCTTCTGAAGATGTTGTGCCCGAAATGAGGAGAATTGTCCTGTCACCCTCTGGGATCGATGAATTCTTTGTCTTTAGGCTCCGTTGTGGAAGTAGATTCTTGATGGATGATTTCGTCCGCGTCGAATTAGGTCTGGGAGGCAAGCCAGGTGGCCCTGCTCTTGTCGTACTAGGACTGGGAGAAGTTATATTTATTCTTGTGGAACTTGGCAGTAATGCGTTCTCTAAAGACCTGGCTGGTATCTGTAAAGAGGAAAGGCTTGGTCGTCTAGGATGATGGGACAGAACAATTTCTCCTTCATTCTGGTCACCTTGTTCAGACGCCTGCAGAACCATTAAGGTGTCCCCAATCACAAATGTCTCACATAAAATGCCACCATAAATATTACAAACTCTAATTTAGACAAGTAAATAGTAAGAAGATAACTCTATACCTCGGTTGAAATATTTCATATTTTCACGACCTAAGGGCTAAGAGTGGCATCAAGGGTTCAAGTTGAAATAGTGCATAGAGGTAACGTACTACAGCCATCTATCAATTGGAATAATTAGGAAAAATAGACCTTTTCAATTCAGTCTCAGAAGAAATTGCAAAACAAATTTGAAGTTTTATGTTTACAATAAGAAGATTTTCAAGATTCTATTACAGCTGTTCTGAAAAATAAAAGGATTCTGCAATAATTCACCTGTAATTTCACTATAACAGGATCAACACAAATTAACATCCTGAAGTCAACCGAAAATAAAAGTTAACAATCTATTGATTGCTGATATGGTGCCAACATCTTGTAATTTACTTCAAATTCGATCACTTTTTTAATCAAATTGCTAAAACAAGTATCCCAAGACAAGAAAAATAAGACTTCCTCTACTTTTGCGGTAACTAAGAGAGAAGTTATTTTGATTATTCCTAAGTCAACAGAAGAAGTCTTAAGTCACAGTTCTGAGGCCAATTTTTCTCAAGAATTAAAGAACTTCCACTCTAATAAACTAATCTTTTACAGAACAAGAAGTCAAAAGTGAGGAAATTCACCGGCCGATCGAGGGAAGTAGAGGGTGCCGCTTCCGCTGCTTCAGCTGGAGCTGCTGAATTCTCCATGGATTCTCAAATAGAGTATCAACTCTAACAAATAAAAATCGATTTTTTTTCCAATTAAATTGTTTCCAAGAAACCCTAGAGAGAGAGAGAGAAAGAGAGAGAGAGAGAGAGAGAAGGGATTTAATGATACTGGCAAGTTAATTAATTAATACAGATGAGCGTATTGCTGATGTCTAATGTGGGGATTATCTTATGTCAACCAATATTAATTATGAAATATGGAACCAAGATGACCTGTGACAGCCGGTTAAGAAACGGGAGTATCTTAAGAACAGAAGTGGCGGCATAATTGGCCAACCTTTTTAAAAAATATCTAGGTGTTTTTTCGGTATACATCATAAAAGCATAAATAATAATATAACCACCAAAAGGAATTATCTGCTGGTTGGGGCCCATGGCCACTTCTAGGATTCAGATACATATTTGACCCTTTTTTTTCTTTTAAGCTTTGAATTGTGTATATTTTTTAAGCTACATGTTTGCAGCTGGATTCACTTGATAAAAGGATAAATAAAGCAGATTCATGATTGTGGGGGAATTTACTATATTATTTATTAGGAAGTATCACGGTAACAAATTATTGAATAGATATTGATATATATATATTTTTCTTTTAATATATATATATATATATATATATATATATATATATATATATATATATGAGAAAAATGTATATCAGCCCGCGGGCTGAGAGTACTCTCTCAGCCTGCGGTGACGTGGCTCAATTTGTCACCTCACTAACTTGCGGCCCGCTTATAGGATGAAGTTAAATTACCAAATACTCCTTATGAAAAGCTACTTTTTCTTTAACTTTCCTTATTGTTTATTATTTTTTTTGCCCAAAAGGCAATTTTTGGAGCGCACGTTGTCAGACTTGTTTATTATTATTTTTTTCTCCCTTTCTTTTTGCCGCTCTTTATATGATTTAGGTTATTGATTATAAATTATTTTTTCCCCCTATTTCCTTACCTCTCTTTGTCAGATCTAGGTTCTCCTATATAGTTTATTTTTTTGTGTATATAATGTAGACAGAGACTTTGGTCGCAGTGTACATGATTAATTGCGACCAAGGTCGCAATGTTGTTATTGATAAAGAGGGTCAGCATCTGCAATCTAGGGTCGCAGTACAATGACAGCGACTTAGGTCGCAGTACGTTAGGTAGGTGTTTCCTTTATATTAACACGCATATGTTGTTATTGATAAAGAGGTCCAGCATCTGCAATCTAGGGTCGCAGTACAATGACTGCGACTTAGGTCGCAGGACGGCATATGTTATTGATAAAGAGAGCCAGCATCTGCAATCTAGGGTCGCAGTACAATGACTGCGACTTAGGTCGCAGTACGTTAGGTAGGTGTTTCCTTTATATTGACACGCATAGCGACCAAGGTCGCAGTGTTGTTGTTGATTAATACTAAAGACCAGCAACTGCGACCAAGGTCGCAGTGTATTTTATTAAGACTCGGCCAACAACTGCGATCAAAGTCATATATATTTAAAAAAAAAGTATGACTGCTTTAATTTAAAAAAAGTCATATATATCCTTCATTTTAAAATTAACCTTAGAAAACAGATTCATATATATTTAAAAAAAACAAAATACAATTTTTAAACTTCTAATCCTCGTCATCACCATCGTAATCAGATTCGTCGTCAAGAGTATGACTGCTTTCGTCTTCCGTATCGCTTTCCGTCCCTCCTCCTCTTCAACGACTATCTCATCTTCGCTTTCTTCCTCTTCATGTTTGTATTTTGGTTCATCAATGAACTCTCAAAAAGGGTCGTCTGTATCAAGCTCATCCTCTGACCCGTATCGAGGCATATCTTCAGAACTATACATCCAATCATCATTAGATGATTGGCTTCTTTCCGGTGAAGACGGTGGAGAAGACATTTTTTGAATCTATTTTCCGAACAGTGAGAGTAACGAGTTTGAGCAAAAATAATTTAGTATGTTTGTAATCCTTTGCTGATGACCCTTTATATATTTTTAATCCCGGAATTCCAAAGGTTTAAGCTCTCAAACCACGTGAATATCTCCCAAACTTATTTTCTACCTTTTCCCAAAAATTGTATACTTCCTAGGTGACTGTTCAGTTATCCAAAACAGTTTAAAAGTTAATACACTATAACTTTAAATTACTTTGAACTCCAAAACAGTACATTATTGCGACCATAGTCGCATTGGGAACTGATAAATGATTAAGTAACTGCGACCATAAATTGTCAACCGTTAGTCATCAAATACTGTCCTTCGTATAATTTCTGAATGTTTGTCCGATCCTCCTATGAACAATTAAATTGGTGTTTACATATATTATGCGACCATGGACTGCGACTATGATCGCAGTACCGCGACTATGGTCGCAGTACTTAACGAGAGCAATAGTATAATCACAATTTACGTATTATTTTATATTTTTTTGTTCTTTATTTTGTGAATGTTGTCTGATCCTCCTATGAACAATTAAATTGGTTTTTAAATATATTATGCGACCATGGACTGCGACTATGATCGCAGTACCGCGACTATGGTCGCAGTATTTAACGAGAGCGATAGTATAATCACAGTTTACGTATTATTTTATATTCTTTATTTTTGACTGTTGTCTGAATAAGGGCTGATTCTATAGTCACAGTTCACCGTATCTTTTGTCTCAGCCGCATATAACGTATGAATTATTTTTAATTATTGCATCCGTAATAGGAATGCGACTATGGTCGCAGTGTTTAAGAGCAGCAGTCGCAGTTTGGATATGTAATTAAAAGAGCTTATAAGTTAATATAGTGAGAAAGAGACCTTACAAAAAAATAGAATTAAAAGCTTTTAAAAGAAGACAAAATATAATTGAATATCAGAAGATCAGGAAATCCTAATCCTCGTCATTATCACCATCATAAGCAGATGCATCGTCTTCATTCTTCTGCTCTTCCTCTTCATCACTTATTTCCTCATCATCTTCCTGTTTTTTGAGGTTTTTTTGTTTCGCCAATGAACTCCCAGAATGGATCGTCTCTATCAAGCTCTTCGTCTGACCCGTTGCTAGGAAGCGAGCCTACAGCATCAGAGGACATGCTTTCAGCAAGCATGTCTCCGTCAAGTGGCAGAGGAATAATGTCTTTCTCACTAACCCACATGAAATCTTCATTATTCTCATGAATAGGAGGATCAGTTAATACATTATTTGATGTAGTGAGATAGTCAAAAGGAGTGAAGTTCAGACTGGTATCAGATTCACTAGAATATCGTAAAGAAAAAGGACTGGTGGGGGAACGATTGAAGTTGAAATCTAAGCGTTCAGAGGAAGAAGATAGGGAAACATGATTCAAGAATGAATTTTTTTTTGGAAGTTTTTGAAATCAAATTGAAAAGGAAGAGCAAAAATATAGTTTTTAGGTATGAGATAATATATTAGTAACAAGCATTATATAAAGGTTAATATTGTGGAAGAACATGAATAGTAATAATAATTGTTACAGGTGATGGTTGAGTATGGTAAGAAGTGGTAAAAAAAAATTAAATATTTAATTGAAGATTTATTGCGGGAGAATCCGAAGAGTTCTTTTTTTTTTCCAGGGGTTTAATACATGAAGTACAGATTAACTTTTTATAGAATTGTTTGCCTATATCTTTAGATTACGTATGGTGCACATCTTTCCTTTCTCGAGATTAACATTAGTGCATCTCTTTTTTCTAGACTGTTGTTGTATCACGGTAGAAAGAATATTAATTACTTCATTTAATTCAGTGTAATCAATATAGTATTTTTTATTAGATTTGATATACGCGAATTGATCTCAGGGTCGCATGGCTAATCCACCCTAGTCGCATATTAAAAATCTTTTACATAAGGCATGGGAAAGAAGATTGCGACTTTGGTCGCAGTACTGAAGGAGGTCGCATTGTTGTACGATAGAATGCGACTAGGGTCGCAGACGTTATATAAGAAGTTTTGTTATACAATGACTGCGACTAGTGATTGCGACTGTGTCGCAGTTGTCATATAAAATTGAAGTTATATTGTATTAGGTCGCGTAAAAACGTTTTGTTATACTATGAGTGCGACTAGTGACTGCGACTGTGTCGCAGTTGTTATATTGTATTAAGTCTGCGACCATGACATGTTTTTTAAATTTTCAATGCTTCTGCTTATTTTACATTATATTGATCCAATTTTTTTTAATTATATTTTTCGATGTATTAAAATTACGAATTTTATAACTGTAGATATATTCAACTGAAATTTTGTTTGTTCATGACTTTATTCCACTTTAGAATTAAAAAGGGGTATTTTTGTCAATTTGTTTCACGATTGTTTAGGCGGGATTTTTTTGATTTTTTTGACGCCAACACACTGCGGCCGATGTGTGGCATATATTCAGCCACGTCCCGCCGGCTGAGAAACTCTCTCAGCCTGCAGGCTGAGGTACAGTAACCCCTATATATATATATATATATATATATATATATATATATATATATATATATATAGAGAGAGAGAGAGAGAGAGAGAGAGAGAGAGAGAGAGAGAGAGAGGAAAAAAAATTAAAATAAATGGTATAGATACAGTCAGAGACTCTTGAGTATCACTGCTATTCTACCTATGGATACTATTGTCTTAATAATTATTCTGTATATGAAATTTATCCAAGGTTCTATATTTTTCATATCAGAATTAGCAACAAAGAATAAGCAAATGATACTACTCATCCTCTAATGGTGTCATCCTGGACTTCACAATCAAGTAATAAAGTGACCTCTTATCTTTGTGATAAATTAATGATGATGTAATAAAGCGCGCGCAAGGTTAAGGAACTGGATTCCACGTCAGATCTCCACAACTTTTCAACTGAACTGGAGCCGTACAATTTCATATAAAGGACAGCAGAGATTAGAGTAAAAAGCAAACTTTTATGTTTCTTTATGCACATATATGAAACTGTGAAAAGGGTGACAAAGCTGACAAGAAAAACATTTGAAGGATGAATATGTAAAGAATCAGCCCAAGCAAGAATTCTGTTCCAAGATTCTGTCATAGCTGTACATCAAAGCTACTGTTTCCTGCTCATATTTGACCACTAGTGTATAGATTATGGAAGCTTAGCTCTCCATGTACACATATATTAGCAACTAAGTAGAACATGTTAGATTAAATAACAACTGTGCATTCTCATGTCTGTAGAGGTTTCAGTTTGTGCCCTGTCAAATACTCAAATTTCTCGCCGTGGATTCATTCTGCAGAGAGTGCAAATATTCCTCTGAGGAAACAACAAGAGAATGTCGAGCTGATGGAAAGACCTCTCCTTGTTGTTTTAACCAAACATTTTCAATTTCTCCCAACTTCCACAAGAGACTCGACTCCTTCACTCACGAAATTATTAGCTTCCAATTCGCTAATTGTTCTTCGACAATGTCAGCGCACGCTTTCCTGTCATTTCCAACAATAGGAGATTATTTCTTTAGCTTCAACTTCAAGCTTCCAGAAAAGCTATTGGACTTCAGAGAACAATCATTCTTCCAACTTCCCAATGGCATATTCTCCTCCTCTAAAGGAAAAGTAAGGCCAATTTGCTCATCAGATGCACTCATTGGTTTTAATCTCATATTAAAGGTGGACCAATAAACTTGGTTATTTGCATTGGATTCCTATTTAAGTTAACTGATATGATATTATGCCCATATTAAAGTCACATTTATATAGTTTATTTAGTCTCTTGAGATATAAAGGGGCCATGATGGAAAGGCTTTATTTCAAGGGGTCTAATTGCAAATGTGCGACCCACTTTTCTCCTCCTGTAAAGAAATCAAAACTTACGCTCATTTTTTATCGTGAGTCTCTCCATCAGAAAAGAACAGAGAAGTTTTGAGAAAAGAAAAGGAGAAGAGAAAAGAGGATACTTTGCATTTAGGGTTTGCAGAAATCAAAGAGAAGGACAATGGGCTTCTTCTTCCATTCATTACAAGGATCTTCAACCTTCATCTGGATCAATGGCTTCCGGTATGTATATGAATTTAATTTGTATATGCTTTCAATTCTTGAGATGTATATGCTTCTTTGATCCATGGTTTGATTTTAATCCGCATTACAGTTGTATTATTTCCTACATTTGGTATCAGAGCCATGATTAAAGAATCAATACATCTTGGATTTAGGAATTATGAAAAGTTAGGGTTTTGATTAACAATTCATAAAATTGAATTTTTTGATCTTTTAATTGTAGAATTTGTAGAGGATTTAATAGCCCTAATATCATGTTCATATTCCTCTAATTATGCAATTAAATTGGGATCAAAATCAAGGAATTAAAACCCTAATTTTTGATAATTATGGATTAAAATCGACTAAGCAGAAACTGCCTTTGATAACTGCTTCGTCGACTATTAGTCGACTAATCCAAATGTATAGTCGACTAATCTCCTTTCCAGAAAGTTTGCAAGTCGCTGTTTGCTGCAGGAGTCGACTTGATTTTTAGTTGAATTTATGACTAGTCGACTAATTAAGGTTTAGTCGACTAATCATATTTTCAAGTCGACTAATTCGGTGACCCGATAATTGAGAACTTTCTGTTGGATTCAGGAGTCGACTAATAAAATTGTGTAGTCGACTAATAAAATAAATAGTCGACTAATAATATTGGTATAGTCGACTAACTTTCTTTTGCCTTAGTCGACTAGACCTAACCTATAGTCGACTAGACTTGACCCTAGTCGACTAGTAATTCCCTGTAGTCGACTAATAGTTATGAATAATCAATCATTAAAGTATGTTACACATTTAAGTTATTGTGTTAATATAGATTGATGCTTGGTCAAGTAATGTATTGAGATATTATGGCTTTACTCAAATAAAAGGATTAGAGAATATTATTGGTTAGTTTTGTATTCATAAGGCTTATTGATTTAGTAGTTGCCAAAGTGACCTAGGTTAGTAAATCTTATGAATATACAACTACATAAAAGACTTGTCATGTAAGTGACATTAAAGACAATAATATTCTCGATGGCGGTTCTAGTTAGGAGATTGGGACTGGCCCAAAGGAAAGTCTCTTTCAAATAATTATGAACCGGGGTAGGATAGTATAATTTATGTAACTTAGTGGTGTGGAATTGGATACCCAAAGGTAACATGACTTACTAACTAAGTGACATAAATTATATTAGATCTACATAGGTGATAAAAGTTCTCACCTAAAGAGTGAACACTAGATATGCTTAGGTTTCGCCCAAAGGAGAAATCAAAGTGATATCAATAATTCATCTTAATTAAATTTAAAACTTGTATTGATTAGTGGCCTAATGTGAGCAATGTCCTATTATGTTTCAGTGAACGTCCCTACTTCCCTTCACACTCATGCCACCAGCATTCCGGCCTTGGATGGTACCAACTTTTCAGAGTGGTTTGAACATGTACAGTTTACACTGGGTGTTTTGGACCTAGACATGGCTCTAACAGTTGACAAACCTGATGAAGTAACTGCTGAGAGTACAGCAGAACAGGTCAGCCATGCCAAAGCTTGGGAAAGGTCTAATAGGCTCAGTCTTATGTTCATAAAGATGACCATAGCTAATAACATCAAGACTTCACTCCCTCCTACAACTATTGCATCTGAACTATTAAGTGCGGTTAAAGACCGTTTTAAGTCTGCAGATAAGTCATTAGCTGGCACCCTAATGGCTGAACTTACCACCATGAAATATGATGGTAATAGAGGAGTTCAGCAACACATTCTAAACATGACTGATAAGGCTGCTAAGCTAGGATCACTGGGAATGAAAGTTGATGAGTCCTTCTTGGTACAGTTCATCCTCAACTCACTTCCTCCTCAGTTTGGGGCATTCAAGATCCACTATAACACTCATAAGGATAAGTGGAATCTGAATGAACTAACTGGTATGTGTGTACAAGAGGAGGTGAGACTGAGGCAAGAAGGACAGCACTCAGTGTTGGCAGTAACTTCAGGAGGTATCCATAAGAAAAGTAAATATGGAAGAGGTAAGAGATTTCCATCAAAGAAAGGAAATGACCATGGGGAAAGTAGCCAAGGTCATAGAAAAGCTTTCACTGTCAAATGCTACTTCTGTGGCAGAAAAGGACATGTGAAGAAGGACTGCACAAGAGGAAAGTTTGGTTCGAAAAGAAAGGTATAAATCTTTCTTTTGTATGTTTTGAATCAAATCTTGCTGAAGTTCCTTCTAATACTTGGTGGATTGACTCTGGAGCCACAACTCACATAACTAATTCAATGCAGGGATTCCTTACAACCCGGAAACCGAAGGAAAGTGAGAGATTCGTCTTTATGGGGAACCGTCTCAAAGTGGAGGTCGAATATGTTGGTGTTTATCGACTACTCTTGGAGACGGGTCATCAGATGGATCTTGAGGATACTTTTTATGTACCTTCGATTTCAAGAAACTTAATGTCATTATCCAAATTAGATGTTTTTGGATATTCTGTTTTGTTTAGTTGTGGAAAACTCTCTTTAATGTATAATTCAATTCCGGTTGGACATGAAATTTTATGTGATGGTTTATATAAAATTTCATTGAATGATGAGTTTGCACAATCTTTATTATCTCTGCATTCGAATGTTGGTATAAAACGTGGCTTAATAAATGAAAAATCCTCAATCTTGTGGCATAGACGACTGGGGCATATCTCCAGGGATAGAATTATAAGATTAGTGAAGACTGGGATTTTGGATAACCTAGACTTCACTGATTTTGATGTGTGTGTGGATTGCATAAAAGAAAGCAAACCAAACACACTAAGAAAGGTGCCACAAGAAGTAAAGAACTCCTGGAAATAATTCATACAGATATTTGCGGACCACTCTCCATTCCATGTTTTACTGGAGAGAGGTATTTCATTACCTTTATAGATGATCTATCACGTTATGGTTATGTTTATCTAATAAATGAAAAGTCTCAGGCTGTTGACATCCTTGAGGTGTTCATTACAGAAGTCGAGAGACAATTAGATAGAAAGGTTAAAATCATAAGGTCAGATAGAGGTGGTGAATTTTATGGTAGATATGATGAGTCAGGACAACATCCTGGCCCATTTGCCAAATTTCTAGAAAAGCATGGCATTTGTGCTCAATACACAATGCCAGGTACGCCTCAGCAGAACGGTGTTGCTGAAAGGCGGAACCGAACACTTATGGATATGGTTAGGAGCATGATGAGCTTCTCTAATGTACCCAATTCATTGTGGAATGAAGCCTTAAAGACTGCTATGTATATCTTGAACAGGGTTCCTAGTAAGGCTGTCCCAACAACTCCTTTTGAGTTGTGGACTGGTAGGAAACCCAGTTTAAGACATTTACATGTTTGGGGTTGTCCAGCAGAGGTTAGAATTTATAATCCACAAGAAAAGAAATTAGACTTAAAAACAATATCTGGGTATTTCATTGGTTATCCAGATAAGTCTAAGGGATACAAATTTTATTGTCCTAACCATAGTACAAGAATAGTTGAAACTGGTAATGCCAGATTCCTGGAAAATGGTGAAATTAGTGGGAGTGCTGAACCAAGAAAGGTAGATCTTGAAGTGGTAAGGGTAAATATCCCAATACCCTTTCCTTCAAGAGAAATTGTTGTCCCTCAGCTTGACCATCAAGTTGAGATACCAGAACAACAAGTTAATGTTGGTTCACCACTCCATGAAGATATTCCCATTGAAAATATTGTAGAACCACCACAACCGGCAGCTTTGAGAAGATCTCAAAGGGAAAGAAGATCTGCCATTTCAGATGATTATGTGGTATATCTACAGGAATCTGACTATGATATTGGGATTAATAAAGATCCAGTTTCATTTTCACAAGCCATAGAATGCAATGATTCTAGTAAATGGGTTGATGCTATGAAAGATGAGTTGAAATCTATGGACCAAAATCAAGTCTGGGATCTCGTTGAATTGCCTTATAACAGTAAGAAAGTCGGGTGTAAATGGGTCTTTAAGACCAAGCGCGACTCTAAAGGCAATGTCGAACGATATAAGGCTAGACTTGTGGCCAAAGGTTTCACTCAGAAAGAAGGCATTGACTATACAGAGACCTTCTCTCCAGTATCAAAGAAGGATTCTCTTAGAATCATTATGGCACTTGTAGCTCATTATGATTTGGAGTTACATCAAATGGATGTGAAAACTGCTTTTCTAAATGGAAATTTGGATGAGGATATCTACATGGAGCAACCTGAAGGGTTCGCAATTAAAGAAAAAGAACACTTGGCTTGCAAATTAAAGAAATCTATATATGGACTTAAACAAGCTTCCAGGCAATGGTATATAAAGTTTAACGATACCATTACCTCTTTTGGATTTACAGAAAACACTGTTGATCAGTGTATATATCTAAAGATCAGTGGGAGCAAGTTTATTTTTCTGCTTCTGTATGTAGATGACATCTTATTAGCCAGTAGTGATCTTGGTTTGCTGTATGAGACTAAAAGTTATCTTACCAAGAACTTTCAGATGGTTGATATGGGTGAGGCAGCATATGTGATTGGCATAGAGATCTTCAGGGATAGATCTCGAGGATTGCTAGGGTTGTCTCAGAAAGGTTATATCAACCGAGTCTTGGAAAGATTTCATATGGAAATGTGTTCAGTCAGTCCTGCACCCATTCAGAAGGGTGACAGATTAAGTGGTAGCCAGTGTCCCAGAAATGACTTAGAAAAGGGTCAAATGCAGAAAGTTCCGTATGCATCAGCTGTTGGGAGCTTGATGTATGCAAGCACATGTACCAGGCCAGATATCAGCTTTGCTGTTGGGATGTTGGGAAGATACCAAAGCAATCCAGGAATGGAGCACTGGAAGTTGGCTAAGAAGATTATGAGGTATCTTCAAGGGACAAAGGACTATATGCTCACATACAGGAGATCAGATCAGTTGGAGGTGATCGGCTATTCAGACTCAGATTTTGGTGGTTGCCCAGATAGCAGGAAGTCTACCTCAGGATTTATTTTCTTGCTAGCAGGTGGGGCAATCTCGTGGAAGAGTGTGAAGCAGTCCATTATTGCTTCATCCACGATGGAGGCTGAGTTCATAGCTTGTTTTGAGTCCACAAATCATGCATTATGGCTAAGGAATTTCATCTCAGCACTTGGTGTAGTTGACTCTATTGCCAAGCCGCTGACGATATATTGTGACAATACAGCAGCCGTATTTTTCTCTAAGAATGGTAAGTACTCTAATGGTTCTAGACACATAGAACTTAAGTACTTGGTGGTTAGAGAAAGAGTTGAGAAACAAAAAGTGTCAATTGTAAGTTTAAGTACCACTTTAATGGTTGCTGATCCAATGACAAAGGGATTGCCTCCAAAGACATTCAAGGAACATGTTGTAAGAATGGGTCTTTTGGGCAATCTGTAAATGTGTATTTTGGTACTTATGTAATTGACATTATTGTACAAATAAAAGTTTTGTTTCTGTGTTTCCTGTTATCCAATTATGTGTGCACATATTATGTTTGGATGTATGTTAAACAGGAAATGTCTTTACAAGACAATTACAGGGGTCATTAAGGTTATGGACTCAATTAGTAAGGGTTATCAATGTTGTGGTACATAGAAGGGAGTATGACGTGGATGTTGTATAACCGCTATGACTCGCATTGGTAGTCCAAACTAATTGCAGTATTACGGTATTTCATATTTGGGCTTATCAGTTATTGTTTGTTTTAAATTCGTGATCACGTGTCAAGTTTTTCAGTATGGAATCCAATGGAGTCAAAAATGATTTTTTAAATGAGTCTTTTCATTTATTTGTTTTCTAAAGTTTTAACCTAATCGGTTAATGGTCCAAGTGGGAGAATGTTAATCTCATATTAAAGGTGGACCAATAACCTTGGTTATTTGCATTGGATTCCTATTTAAGTTAACTGATATGATATTATGCCCATATTAAAGTCACATTTATATAGTTTATTTAGTCTCTTGAGATATAAAGGGGCCATGATGGAAAGGCTTTATTTCAAGGGGTCTAATTGCAAATGTGCGACCCACTTTTCTCCTCCTGTAAAGAAATCAAAACTTACGCTCATTTTTTATCGTGAGTCTCTCCATCAGAAAAGAACAGAGAAGTTTTGAGAAAAGAAAAGGAGAAGAGAAAAGAGGATCCTTTGCATTTAGGGTTTGCAGAAATCAAAGAGAAGGACAAGGGGCTTCTTCTTCCATTCATTACAAGGATCTTCAACCTTCATCTGGATCAATGGCTTCCGGTATGTATATGAATTTAATTTGTATATGCTTTCAATTCTTGAGATGTATATGCTTCTTTGATCCATGGTTTGATTTTAATCCGCATTACAGTTGTATTATTTCCTACAATTGGATCCCTTTTAGTTCCAGCAATTGTCCTCTTTCTTTTAGATAAGGAATTACTTCTAATTTCTGTTGCTCTGACTTTTGATATTCCTTTTGGAGTTGCTGACTGTTTCAGTAAACTGGGCTTTTGGTTAATTCTTGCTCTTTAACTGGGGGTATTACACTGTGTCTGTATTAGTGTGCCACTGAAGTCAAACTGGGGGTTTCAAAGTTGCTCCACGTTCAACACTGAAGTGTCTTGAATTCTTCTTCCTCCTCATCATCAACTTCTACAATATTATTCTCTTGTTTGATGACTGAAGGCTGAAGACTCTTCTTTTGTCTTTGAGTGTTCATTACTTGAAGCTGTAGAAATATCAGAATTCCTGGAAACACTTTTACCAACTTCTGAAAGATAACCTTCTCCAGGATTGGTGTACCTTGCTCAGTCAAAGCATTCACAGTGGACTATCATTGTTTTGCATACATCTCTGTTTTTCTTTTCCATCTTTCTGCATCCACAAGCATGCAGCCGAGCTATGAATCTTCAATCCATAGTCCTTCTGACAGTTCTGGAACTTCAACTAGACTTGGTCGAAGATATATAATGTTCAGCTGAGAGCTTCTGTGGATCTCAGCAGTTAAAATGTGATCTTGCACAAACCTTCACTCATGGAAAAATACAGACACGAAAATTTAATGAGACAATGTTCAGGTAACAAAATATCAAACATCTGTTGTTTCTTTAAAGAGAAAAAAGAGAGCACTTTCAAACCTGTGGCTAAGCACTTCATGCGAGAAACAACAATCCAAATCAAAACAAAGAGGGTGTGAACCACACAGGTAGCAGCGAGTCAAGCTTCTGGCGACTAATGCTAAAATTCAATTGTTTTTATGCTTCCATCTCCCAAATTGAACACTCCTTTACTGCAAACATCCTTGAAATTGTCAGGAAAATAATATACACAATTTCTCGTAATGTTTGGATGCTGAGATGCAGATACGGCCATTGAGCTGTTGAAACCTACAAACAGTGCAAGGTCTTCAAACTTTGGAGCTCGTCCCACTGAACTCTGCTGTCGTCACGTTTCATCACTGTAAAACCTGTTGTCTTTGTACGACAAAATTCCTAAAATAACAAGAACAAGTCATCCCCGTCAAGCGACTCCACCAAGTGCCTACTGTTGGCCCAAAGGCCTATCACCCTAGTTTTGATGATGATCAACTCATGAAGTTATGATTACTAATGATCTTGTGTTTAATTAGTGACAGATTCCTTATCAAGATCTTAGTAGGTGTGGAGCTTCAACAAAGGATTTAAAGACAAGTTGGAAGCTAGCACCGGTTGATTCACGAGCCTATGCATCAAGATCACATCTAGAGATGAGCTCGGTGGATTGCATTTGGACCAAGTCAAGAAGATGAGAAGCCTTCAAGTGAAGACTTCAAGAGGATGAAGACTTGTGTCTAGGTATAAGATTTTTATTTGTTTTAATTAAAATGTAAAGGATAGAATAGATTGGTGGATTGCTCAAGTCTATATCACACACACACTCTTGATAGAACTCTTGATAGAATGATTTTCATAAAAGATTTTCCTAGTTAAGAAAAGATTTTTATTTGTGATAAAATACAATTTGGTTTTTGGTATTTCATAGTTTACATATCTTATATCCAAAACCATGCTTAGAGCCTTTTGTCAAAAACTAGATATTTCATCTTGATTGTGTAGTGGATCATATCCATACACACTATGCTTTTAGAGTATATCTTGTTTTTGTATTTGATGAAAGTTTGGAAAAACATGTTGATATTTCAAAATCAAGTTTAGTGCTTTATGTCAAAAACTAGATATGTCATCTTGATTGTGTAGTGGATCATATCCACACACACTATGCTTTAAAGTGTATCTTGTTTTTGTATTTGATGGAAATTT